>WWET01000414.1:692213-721658 GCA_011038615.1 Limnodynastes dumerilii
AGGAATGCCAAGTCTCCTGGAATATCTGGAAGACTCCCAATATTCAGGCATTTCTCCCGGTATTCCGGCAGAGCAGGTATATCTTCTGCAATGAGCTTGAAGCCGTGAGCTAATGCAAATCACGGCCTCAAGTTTCGCCTCCGTCTATCAATAGTGTAATTTGCATCATGAAGCCCCACCCTATCAACAGTAACACTATGAATAGCAGCTTTGATGGCCAGTAGGCGGGGCTTCAGGGGCATAAATTGTGTAGTCAAGCCACACCCCCATACCGACATCTATTTCTTCCCCCCAAGATCTCCCGACATAGAAAGTCATCAGCCCTGATGTACCTAGATAATAGTATGGGGGTTAATAAATAAGCTATTTGCAGCACTTTTGTGAAGGCCTCATTTTGTTTGGTTCTGGTGGCACTTGCTCACTTACACCACTAGTGGGCGAGGTGAGTGGGAATATTTAGTCCACTTCTAATGCCCCAATGCTTTATGCCATCAGCTGCCGCACTGCCGTGAACAGAGGAGATACTTCATGGGAGCCCAGAGAAAGGGAGACAAGTTATTTTTTACAGGTCTAGAATGTCGCTACTTGAAATGAACTTGCCTGCAAGTCCCTTAGTAAGGGCTTCACTATAGCCCCCAATTGGATAGAGATTGTAAGAAAAAACGGTGTAAGGGGTCCCATGGGCATCAATATCTAGGGGAGAGATAACACACTATACACTAACTTCACCCTTCACCTTGTGGATGAAATAGCCCTGCTCACAAGCCAATCATGAACTGGAAGTGACAACTGTTCTGAAGAGAAGGAGATTCAAACTCTTGGGTCTGATGATTTATAATGCAGCTGATTGGATGAAAAATCATCAAAGGCAAAACATTCTTCCAACACATAATCCTTTCCTAACTGCTTCAATAGTCTCAAACCACCACTCGCTCCTCTGCAAGCAGTCAGTGGAGATCTAAAGAAAGGGCACATAGGACTTTGGTATCAGGGTTTATCCATAACACTAGTGAAAGTGGAAGAAGGAATACAAGTGCTAGAGGTATCCACTAGTAGGATCTACCAAGGCTTCTACTTATATACCCATTCTCTCCTTTATCCATAACTCGCCTAGATGATATATATCCAAGAGCAATATGAACACATCCAGACTTTCCTAGCACATCAATTCTTACCCATAAGCAGCATAATGTAAAGCAGAGTCTCCTTCGTCATCCTTAAGGTCAATGTTTGCATTGGCTTGAAGCAAGACCTTCACCACCTCCAGGTATCCTAAGTGAGAGGACACCTGTAGAGCCGTCCTGCCCTGATTTCTTATATCCACCTAAAATAGAGAAAAAAGATGGGGTTCTTAATCATGCCACCAAAGAGCTTGCTTTCCAGGGAACAGAGTGGTTAAAGAAGTATTGGATGGCAGCCTGACATTTTTTCATCTTGGCAAATTGTTGTTTTTCCTTAATTTCTTCCCATTCTGCAAAAGATCAGCTGGAAGGAACCTTGGCCAAGGGTGATAAAGTCCTTGGGTTTTCTCCTTCTGATATGGGTCAAAGCGTTATGTACTTGAAGTTTATGTTTTTAGCTTGGCCAGACAGACTGTGATGTTAAACAGCCTGGGCTCTGGTTTGCCTCATTTCAGAGGGATGAATCCTACTGGATGAAAGCCAAATCATACTAAACAAGACATTGGGAACTGAGCCAAAAGGGACACACTAGGAGGAGTCATTTGCTGGGTACAGAGCCTTCTGAATCTTCAGGTTTAATCCTATGATCTCAGCAAATTGCGAGATAATAACAACAGCAAGGTCAGTACAAGGTCGTGTGAGAGGTACCTTGTCTGGATATTTCAGGAGCATCTCTCGCACTCTGCTTGTGTTTCCCTGGGCTGCTTCAATGACCAAGGAACTCGGGCTTTCACAATCAATCTTCTGTGCCAGTATCTTCTCTAAGAAGGAAACCAGTGTACCTGCCGACAAGAAATAAACAGTCACTATGCCTCTATATCAGCAAATGGTTACACTCTCCGGCCAGAAAATCTGATTTCCTAAAAAGGGACATCCGAAAGTTCCTTTTCTGATGTCCCTTTTTAGAATACTTACCTATGTAGACTTTTTTTTAATGAATGGGTGAGTATGCCGTTCGGCATACTTCACCCAATCACTTTCGCAATTAGCGAAATCCCACCGCTGCACCTCCGCCGCTGCTATCGCCGGACCAGGGACAGGTGAGTAAACTATCTGTGTGGGGTAGGGGCAGGGAGGGTTAGGGTTAGGCTGCGGGAGATGGAGGGTTAGGGTCAGGCTGCAGGGGAGGGAGGGTTAGGGTCAGGCTGCGGTAGATGGTGGGTTAAGGTCAGGCTGCAAGTAAGGGAGGGTTAGGGTCAGGCTGCCAGGAAAGGAGGGTTAGGGTAGTGAGAGGGGAGGGTTAGGGTTAGAATTAGGGAAAGGAGTGGGGGACTATTTTTACTTACCATATCGGAGCAAGGAGCTTTTGGTGCTCGGTGGATCGATTGCTATGTCTGATCGAGGCATATGCAATCGAAATCCCAGCCAGCTCGCAACTGGCTGGGGAGCAAACGGCCGATTCGAAAATCGTCCGTTCAAACCGGAGCCCCGCACCCGTCAGCAAAGGCTTCTGCTTATCTGTAATGGACAGCAAGTTTGAGGACTACAGATAGTAAAATTGGGAGAAGAGCTTTCTTCCTACAGTCTTGTTCATTGCAGTGTCTGTCCCCAATTACAAAGTACTACAGTCTATGCTGGGGAAATATAAAGGAATGTTATAAATATTCAACCTTTGCAACTGGATCTGGAATCTTCAATGTTATAGCATCTCAATGCTATTTTATAAGCTTAAACCCATTCATTGCAATATGCAAATTAGATCCTAAAATGTGAATTCATTATATTTTTAATGGCTAAAAAATAACAAAAACTTTGTAAACATAAGCATAGGAGAAAATAAATGCTTTGAGCGGTGGCTTGCCCTGTTTTTTGTAATGAAATAATTGTGTTAGACGTATGAGCTCAAGTCTGTGAACAGGGGAACATGAGAATAAGCCCATGTTGTCCAAGTGTTGTGCAAACATCATGTTAATTAGTAAGCATGTATTTGATACAGGATTGGTAGGATCAACACAGCTGCCACTCCTACACCCCTTCTATATGTTCTCCCCTTGTCTGCATGGGTTTCCTCCGGGTGCTCCGGTTTCCTTCCATATACCAAAAACCTGCTGGTGGGTTTATTGGCTTCTGATTAAATTAATATATATTAAACGTGATAAAAACCTGTTAATAAATAAATAAATATAACAATTGTGGCGCAGGAGTTAGCACTGCTCTTGTTTAAACAACCCGGTATTAATAAAGTTTTTCACTCACTTTTGGGTTCCTTGGCATTTTCTGTGGTCATCAGGTTGGCATCGTCCTCTCTCTGGTAAGAGGTGAGGCAAGCAGGGTTAAAGGTCCATGACTGACCACCCACGGACACCCTCATGTCTCCATCCCCAAAAACTTTGATTACTTTGCCAATCTGGCCCAGTGCCTAACACAACAGGATGGAGATTGTGAATGCAAGACAAGTTCAAGAGGTTGTAACAGCTGTAATACCTGAACATGAATCCATTCTCCTTCTCTTGGAGTTGCGTAATTACAACTCTGATTTATGGAGTGTGTGGGTGTTTAAGTGGTAGAGTGGGCATGAATGGAAGGAGGTATCAGCACAAAGCAGTATTTGTATTTTAACAAACAGCGGTGCCAGATGGGAGAGGACATACTTAATAACACATGTGGGGGACTAAATGGTTTCTCATAATCATTGGAAATCATTTATTTATGGGGAGTAAGTATGTAACTGCATGATAATGTCACAAATAAGGAAAAAACAATGGCGACTGGACACAAGGCTATGGCGGTGAAGCGGTAGTGGTAGGTTCATAGCAGAGGTTCTATATAGACCAATATGAATGAGAACCTAACTCATTAACTCAGAAAGGAACTTATGGTAAAATATAGGACTCCGCAGGGGAGGTCCTAGAAATAAGCAGGCCTGGCCACCCCATGTCTCTCCAGGAGTTGCGCAACTAGAGTCCCAGAATGTTCTGCCAATGCTCTTAGGGAATGCTGGGACTTGTAGTTTCACAAGGTCCACAGAGCCACAGGCTGGCCACTCCTGACATATGGCTATATTTTTACCCAACAATCTGCACAAAAATAAGGTAATGTATACTTATTGTCTGATCTTTAGGTGTCTTCCTCCTTTTCCAATGTAATAAACAAAGCACAGAGTCCAGTAATGAAATAAAGAATTTTAAACACTATAAAAATTGGTAAAAGGATTGAAAGTGCAACAGACAAATTACAAATTGAGTAACACAATGCAATGTAACACAATGTACACAAGCTATATGCTTATTAAAAGGACCCTGTTATAATCGCTTAATATCAATTATACCTAGGAAAGAAATGAAAGGGAGGTATGAAGCTGGGTACACACTTATCCAATCCTCTCCAGACTGCAGACCAGACTGTTTACACAGACCAAGGTCACAGATACAACACCCAATCCGTGATACACACTTGCCCAATTTTCGTCGGGGGAGAGTACACACTCGTACATTGATCGGGTGATTGGAAAAATCATTTGACCCAAGCAGGTGACCAGGATTGAATGTATTGATAGGTCATGTGACGGTACACACTTATCCTAAGTCGGACCAACCAAACGGTCGGAGGTCGGATTGGACCTGGATTGGAAAAGGGTGTACCCAGCTTCAGTGGAGAACGTTCATAGCCACTGCCCGTAGGTAGAGGTGTGAAGAAAATACAGAAGATAAGAGGAAAGTTACAGAAATTCACCAACCATTTTGAACAAATTTCACCCCACAAATACTGAGCTTCATTTATGAAAGAAATCCCATCTTGCCTGGTGAAAATGATGGCTCCACATAATATGTGCTAGACTGTAAACATTCACAGGCAGTGCAGAATTCAGGCCCTAAGCCAGTTGGAAAGCAATGAATGAGAGAGCAGGCAGGTAAACACCATTCCTTAGAAGGCGGTTCAGAACAGAGATGATAGAAACGATCTTTGTCTTTTCAGATTTGGAACAACTGTAGGTTGAATTTAAAGACCGATCGATCAACCGATATGAATAAATGAACATATGGGGCGATTCAGAGGCGCACACAAATCAGAAAACATGGACGGCCTGTGTGCAATCCAAATCTGTACACGGCGCTAGTCAAACTCAATGCAGCAACGTGACCATTATATGTTGTGTAAGGGCAGGGTAGTACACAGGAATGTATACAGGAAATCTGTGTGAGCCCTTCAGCTGCTGTGTGAATGCATTAAATCTACACCAGAGAATGAATAAGATACATTTTATAGCTACACAATGCTCCAGCAGCGATTCCATTACTTTTATATTGCATTGGAAGTAAGACATTCTAACACAGTGATCTGAAATAGGTGGATGAGATTCCGCCCCCTGGACCTACACATGACGGGCCTGAATCCCAGTTAAGAGTGAGTGGACAGATCTGCACCTAACTCCCTCATCCTGTCCCCAAATCCGCCTCCCTTTTTAGGTACGTAATGGCACTTAAGAGTACTACAGGGCTACCTAATCTCACTGGCCCCATAAACTTTGTTAGTTCACCCCTTACGATCACTGTGGTCTTGCATAGGGAAAAAATCCAGTTGGCACCCTGACCCGTCCAAAGGCAAGCCAATACGGGGCCAGCCTGGAAGGAAACCATGAACGTTTTAAACAGATGCTGATAGGACAATAAACGTCTTGGAGCACAAGCCTCAAAAGATAAATAAACCATTCAGGGACCTCAGACCCACTGGGAAGGGAAATAGTTCTATACAAGAGAATTTGTTCAAACTGCTGGGTGACCAGATAGAAGGAAGAACGGTTAATTGTTCTGCAGATTGGTGCATGTATCAAATAGCTTTATGCCACTTATGTATGTCACTCACAGGGGCCATATCATCTGTCCACTCCCCATGACCAACTTGTAGCTTCTTGACTGTCTCCATGTCATCCATCACACGCACAAAATCAAATAAACCATTCGGGGACCTCTGACCCACTGGGAAGGGAGATTAGTTCTATACAAGAGAATTTGTTCAAACTGGTGGGTGACCAGATAGAAGGAAGAACTGTTAATTGTTCTGCAGATTGGTGCATGTATCAGATAGCTTTATGCCACTTATGTATGTCACTCACAGGGGCCATATCATCTGTCCACTCCCCATGACCAACTTGTAGCTTCTTGACTGTCTCCATGTCATCCATCACACGCACAAAATCACCAACCCAAATACTGTTGTGCTAAAAAAAAATAAAGAAATAAAAGAAAAAAAACAAAAACAAAACAAAACGCTTTTTCTATATATATTTTTTTTAAATTGCAAAAGGGGAAAAAGCAGCAACTGATAAAACACACAATATTTAAAGCGCAACTGCATCCTGTGCCACTGGGAGGCAGCACTCAACACACAGCAACAAACACCTAGCACAAGGCCAGACAGCAGCACAGATGGGGGTTACACTCGTTCTTCATACCCGCTAATAGGGATAGTAACACTCTTATGTGCCAGCGTGCCACTACCTTAACACTCATGGGTAAGTCAAGCAGACGGCAGTAAATTGTCACTATGTTCATAAACGTGGCAAAATTCTGTTTTAAAAAACATTTCTGTATATTCTGTATATTCTTTCAGTGTTGCTTAAACAGCCAAACAGTTCAAAAATTACACAGAATGATAGAAATGTGTGCTATGTAGATCAAATACACCTAATGCTATGGGTTGTACGCTCTAAGGTCAACTACTATATAGAATTAAAGTAGAATAGGAGTAGTATAATAGAGTAGTAGGTCACCTGATTACTGTATAATTATAGTGGTAGTATAATACAGTAGTATAGAATAGTAGTATGCAGTAGTATAGTAGTAGGTCACCTTATCACTGTATAATTATAGTAGTAGTATAGTAGTAGTATAATATAGTAGTCGGTCACCTTATTACTATATAATTATAGTAGTAGTATAGTATAGTAGTAGTAGTATAATATAGTAGTCGGTCACCTTATAACTATGTAATTATAGAAGTAGTATGGTAGTAGTATAATATAGTAGTAGTCACCTTATTACTGTATAATTATAGTAGTATAATATAGTATGAGCGGATCACAACATCATTCTTTCCCTTTTTTCTACATTTATTGTTTTCACTGAATCTCCGATCTTAAGTAGGAGTTTTTTATGAAGTAATTGTCTTTGTATCAAATTTTCAGTATATATATATGTCCTATTTGTATTAGATTTTAGCACCTATTTATCTTATAGTTGGATGGTATTTATTTTTTAGATTCCAGCTGCACACATTCACCATCTATATCTGTTCAATTAGTGTAAAAAATATTTTTTTATCTTTGGGTCACGTTTTTTAGGAGCAATTTTTAATAGCTATATTTATTGTTTAATGTGTAGTAATTTGCATAAGGCTTTTATAGGTTTTTAGGGGTTTAATACACCCAGTATTAGACTTTATAATATTTTCATCTTTATATATATTTTTTTCTGTTTAAGAAAAATCCCCATCAGTGTGCGCCTACCAGGTGGTTGTTTCTATATATATACATAGATTTTTCTTGCCGTTTGTTTGTTTGAGGTACGAAGTGGAAAGTACCATAACCATCACGGGAGGCTGCCTTAACACTGTGCGCCTGTATACTTTTTGTTTTAAAAAACATTTCTGTATATTCTGTATATTCTTTCAGTGTTGCTTAAACAGCCAAACAGTTCAAAAATTACACAGAATCATAGAAATATGTGCTATGTAGATCAAATACACCTAATGCTATGGGTTGTAAGCTCTAAGGTCAACTACTATATAGGATTAAAGTAGAATATGAGTAGTATAATAGAGTAGTAGGTCACCTGATTACTGTATAATTATAGTGGTAGTATAATATAGTAGTATAGAATAGTAGTATGCAGTAGTATAGTAGTAGATCACCTTATCACTGTATAATTATAGTAGTAGTATAATATAGTAGTAGGTCACCTTATCACTGTATAATTATAGTAGTATAATATAGTAGTAGGTCACCTTATTACTGTATAATTATAGTAGTATAATATAGTAGTAGGTCACCTTATTACTATGTAATTATAGTAGTATTGAATAGTAGTATGTAGTAGAATAATATACTGGTAGGTCACCTTATTATTGTATAATTATAGTGGTAGTATAATATAATAGTGGGTCATCTTATTACTATGTAACTATAGTAGTAGTATAAACGCAGTACAGAATAGTAGCACAGTAGTAGTATAATATAGTAGTAGGTCACCTTATTACTATGTTATTATAGTATTAGTATAATAGTAGTATAATATAGTAGTATAGTATAGTAGGTCATCCTATTACTATATATAGTATTAGTATAGTAGTAGTATAGGATAGTAGTAAAGTAGTAGGTCATCCTATTACTATACAATTGTAGTAGTTGTAGTATAGAAAAGTAGTGCATCCCATTATTACTGTATAATTACAGTACAGTAGTGGTATAGGATAGTAGTAGGTCACCTTATTACTGTATAATTATAGAAGGAATATAATAGTAGTATAGAATAGTAGTATAGAATAGTAGTATAGTTATAGTATAATATAGTAGTAGGTCATTCTATTACTATATAATTAAAGTATTTGTAAAGTAGTAGTATAGAATAGTAGTATACTGTAGTAGTAGGTCACCCTATCACTATACAATTACAGTAGTAGTATAGAATAGCAGTATAGTAGTGGGTCACATTATTACTGTATAATTATAGTAGTGGTATAGGATAGTAGTATAGTAGTAGGTCACCTTATTACTGTATAATCATAGTATTAGTATAGTAGTAGTATAGAATAGTAGTAGGTTACCGTGTTACTGTATAGAATAGTAGTAACATTGGGCCAGATCCAGAACAACGCTTGTGAGCAAATTTACGCATGGCGGAGACGTAAATTTGCGTTTTGGTAAGTACTGCGCATGCGCACCATAGAAAATATGCTCCGTAACGTGGTATAAATGTGAACATATGGGCCATTCACGTATGTGTCACGTAAATACTTACGTGTGGGCGTGCCAATTTTACGTGAGTCCAAAATACGTTTGCAATACGCTATGTAGGCGAGGGTTTGTATTTAAAGTGTACGGTATGGGCGTGCTTAGCTGCGTAAATACGTGTTGCCCATACGTACGTGTGCGGATGTCATCGGTTACGTGGGCAAAAGTCAAGGTAGGGTTTGGAAAGCGGATCTCGGACAAAATACGTACAGTCAAGGGGTGTGCCAAGGGGAGTGTATAGAAGGCACGCACGCTAAATACGCTACGCGAGGAAACGTATTGTAAGCGGAGTTCTGGATCTACCCCATTATTACTGTATACTTCTTTAGTAGTAGTATAGTTTTAGTATAATAGTAGTATAGAAGAGTAATATATTAGTAGGTCACCGTCTTACTGTATAATTAAAGTAGTATTAGTAGTAGAAGAAGGGTAGTAGTACTCCATAGTAGTAGGTTACCTTTGTACTATAGTGTAGTAGTATAGCAGAGTATAGTATAGTATAGCATAGTATAGTAGTAGGTTACCTTTGTACTATAGTGTAGTAGTATAGCAGAGTATAGTATAGGATAGTAGTAGGTTACCTTTGTACTATAGTGTAGTAGTATAGCAGAGTATAGTATAGTATAGTATAGTAGTAGGTCACTTTATTACTGTGCAATTATAGTAGTAATATAGAATAGTAGTACAGTAGTAGTATATTATAGTATAGGTTACCTTATTATTGTACAACTGTAGTAGTAGTAATATAGTAGTAGTATATTATAATAATACAGTAGTAGGTCATCTAATTACTGTATAATTATATTGCCACCAAAAAGGCATGTATTCATTTATCTAGCAGCTTGTATGTGTACCTTTGTGAGAGCCCCTGGATGGAAGGTCCAACGCGTTTCACTGTTGTACTGAACTCTGACATCTCCTCGCTCTGTGATTCGATGAACTGTTCCTGTTTGACCTATAAACTGCACAAAAAATTAAACTGTAACAAGACACAAGACAGTAACTTTTCTGCTATGTATATAAACCAAACATAAATGATTGAAAGCACTGCCATTGACTGCAGACATAAAATTTATCTATGAACCACTGTGAGTCTAGTGCCAGGAGTTGCAGGGAGAGAAGCTGTGCTACGCTGGCAGTGTAGTACAGCCCCTTTCTCTCTCTGCTGCTACTCTGTGAGTCCTGCCTGTGCAAATTAGTTGCAGAGAAAAAGGCTGTGCTACTGTCGTCTCTCCCTGCCGATCCTCTTTGAGACCAGTCTCGGTCAGGGCACAGGACTTGCAGGAGGAAAGTGTGGCACCCTTACTGGGTAATGACAGGAAAGAAAGTGAGCATCGCTGATGTGACCTTATTACAGCCTCTCTCCCAGTCACTGCCTTACAAGCCAGTGTGCACGGAGGAGCCTCAGAATCCAATAAAGTGAAAGAAAGCAGAAGTAAAGTCAGAAAAAGGTAAGTATTTAGATAAAAAACAGACTATTTTATAATGGCCGCATTTATGCAATCTACGTAAGAAAAAGATACGTAGATTACGTTAAAAAATGATTACGCATGCGAAGTAGTAAAAATTGCTAAACACCGGACATATATGTAATACATCCAGTACTCTGAATATTGGCCCATGTTTGCAACCACCCTCTTCTCTGTGTTTATTGTGAGAAAACAATGAACATTCCTGTGTCACGTGACCTACACATGACCTTTTTTTTGTATTGTCTGGCCACAGGTTGACCAGGCCTGCTCTGGGCCGTCCACATTACTGACAGGACTGCTGGTTTCGGATTGTGTGCGTGTCCATGTTGAGACATCAGCGATTAACAAGTACACATTATATAGATGCATACTAGATCACCATGTACCAGTTACCTCCGCCATTTTAGGGTTCCATCCACCATGCCCCTCTTGCATTTCCCGTAAAATTTCAACGTCCAGGAGACACTTCACCTTGTCGCCATGCTGGAACGGATGCCGTTCAGAACTCTCTTTCCTTTGTATCTCCGCTGGCTTACCTAAAATATGAGCAAAATGTAACAATACAGGAATGGAGAGTGTACAGATATTAACTTATAAATTAATTTGAGCAACATCCATTTTGTGTGTTTGTTTTAAAGCGTGTCTGTGATAGCAGCTGATTCCCTCTTTCAACAGGCCCGGTCACCACTGGTCAAGGATCTGCTAGATATGTCTAATGGATGACTGGTACATGCATGTACTTGAAATACAACATGTCATCTAATATTTGCATAAACCAATGTGCACTGATGTGTCAGCCAATAATGTTCTGGCTTATTCAGCCCATCCCATCAGAAGATATATATATATACACACTTGTACCACCCCTGTGAATGCCACCGTCTTGTATAAATGCAGTTCCATATTGTAACTTTAAGGACAAGACTGAACAGTGTGTTGTTCCATCTTCTATCCTGTCTTACCAAGCTTAGGTAAGTGGTCTTTGTAATAATGTCCTCCAGGAGCATCTGCGATGCATTTCAGATCTACTTTGCCCTTGTGTCCGATTCGGTAAACATTGGTGGTTCCGTCAGCCCATGTGACACTTGCCACGCTCCGTCCCGTCTCCACGTCCCAGCCACGGATATCGACAACACGGCCAACCTTAGATTCCCCACCTAGGTAACAAATGATCAAACAAAACGTTATAAGGATGCTTTTCTCTGTGGAGCCTGGGAGAGTTGACGTGGGGGAAATTCCCTATTTTTACAGCATACCTCTACCTACCTTGGGCATCTGGTCTGCTCTGAGTGTCTCCTAAACATCTCAGGGCCCCAAGAAATTGCTGTATTAGGGCCATTAATTCCTCCTGACAGCCTGCACAACAGTCTTGTCTTGTATGTGAATATACTTTATACTGCTCTGTGAGCCTTCAGCTGTAGTGTTGTACTGTCCATCCTGTACAATGTCACATGAGGCAAGAGTCATGTGACTTCTATTGCCCAGTTGTAATATATTTAAAGCCCTTGTCAGCGACTAACCTCCAGATGCCCTAAGTGCTAGCTCTATACTCACCATCCTGGTTTCCCCATTCCCAATCGGGTCCCCGAACAACTTTGGCTCCTTGGAAGATCCCTTTAAGCACTACACGGGGCAGGCCATGACGTGGTGTCAGCATGATCCTATAATGGAAAGAAAGATAAAAGGACTCCTATAAATATTCAACTAACACAATATTCCTAACGAAATGTAACAATTCACGTTAGCATTTTTAGACTAGAATAATGTAACACCTTGGACTATTCTAACAGTAAGATTCAGTCTTATTATACACTCACCACCAGGCCTGTGCTCTGTATTATACACTCACCACAAGGCCTGTACTCTGTATTATACACTCACCACAAGGCCTGTACTCTGTATTATACACTCACCACAAGGCCTGTACTCTGTATTGTACACTGATCACTGGGGCCTGTAGTCTGTATTGTACACTCACCACCAAGCCTGTACTCTGTATTGTACACTCACCACAAGGCCTGTACTCTGTATTTTACACTCACCACAAGGCCTGTACTCTGTATTTTACACTCACCACAAGGCCTGTACTCTGTATTTTACACTCACCACAAGGCCTGTACTCTGTATTTTACACTCACCACAAGGCCTGTACTCTGTATTTTACACTCACCACAAGGCCTGTACTCTGTATTTTACACTCACCACAAGGCCTGTACTCTGTATTGTACACTGATCACTGGGGCCTGTACTCTGTATTGTACACTCACCACAAGGCCTGTACTCTGTATTGTACACTGATCACTGGGGCCTGTACTCTGTATTGTACACTCACCACAAGGCCTGTACTCTGTATTGTACACTGATCACTGGGGCCTGTACTCTGTATTGTACACTCACCACAAGGCCTGTACTCTGTATTGTACACTGATCACTGGGGCCTGTACTCTGTATTGTACACTCACCACAAGGCCTGTACTCTGTATTGTACACTGATCACTGGGGCCTGTACTCTGTATTGTACACTCACCACAAGGCCTGTACTCTGTATTGTACACTGATCACTGGGGCCTGTACTCTGTATTGTACACTCACCACAAGGCCTGTACTCTGTATTGTACACTGATCACTGGGGCCTGTACTCTGTATTGTACACTCACCACAAGGCCTGTACTCTGTATTGTACACTGATCACTGGGGCCTGTACTCTGTATTGTACACTCACCACAAGGCCTGTACTCTGTATTGTACACTGATCACTGGGGCCTGTACTCTGTATTGTACACTCACCACAAGGCCTGTACTCTGTATTGTACACTGATCACTGGGGCCTGTACTCTGTATTGTACACTCACCACAAGGCCTGTACTCTGTATTGTACACTGATCACTGGGGCCTGTACTCTGTATTGTACACTCACCACAAGGCCTGTACTCTGTATTGTACACTGATCACTGGGGCCTGTACTCTGTATTGTACACTCACCACAAGGCCTGTACTCTGTATTGTACACTGATCACTGGGGCCTGTACTCTGTATTGTACACTCACCACAAGGCCTGTACTCTGTATTGTACACTGATCACTGGGGCCTGTACTCTGTATTGTACACTCACCACAAGGCCTGTACTCTGTATTGTACACTGATCACTGGGGCCTGTACTCTGTATTGTACACTCACCACAAGGCCTGTACTCTGTATTGTACACTGATCACTGGGGCCTGTACTCTGTATTGTACACTCACCACAAGGCCTGTACTCTGTATTGTACACTGATCACTGGGGCCTGTACTCTGTATTGTACACTCACCACAAGGCCTGTACTCTGTATTGTACACTGATCACTGGGGCCTGTACTCTGTATTGTACACTCACCACAAGGCCTGTACTCTGTATTGTACACTGATCACTGGGGCCTGTACTCTGTATTGTACACTCACCACAAGGCCTGTACTCTGTATTGTACACTGATCACTGGGGCCTGTACTCTGTATTGTACACTCACCACAAGGCCTGTACTCTGTATTGTACACTGATCACTGGGGCCTGTACTCTGTATTGTACACTCACCACAAGGCCTGTACTCTGTATTGTACACTGATCACTGGGGCCTGTACTCTGTATTGTACACTCACCACAAGGCCTGTACTCTGTATTGTACACTGATCACTGGGGCCTGTACTCTGTATTGTACACTCACCACAAGGCCTGTACTCTGTATTGTACACTGATCACTGGGGCCTGTACTCTGTATTGTACACTCACCACAAGGCCTGTACTCTGTATTGTACACTGATCACTGGGGCCTGTACTCTGTATTGTACACTCACCACAAGGCCTGTACTCTGTATTGTACACTGATCACTGGGGCCTGTACTCTGTATTGTACACTCACCACAAGGCCTGTACTCTGTATTGTACACTGATCACTGGGGCCTGTACTCTGTATTGTACACTCACCACAAGGCCTGTACTCTGTATTGTACACTGATCACTGGGGCCTGTACTCTGTATTGTACACTCACCACAAGGCCTGTACTCTGTATTGTACACTGATCACTGGGGCCTGTACTCTGTATTGTACACTCACCACAAGGCCTGTACTCTGTATTGTACACTGATCACTGGGGCCTGTACTCTGTATTGTACACTCACCACAAGGCCTGTACTCTGTATTGTACACTGATCACTGGGGCCTGTACTCTGTATTGTACACTCACCACAAGGCCTGTACTCTGTATTGTACACTGATCACTGGGGCCTGTACTCTGTATTGTACACTCACCACAAGGCCTGTACTCTGTATTGTACACTGATCACTGGGGCCTGTACTCTGTATTGTACACTCACCACAAGGCCTGTACTCTGTATTGTACACTGATCACTGGGGCCTGTACTCTGTATTGTACACTCACCACAAGGCCTGTACTCTGTATTGTACACTGATCACTGGGGCCTGTACTCTGTATTGTACACTCACCACAAGGCCTGTACTCTGTATTGTACACTGATCACTGGGGCCTGTACTCTGTATTGTACACTCACCACAAGGCCTGTACTCTGTATTGTACACTGATCACTGGGGCCTGTACTCTGTATTGTACACTCACCACAAGGCCTGTACTCTGTATTGTACACTGATCACTGGGGCCTGTACTCTGTATTGTACACTCACCACAAGGCCTGTACTCTGTATTGTACACTGATCACTGGGGCCTGTACTCTGTATTGTACACTCACCACAAGGCCTGTACTCTGTATTGTACACTGATCACTGGGGCCTGTACTCTGTATTGTACACTCACCACAAGGCCTGTACTCTGTATTGTACACTGATCACTGGGGCCTGTACTCTGTATTGTACACTCACCACAAGGCCTGTACTCTGTATTGTACACTGATCACTGGGGCCTGTACTCTGTATTGTACACTCACCACAAGGCCTGTACTCTGTATTGTACACTGATCACTGGGGCCTGTACTCTGTATTGTACACTCACCACAAGGCCTGTACTCTGTATTGTACACTGATCACTGGGGCCTGTACTCTGTATTGTACACTCACCACAAGGCCTGTACTCTGTATTGTACACTGATCACTGGGGCCTGTACTCTGCTCTCTGTAACGTGTCCATAGAACACACAGTACAGACACCCCCATCTACACTGGTCAGCTCTCTGTAACGTGTCCGTGAAACATCACATATACCACAGAGGCTTCTGGTCATTTCTGCAGTCGCTGTGTGACGGTTTTCCAGTAGATAATGTTTCAGCAAAACTAATTACCTCTGGGATTGTTTCAGATGCCTTTGCTGCTTATTGCATAACATGCCAATTAGCGAAGAACATGATGTATCGTGATACCAACTGCAACAATTATTCAAATGCCAAAAGCATTTTATTTAATGAGGGGATAAAATATACAATTAAAATTAAGCGACATGAGTTTTGAAATAATAAGGGTCCAGTTTGTTTTGCAGCTACCTTATCTATAAAGCCTGGTGCACAAGTTACTGTATATAAAACATTCCTCCACCATGTATTCTAAGGAGAGATATGCAACTGCTCCAAAAAACTAAAATGTTTTATTATATAATATGTCTCCACCTATTGGTGGGAACTGTCATTGCTACTAAACAACTTTTGTTGTTGTAGTATGTTATCATATGGTCCATCAATGTCAATTACTGCATAACATTTCATGTATGTAAACTGACTGATGTCTGCAGCCTAGAATAAATAGTAATGTCTGCTTGCTCAGCAAGCTCGTTGCTCTGACTAAGCTATGTGCAGAATGAGGGTGCAAGAATTCCGGAAAACAGGGAACAGGATTCTGTAAAGCTATGGAGATGAGTGAATATGTGAGATATGCAAAGTCAAGGGAGATTTTCAAGAGTTGAACCCCAACTGAAATTAAGATTTGTCATCGAAAATGTAATTTATAATTAAAAAGTCTAACTTTTCTAACACTATAGCCTTATACTCATTAACCATCACAACTATATCCATATACTCAATTACATGCCAACAAATAGAATTTCTGAGAAGACTCTATAGGCATGTCATGATGATAGAAACTGGTGA
The DNA here is from genome assembly GCA_011038615.1 of Limnodynastes dumerilii. Taxonomy (NCBI): domain Eukaryota; kingdom Metazoa; phylum Chordata; class Amphibia; order Anura; family Limnodynastidae; genus Limnodynastes; species Limnodynastes dumerilii. The sequence goes on from WWET01000414.1 coordinate 708,896, forward strand.
CATCTTATATAAACTTGAATAGGATCCCCTAAATCCTCCCCTATGCACCTGCTTTGACATGGTGACCAACACTCAGTGGATCAGATCCAGTCAGTGTGGGAGAAGACCCTATGGTATAGTCGCTCAGGTGAGTTTGGGGGAAAGGAAATAGTAAACCTAGGTGGATCCCTGTAAATTAGCCTTAAGGCACAAGGGGCCATATCCATAGATCCCATTCCTTCTGTGGTTGGTGGCATCCAACAAGACTAACCACCTCGGAGAGCTTAGAGATTCTTGGGTGCTGGGCGGGCCGGTGCTACGGGCTCCCCTCTCCTACAGGGCCCCATAGCAGCCACAATCCTTGCTCCCATGGTAATTACACAACTGGTCAGGGCCTACCTTAAGTTTAACGACTCTACTGAAAGTGGCAGAATTGTGGAAGTCTTGTCTAGGACACAATGAGAGTGCACACCTGTGCTGTGTATTATAATGCCAAGATGTGACCACGGCTGATGGCAACCCACCCCTCTGATGGAGGTGTCCATCTAAGAAGTCTGTATGGGTCGCAATGCATCCCTGTTTGGTAGTGAGGATGTGTGTGCAGAATGGAAAACTGTATACATTCCAGTCTAAAAATATGAGAAAATTAGGTCTATAGATCCCGGTTAAGGTCCCTAATTCACCACTGATTCATTCCAATTAAGCACTGAAATACAATATAATTATGGTGCTGTTTGGTGACTCCTATAGTGAACAGTATCACTTGCATTTTGGTGAAGGATTGCTCAGTTGCCCCTTTATGTTGTAAATAGATTTTCTGGCAATAGGATTCACGAACCGTCTCATCTGTGTAATGTGCTACCACTCAGGGAACCTGATCACCTTAAATGAATGCCATTAATACACTGCCGTCTACCTTAATGTTGACTTTTTATTATCTCCTCTAGAGGTCTAAACAGTAACAACAGAATCTCTGAAGTTCTGCCAAGAATCTCTCCATCCAGCAGTGAACCAGTCAATAAATCAGCCAGTAATAATGACATTGGTCGTGTTTCATGCAGGTGGACGTCTGGCCAGCACAGAAAGTAATCTAATCTTCCTTATTTTATGCCAGAGCTAATCATAGCTAATTGTGGTGGAAAGTTAGTCTCTCTTCTACTGTAGCATAGTAGTAAATGGATCCAGCGGTATCGCTCTATATGAATTAGGACTGCATGTAGAAGGCGATGGAATGTATTCAAGCTCAATGCTACCACTAGCCCAGCTTGGACAGCAGCCTAGGGTGCCGGTCCTGGGGGCGGTACATTAAAATGCTCAAGGAACCTATGCAGATGGCCACTGTCGAACACACAAGCAGTCGCCGGTCAGTTAACCTCCTGCGGCAACTTGTGTGTTCAGGAGGTGAGGCTCAGCTGATCCCCCGCAGTGGCAATTGCTTGTATAGCTTAGCCAATCAGCTGTAAGAGACGTGACAGCTGAGCATGTAAAGTAAGCGCTGCCACAGGATATCATCTGAACCGCAGCTCCTGCATGGTACTCTAATATGCAGGTGCCACGGCTCAGTTAATCCCATGTGCCTGAGAAGCAATACAAGTAAGCAATACTAAGGGTGGCCAGGGGATCTGGGGAGCAACAGGCTGAAGCTTTGCCTTGCCTGGGGTGTCCAGAGACCTATCACTAGCCCTGAATATACTATGTGCATTGGATATAAGGGTTTGAATAATATACAATGAACCAGTGACTTTATTATACTCTTCATGTAGAGATGGCTTTAATATCTTACTTAGATCTTTGTCATTCAGAGATAAGTACTGGGATATGTTTTCTGTCCTGCTTAAAATGAGGGTATAAGGTCCACACAGAGATAACTTTGTATCTACCCCTACACTAAATAGATATCTTTTACGGTCAGACTTTTTAGGCAACAAAAAGTCAAATAAATGTTTCCCACCAGTCTTTTAAAGGTTAATAATATTATATTTCTTGTATTTTTTATATTACATTTTTTTTATTTCCTTAACACATAACAGGAACTGATTGGGTTAACATACATTAAATCAGATTGCAGTATACATTCTCTATATGGACAATTACAGCACTTTAATTTAATATAACAGCAGGAGGCCTAGTATAAAATACACCACCTGCCTGCTATATGAGGAGAAGTCACACAGCTCAGCTTAATGAATCGCAGTGTGACATCCTTTCATATATATGACCAATATATTTGGCACCCACTAGACGGAATAACTGCTTTCGATAAAGCTTTAGACTCATGAATGGATAGGAGCGTAGAATTATTTCATCATGGAAAACCGTTTCTTGTAGCTGATCAGTTTGGGCGTTTTTGTACTTTTTGCTTTTAGCAAACGTTTCAAATATTCCTGGTTGACTCAATTAAAATACTTTGTTTAAGGAAATATGGTTAAAAAGTATGATGATAGGCAATGAGGTCCCGTGAATTCCAATTCAAAATTCCCTCTATGTATTGAAACAGAAACTCGACGGAGGATGTCATATTTGCTTTAATTTCTCATAGTTTCAACGCATGTTGTCCGAAGCGTTGACAAAATCATAAAAATCAAAAATCGTAAAAGCGTTTAATGTGCTTAGACTCCTGACGTCTATTGCAGAGGACCAATAGAAACCCAGCTTATTTTATTGGCTGATGTCATTGGGGTAGATCCAGAACTACGTTTGCCGTACATTTATTCGCGGAGCGTATTTTCGTGCGCGTAAATTCGTTACACTCCCCTCGGCACACCCCTTGCACGCACGTATTTTGTCAAGATACGCTTTCCAAACCCTACCTTAACTTTTTCCAACGTAACCGCAGTCGTACGTACGTATGGGCTGAACGAGAACGCGTTTACGCAGCTAAGCATACTGTACACTTTAAATACAACCCCCCGCCTACTTCACGTATTTCACACGTAATTTGGACTAACGTAAAATCGGCACGCCCACACGTAAGTATTTACGTGACACATACGTGAATGGCCCATACGTTCACAATTACGCTACGTTAATGTGCGTATTTTCTATGGTGCGCATGTGCAGTGCGTACAAAACAGCGATTTTAAGTCTCAGCCACGCGTAAATTCGCTCTGAGGCGTAGTTCTGGATCAGGCCCATTATGACAACTGGATTGTGAGGTTATGTTAACTCTTATTTTTCATCTTCGGAACATTTAACAGGTTAAAGCTTGACATGTTACATGTCTGGATTATTAATACTAGTGAATAACTGCATTCAGGGGCAAGATGTGACAGGCTTGGCTCATAGCTAGGAGGCGGGGCCTGAGACTGGATGGGCGGAGCCATGTAGTATTGGGGACGAGGACCCGGATAGGTGAAGGAAGCTGTCAGAGATGGACTGCTTAAAACAGTGCTTGGCACATGTATGAGTGCTGAGCACAGTTTTAAGCTGTCAACCTCTGACGGCTTGTATACAGTGCAAGGGCTCCTCCAGGCCCCTTCCCTGGCACCTCCTATAGTTACACACCTGACTCTACTCTCCTGCGTCTTGTTCCTGAATGACTTTTGCTGGGATCCTCTATTCTTAAGTGCTGAAACTATCTCCGTTTATCTAACCTTTGGCTGGGATTATCTTGTTCCTGTGTCACCTATTAACCTTATATTTCCAGGGACTGCCATGTATTTCTGGTGGTTCAAGAACTATTGCATCTACTTTCATTTAGCTATACAATATCTGGGACTGACATTTGTTCCTGTATGTCTGCGTCAATTACACATGTGCTGGGAAGGTTTGTTTCTCTATACAACAGCTTCTGTAGAACCATAACTGAAATGCCTGGTTATCTAAGTAAATATTACATGGCTACAGAAACATCTTGTGATAGGTTTACAACAAAGGTAACATGGATGGTGTTGTCCTTAGCAACAAACACTTTGTAATAGTGTTAATAAAGTTTCAACAAAAGTAAACACAGCAATGTTGTCCATTGCAACCAATCAGATTTTAGCTATTATTTATTCAGGACATTCCACAAAATGAGAGCTAGAATCTGATTGGTTGCTATGGGCAACAACTCCACTTTTCCCATAGATACTTACAGACGGCCCTGTACTTACGGTCGAGAGTGGGCAGTCTCGTATCTCTCAAAAGCGTGGGTCAAGTCGTGCTTGTTGTTCATATAACACTGAGTGCACAGGTCATAGTCAAAGCAGACCTTACACTTCCAGCGCATGCCACGGATGCCGTGCTTCTTGCAACAGTCGCAGATGATGTTTGGATGACGCACACCTGAAAAACAGGATAACCTTTTGTAACCATGTCATGGCAGAATTTTGGGGACATTATACAAAACTCTGAACTGGAACTGAATGTTGTCTTCACTCCTCAGCTCAATGACCTTGTACCTGTTATGGAGTGCAAGCTATTGTCCCACGTCACAACATTTGTTCTGAAGGGACAGCTCGTGTAACTGTGTAGGGGCCAGATTAACTAAGCTGCGGGTTTGGAAATGTGGAGATATTGCCTATAGCAACCAATCAGATTCCAGCTCTCACTTTCCTATTACATACTAGAGAATGTCAGCTAAAATATGATTGGTCGCTTAGTAAATCTGGCCCTAGGTGTCCAATGTGTGCAGTCTCTCATATCAAGATATTGGACCTGATCCAGAACAACACTTTGAAGCGAATGTACGCGTGGCGGAGACGTAAAATCGCGTTTTTTTAAGTACTGCGCATGCGCACCATAGAAAATATGCTCAATAGCGTAGCGTAATTGTGAACGTATGGGCCATTCACGTATGTGTCACTTAAACACTTACGCCTGGGCGTGCCAATTTTACGTGCGACCAAAATACGTCTGAAATACGTTAAGTAGGCGGGGGGTTGTATTTAAAGTGTACAGTATGGGTGTGTTTAGCTGCGTAAATTCGTCTAACCCATATGTACGTGTGCGTATGACTGCGGTTACGTTGGAAAAAGTTAAGGTAGGGGGTAGGGTTTTCGTATCTTGACAAAATACGTACGTTCAAGGGGTGTGCCGAGGGGAGTGTAGCGAATTTACGTGCACGAAAATACGCTACGCGAATAAACGTACGGCAAACGTAGTTCTGGATCTACCCCATTATCATTATTTCAAGCTGCTACATCTAATAGCAAGAAAAACAAGAATAGCCTCTTAGTTGAGGTGGTAGAGGGTAACACAGTAGAACAGTGCAAACATGCTGGGGATAAATATAAGGATATCCTAAATCTCAAACTAAATGGAGGGTCAAATACAATCTAGGGTCAGTATAGTTTTAAATAAACAACTGGGCAGACTGGATGGGCCATGTGGCTCTTATCTGCTGTCACTTTCTATGTTTCTATGCAACAGCACAAGGACTATGAATTGGCATGTATGACATGACCTGGAGCAAAAATTCATGTGTGACACATGGACAAACTGGATTCCAACTTGGTTTTAAGCCATCAATTAAGAAATGCACTACTCTATTGCTCCTGCAGAGGTACAGTGCTCCATATATTCTGCACATTGCAATTCCTATTGCTACCAAACCTATGCAGTTATCAAGCTTCCATTTTCCAACAACAAATACAAAAACCAAGCTACGCTACAGAAGCAGACGAAAGAGATCTTTCTTCCACCAAGACGGTTCCGATGGTTAGAATATATATGACAGATGAATCCTAGATTTCATGGTTCATCGAACAGTTGTAAGTCCCCAGGAATCGTTGGATACTGTGATGTCTGAATGTCACCCTATTGTTCGCTACACCGATTTACTGAATATGCGTTTAATCATTTTATTCCAGCTCTGGGGAGACATTCATATGGATGGTTGTAAAATAAACTGTAGCAGTGCTCTCTAATCATGTACATGTCATTGCTATTGTCAGGACAAAACTGTCCCCAATTGTTCTCTCTCCCCTCCTTTGTGTGCTTCATTAGTTTTAATTGCTAATTTACTTGTGTTAGCTTTGTGATCTCAATGTGTGTTGAGGTGTGTATTATGTCTAGTATAATGTTGTGTTACCTGCTGCAAAATATATCAATAAAAATTCAATGGTTGCAAAAAACTTCAACAAGAAACTAGCAATAAAGTAGTTTTTTTTGTATTTAAACATGTTTGTGGCTTTACACTCTACAACAACCAAGTAAAATAAACCACACTTTAACAATACTTACAGATTTTTTTGTTTAAAAGGTTTTATAGGGCAATTCTAAGAAATCTAATTCCCATGAATTAAGAAATCATTTTAAAAACAAAATATTTAGGTATAAAGAATGTAAATAATGTAAAAAAAAGCAAACAAAACTATAATAGGACAATTTCCTTGAAATTTCACTCAAAATTTACAAACAGAAATTTGAAGCCAATTAAGAACTGTGGCCCCGATTCACACAGAGGCTTCTTAGGTGCGTATTTTTCAGAATTAAAAAATTGAGCGTGCGTGGCCAGCCTGACCACGCAATCTACGTAGCTCTTAGGCACGTAGGCCGATTCAGAGATTGAAAATAGGAGAGGAAAGTTACTCCTGGGCTAAACCATGGTGATTGCAGGGGGAGTCATATTTCATTTGAGTTGAGAGGTGGCGTTTCCTATCCCAAGTCTAAATAACAGTGTGATAGTAACTCTGGTCAGTATCTGTGTGCAGTAAGCAATTCAAAGTTATATCCCTGCATGCAAAGAATACAAGTAACTTGACTCCCCCTGCAATCAACATGGTTTAGCCCAGGTGTAATTTCAAGCTCCTTCCTAAGTCCGCAGTTTTTAAGGTAAGAGGAGGCGTGCCACGGCATTCTCCGGGGGAAGTTAGGTAAAGTGGGTGGGGGAAGGGATGTAGATTGGCTTCTTAAGAAGGAAAATACGCACTCTTAAGTGCCATTAGGCACCTAACAACGTATCGAATCGGGAGAGGGGACCGGAGCAGTAGGTGCGGTGTGAATCCGGTTCCACATGGCCAATCTGATCTGCGTTTTTCATTTTTTAAACCCGTCATGACCTCTAACACCACATGATCCGATTTATTTTATTTAATATTTAGTATAAACTTGTATTTATCCCAACACATGATGGAAACAGCAGAATCCCTCACTCAAATCTATTTTACCCATTTTACAATTCATTTCAAGAAAAACATCCACGAGCGGGCTGTCCCAGAGACGTATCGAGCGTCCCGTGCATCTGAGCGCAGAACACAGGCGGGCTGACCCAGAGGCGCATCGAGCGTCCCATGCATCTGAGCGCAGAACACAGGCGGGCTGACCCAGAGACGCATTGAGCGTTCCGTGCATCTGAGCGCAAAACACAGGCGGGCTGACCCAGAGGCGCATCGAGCGTCCCGTGCATCTGAGCGCAAAACACAGGCGGGCTGACCCAGAGGCGCATCGAGCGTCCCGTGCATCTGAGCGCAAAACACAGGCGGGCTGACCCAGAGGCGCATCGAGCGTCCCGTGCATCTGAGCGCACAACACAGACGGGCTGCATGTGACGCTAAGGTGCGTGCACTGGTACCTCCGGAATAGAGCAACAACGTGACCATGTGCATAGCACTATAAAGTATACGGTGGGAATGACTGCCACTTGAAGCATGAAATGCCAACGCAATGGACAGAAATAGGCTATGGAGTACCACCCCTGGACTTAAGACATGAGCTGTGACTGGTGCTAATATATTGCTGTAAACTGTGCTTATTTCCCTGTGCGTTTGGGTCTGGATCGGGTACAATTGCATGAGTGTGTCCCTAATGTTTACGGGGTACGTGCCTCCACCTCTTCCGCCCCATGACACGCCCTTAGCAGGTGCAGCACCAGTTGTGTCTGGGTCTTGATCGCCCGCATGACTGAGTAGCTCCGCCCACATGACAAAAAGTATTCAACTAGCCAACCTGTGGCGCTCCAGGTGTTGTGAAACTACAGGTCCCAGCATGCTTTACCTGCAAAAGCATAGCTGATACCTGACAAAGCATGCTGGGAATTGTAGATTTCCAACACCTGGAGAGCCACAGGTTGGCCAGGCCTGACCTAGATGACCCTGTCAGCCATCTTCCACGGGGGTTTGTGTCTGTACAGGGGTAGCCACATACCTGTTTGAGCATTATCATACAGCAACAGATCATAGGATCCCTGGAACCCGGTGCGGTAGTTTGTCCTTGTTCCATGGTCCCACTGAACAACCACAGTTTTATCCGGGGTTGTGGGGCTGCCCTGGCGTCCAATTTCCACCACGGTACCGACGCTGCCCTCGCCATTGTCCTGGTTCGCCCATTTCCAGTCGACTCCTCGCACCACACGCATTCCCACTTGCATAGCGGCTGAGGGATCCCAGTCCATCTCAACCCTCTAGTGTAATTTTACCGCACATTAGGGATGAATTCTGCAGGGGGAGCTGAAAGATCCAGGAACAAATCCCAACGCTGTATAGGTCTACGTAGCACTAAAGTAGTAAAACACAAACATAAACAAACAAAACAAAAGTTAGCATTGTAGAATAATAACTGTAAGCTATCAAAACAAACATTCACTTTCATGTAGCAATAAAGAATATTTTGTATGATTATTTTGCATCATGGAAGCAGAGTAAATATGTTGCGTGATACAATCACCAAAGATGGATGAAAATGGATGGTGCATGATGGGAGTTTTTACTTCAGAAGGATAAAAAACAGGAGATGGCAACAAAAGAAAAAGAAAAAAGGAGCAAGTTTAAAAGTGCAACGATGAAGCATTATTATACCAGGTCAGGCAATAAATATAGTTCATCGGTAAATGTAATACAGAGGTATTACAAAGTTTCTCTTCAGAGGCAATGTCTACAACAACGAGGGATTTGATACGCTAAACCAACAGCAATAAGAATTCAGCCTATCATTGCAGCAGCAACTATAAAGTCACATGTGGATGGGATCAACTAAGGGTGGGGCTGAGGATGTGGTTTTATATAGCAAATAGATATAAAAGAAAATGCTTTATGTGAAAGGGCTACAGTAAAAGACTGACTAGTATTTCACAATACAATAAAGATACTTGTGACATTGCAGGTAGCACACCAGTGACCACCACCCAATACAGAGAGAAGCCTAGCAAGCAGACCCAGAGGCGCATCGAGCGTCCCGTGCATCTGAGTGCAAAACACAGGCGGGCTGACCCAGAGGCGCATCGAGCGTCCCGCGCATCTGAGCGCACAACACAGACGGGCTGCATGTGACGCTAAGGTGCGTGCACTGGTACCTCCGGAATAGAGCAACAACGTGACCATGTGCATAGCACTATAAAGTATACGGTGGGAATGACTGCCACTTGAAGCATGAAATGCCAACGCAATGGACAGAAATAGGCTATGGAGTACCACCCCTGGACTTAAGACATGAGCTGTGACTGGTGCTAATATATTGCTGTAAACTGTGCTTATTTCCCTGTGCGTTTGGGTCTGGATCGGGTACAATTGCATGAGTGTGTCCCTAATGTTTACGGGGTACGTGCCTCCACCTCTTCCGCCCCATGACACGCCCTTAGCAGGTGCAGCACCAGTTGTGTCTGGGTCTTGATCGCCCGCATGACTGAGTAGCTCCGCCCACATGACAAAAAGTATTCAACTAGCCAACCTGTGGCGCTCCAGGTGTTGTGAAACTACAGGTCCCAGCATGCTTTACCTGCAAAAGCATAGCTGATACCTGACAAAGCATGCTGGGAATTGTAGATTTCCAACACCTGGAGAGCCACAGGTTGGCCAGGCCTGACCTAGATGACCCTGTCAGCCATCTTCCACGGGGGTTTGTGTCTGTACAGGGGTAGCCACATACCTGTTTGAGCATTATCATACAGCAACAGATCATAGGATCCCTGGAACCCGGTGCGGTAGTTTGTCCTTGTTCCATGGTCCCACTGAACAACCACAGTTTTATCCGGGGTTGTGGGGCTGCCCTGGCGTCCAATTTCCACCACGGTACCGACGCTGCCCTCGCCATTGTCCTGGTTCGCCCATTTCCAGTCGACTCCTCGCACCACACGCATTCCCACTTGCATAGCGGCTGAGGGATCCCAGTCCATCTCAACCCTCTAGTGTAATTTTACCGCACATTAGGGATGAATTCTGCAGGGGGAGCTGAAAGATCCAGGAACAAATCCCAACGCTGTATAGGTCTACGTAGCACTAAAGTAGTAAAACACAAACATAAACAAACAAAACAAAAGTTAGCATTGTAGAATAATAACTGTAAGCTATCAAAACAAACATTCACTTTCATGTAGCAATAAAGAATATTTTGTATGATTATTTTGCATCATGGAAGCAGAGTAAATATGTTGCGTGATACAATCACCAAAGATGGATGAAAATGGATGGTGCATGATGGGAGTTTTTACTTCAGAAGGATAAAAAACAGGAGATGGCAACAAAAGAAAAAGAAAAAAGGAGCAAGTTTAAAAGTGCAACGATGAAGCATTATTATACCAGGTCAGGCAATAAATATAGTTCATCGGTAAATGTAATACAGAGGTATTACAAAGTTTCTCTTCAGAGGCAATGTCTACAACAACGAGGGATTTGATACGCTAAACCAACAGCAATAAGAATTCAGCCTATCATTGCAGCAGCAACTATAAAGTCACATGTGGATGGGATCAACTAAGGGTGGGGCTGAGGATGTGGTTTTATATAGCAAATAGATATAAAAGAAAATGCTTTATGTGAAAGGGCTACAGTAAAAGACTGACTAGTATTTCACAATACAATAAAGATACTTGTGACATTGCAGGTAGCACACCAGTGACCACCACCCAATACAGAGAGAAGCCTAGCAAGCAGCCTCTAATTTATACAGCATCCTACTGAGCACCACCCAATGCAGAGGGCATCCTAGTGACCTCCATTACTTACCAAGATCCCGGGGGGAAACCATAGATGCCTGCAGGGGACGGGGCGTAACGACACAATTTATACCAATTCATCCCTTTTAGGTTTACTGGGCGGGGCTTGATGATGCAAATTGCTAGGACCCTGGTATTGCCAGGCAGGGGGGCAGGACTTGAGGCTGTGATTTGCATGAAACCACAGGCATCAAGCCATGCGGGAGATTTGCCGGCTCTCCTGGTATACCGGGAAAACTGCCCGGAGTCTTCTGGATATTCCGGGAGAGTCAGCAGCCCTGTTATAGGTTAAATACTTAAGCAGACTGCAAAATGGCTGCCTCCTGCTTGGCTCAATTACCTACTGGAATGGGTCATGTTGGAGGGTATGCAAACTTTGCTTGTGAATTAGATACTAATGTGTCCAAATCCAAAATAAATTAATTACTGGTGGCAACATCTAATTATGGTACCGTTATAAAGCTACCAAAGCTAAAATACCAAAGCTAAAATGTGAGTGTTTTCTATAATGATGGTTGTGTTTAATACATTATGTTATGTGTTACTATTGGAATGTTAAACTGGATGTCTTCCGACGAATGATATCCCTAGGACACACTGAATAGCAAAGGCAATTCAGACACTTTATTTCTCTTGCTACCAATTCTTTTTCTTCTGATTAAACATTGATAATTTGTTCATTTAAATGCATTAAACTGGGGCTATGATTGCGTCAATGGTTTTTAGATTCATTGACTGGCAGAACTAAAATCAATGTAATTAGCACACAATGGAGATGCTGGTAAAAAAAATATAAATATCTACAAAGCTAACAATCTCTGTAAATAACATGTTACCACACCATCTTGGCAGCCATTTTGTGTGAGCGTCTCACAATAAAGTTGTGACACAAGTAATGGTTCTTCATTGCTATCACAGTGTGTCCTTCTAAATGACTAGTGAGGTCAATAAGTCCCAGTAAATTATAGAACACATTCCTAGATACTAGAGAAAAAATAGGCTGCATATTCAGGAGCATCCCCAAAATGGCTGCCTCGCATTAACACTTACCTATAAATCATAATGCTTTCTTCTCTCTGATAGAGTTAAGAGGAGGGTGTGGCGCTCTTTTCATAACACCATGTGGTTTGAACTCAATGAATGCAACAGACCCTCCTATCCGGTTTGAAGAATGAACTACATGGATAAGCTGGCACTTGAGTAACTCTGACTCGCGATCTCAGGTTTAGTACGCATTGCTTGATTAAGGAGATCATTTTTCCTTTTTCTTTTTATAACAATGACATTATTGTCATTATTGGTGAGACGGCACTTGTTCTACTCTATTCTAATGAATGCAACCTCCTATCCGGTATGAAGAATGAACTACATGGATAAGCTGCCACTTGAGTAACTCTGACTCGCGATCTCAGGCTTAGTACGCATTGCTTGATTAAGGAGATCATTTTTCCTTTTTCTTTTTATAACAATGACATTATTGTCATTATTGGTGAGACGGCACTTGTTCTACTCTATTCTATTCTAATTTGCTTTATAAATCTAGGCTGGACGTATTCTGATTGCTCATAATGGGCCAAATCCTGACCTATGGGCACCTTACAGCCGCCCGAGGTCAGTACGGCCGGCATCGAAGCGGGGAGTGCATGCCCTGTGCACTCTCCGCTGTCGGGAGTAAATCTGGACACTTACGATCAGCTGCCCTACAGCCGCATAGCTGATCGTAACGGGGCTTCCGTCCCATAATTTTCATGTCTAAAGGGGGGGGGGAGAAGCCCCCTTTTCATAACAGCCGCCGGCCGTAACTTTAGTAACTTGCGTGGTCGTATGAAGGTTGTGTGCGTGCGCATAACCTTCAAAACATGGGAATTATGGGCGAGCTGCTCATAATTCCCCTGTCGGACATTCTTCAGGCCCAAAGACACATTTGTAAGAATT
>WWET01000415.1:50708-61105 GCA_011038615.1 Limnodynastes dumerilii
AACCGCGTGATCTGTATTTGCAAGAACACATTTACTGTATATGAGCTGTGTTGGTGGCTGGGTACACACTAAGCCAATTCCCAACCAACCAATCCCACCTACGACCGTGAGACATTGGATAAGTGTGTACCCTCACTCGACCACCTGTTACATCCAATCCTGGTCGCCTGGTCAGGTCAAATCATTTTCAAACCTTCTTCCGGTAACAGGAAAACCGACCGCCAATCACATGACCAATTTACAAGCGTGTACGTTCCCGCAACTGTTTTGCCTATTTTTTTTTTCCCTGATTCTGACGTCTTGAAAATATTGGAAACGTGTGTACGTGAGACAAACATATGAGCAGATGGTTTCAGCAGATGCAAGTGGAAGGTGTGCTATGAAACTGGACCTTGGTCTGCTGTAGGATAGAGTAAACAATCTGGTCTGCAGTCGGATCTGAAGTAGATTGAAAAAATGTGTGTACACAGCTTCAGGTGTAAGATGCGCCTGTGGGCCTGGATAAACAGTCCACTCTGCATGCATAAGAGGGCTCTATAGACTGGAGGGTGCACCCTCTAGATGTTATGCCAGGTTTACTAACGTTACCACCATGGTATGGAAGTTCCTATACGATGGATTTTAAGAGCAAGGGGGGTGTGCTTCCCCTCCGTGTGCAAATGTGGCCTTATTGCAGGGTAAATCACACTTCTTACGGACGAGATAGGGGAATGACACCGAGCTCTTTTGCGGAATTAAACACTCTGCGTGTACGAAAAATGTGCGTGAATTAAACACTCTGCGTGTACGGAAAATGCGCGTGGAGGGGGGGGGGGCGTGGATCAGGTCCGTGGTTTATAAGAAGCACTCACTCTAAGTGCACTCAGCACAAATAACAATAAATTCATATCTGCATCAACACCAACAACTATAAAGGAAAATAACTGCTCAAAATAAAGACAGGGTTAGGGTTTAATACCACCGTAAAAGATTTTGACACTACAACACAAGAAAAGTACTGACATTGCTTGTGTATTATAAGGGGATTACACATCAGTGTTCCACAGTCTGGATTTCCACTTCCACTATGGCTGGATAGACACAGGGCACTAATCTAGACAAATGACGGGCAAAATTAAATATTGCATGTGCAGCTCTGCTTTCATAAGGAGTCTGCAAATGACATTTGCCGAGACGTCCAAACACAAAGTCGGTTAGAAGGTAAAGTAAATATATTTTTTGCAATCTCGCCTATTGCTTTCTGTGCACAGACTTTAATATAACGCCTCTATGTAACATCACGTTTTTATAATGGACACCGGAAATAGCTTTATGAATAAACGTGGTTATAGGGAACCGATTCTGCTGTGCCATCATGCCATGCAAAAATCCTCAAACACACGTCAGCTGTATTTATTTAAAGTTGATCTAGGGCAGTGATGGCTAACCTGTGACACTCCAGGTGTTGTGAAACTACAATTCCCATCATGCTTTGTCAGGTATCTGCTATGCTTTTGCAGTTAAGGCATGCTGGGACTCGTAGTTTCACAACATCTGGAGTGTCACAGGTTAGCCATCACTACCCTAGGACATACAAAACAAAAGAAACATAGAAAACTGCTTTAGTGAAGAATAACACAAAGCTCTGTAATGCAGCCAAAAACAAGTAGAACTGGGACTATTTCTGGCTAGAACAAACCACATAGGCAGCAAGGGTTTTTTCTCTTAATGTCATTCATAGAAGTCAAACCACAATATGTTACACTTTTTACAACACATACAATGCACCCAGGATGAGGGGGAAGCAAAGGATGGAAAAACAGAGTCTAAACTTCAAAGAAAAAAAATTGTCCAAAAGCCCCAATACTGTAAGTGACTTCCTTCTAGTGGCTGGTGTAGAGCGGGGAACCTGGCCAGACTATGTGATGGCACTGTGTGCTTCGTATAACCCAGCTATGTAATCAGGGATGTGTTCATATAGAAAGACACGAGTACAGTTCACCTAATTCTGTAACTCATTTTCATGTTCACTCATTACACTCTAATCTCTGAAGACAATGCAAATGTTATATCTGGGGAGAAGTTATAAAGAATCTGATCCATCAATTACAAATATTAGATATGGACTAAGGGCCTGATCCAGAACAACTCTTGTGAGCGAATTTACGCGTGGCAGAGACGTAAAATCGCCTTTTGGTAAGTACTGCGCATGCGCACCATAGAAAATACGCTCATTAGCATAGCATAATTGTGAACGTGTGGGCCATTCACGTATGTGTCACGTAAATACTTACGTGTGGGCGTGCCAATTTTACGTTACTCCAAAATACGTCTGAAATACGTTAAGTAGGCGGGGGTTGTATTTAAAGTGTACAGTATGGGCGTGCTTAGCTGCATAAATTCGTCTTGCCCATACATACGTGAGTGGATCACTGCGGTTACGTTGGCAAAAGTTAAGGTAGGGTTTGGAAAGCGTATCTTGACCAAATACGTACGTTCAAGGGGTGTGTCGAGGGGACTGTGTAGAATATACGCACACGAAAATACGCTACACGAATAAACGTACGGCAAACGTAGTTCTGGATCTACCCATAAGGGCCTAACCCATGGTGAGACCTACGCTGGATAGTAAAACATAACTACATGAACTTTTACACACGCAAATGCAGCTAAGACCAGAATGCAACAAACAGTCGCGGCTAGCTGCGATTATAGGAACGTTACAGGGGGGAATGCGGTGTATTAGCGCAGTCCATTTATTGCAAACATTTGTTCCCACAATTAAGCTCAGTTCAGACCAGAATGTTAAAATAATTAACATAAATTCAGTGAACGTAACTTTGAACTTCTAAAAATTTGTCCCAAAAAATCCAGAAAGTGTTCAATTTGGCCCTTTGACATCAAGCAGGTAGTAGCCGATTTCCCACCAGGCCTGAGAAGCATATGCACAAGCTGTGGTGAACTGCTCTATGGAGGGGGGATACAGGCGAGTGTCAAACACTTCCACGGGACATTAGCAAGAAAAATGGCATTGTTCCGACCCGCAACAAATTAAATATGTGCAAGTGTATATATAAATATAGGGGTGCAGCCAAGGACCAAAGTGACCACTATGTAAATACAGGGAACAAAAGAGGTCCGGCGCTCCAAACATACATTAAATAACACTATGTGTCAGCACATAAATAAAAAGGAGGTTAGTTCACAATATAGCTTTATTGGGTTATCTCACCTGCCCAGCGTCAAGGCACCTCCTGTAGGTGAGTCCCTATCCATTTGCTATATGTGTACACAGGAGGTCTCTGTTAAGACACTACCTGCATTTGAATAGCCTGCAGCGGCCATGTTTGGGGACTGGTCAGACTTCCACGGGACATGGATGAGTGAGTCCTATACTTTTGCTTAGGGATAGGCTGTGGTTAGGTTTAGGCTGCAGTTAAGGTTAGGTTTAGCGGTAGGCTACAGTAATGATCAGTGTAAGTGATGGACTTTTAACTGTCGGCAACACTAAGGTTGATACGAATAATACTATCAACCAAGTGCTGTCAGGAAAACAACCCTGTTGAGGTTATTTGTATCAACTTTCACACACTGTGACTTATGTTATTGAGAGGATGAATGTCTGACAAATGACATTATAACTTGCATACCACGCTCATGGGGGAGAAGACAGAGTGGATACAAAGGTTACACCTGTACCAGGCCTCCATATTCTTAGAGGCCCGGCATTAACCCACAGCCCTGGGTGATAACGGTCCCCTGACAGGAAACAGTGCCAGGTATAGTAATGGGACTCCTGAGTCTGAGGTTCGTCATGTAGCCTCTGTGAACTCAGTAAACTCCCAAAACACCATATTAACATCTTGACATTCATTAGAGTTGTGCCTTGGGGCCCCCAATGTCTAACACTGGCCCTACAAACAGTCACATTAATAATACGTAATCAGCAAAACACAGAACTTAGTAGTATAGTTTCAAGCTCTCATTTAGAAATCTGCTCTTTAGACAAGTTACGAAATTCCTCAACCTACTTCTTAACCTTTATCTACCCAATTTACAACCATTTAGATATCCTAATTTCCCTTTCTATTACATGATTAACACAACCTTTCTTTCCTTACAAAAATGCTCACACTGTTGTATAAATGGGTCATATAGAGCACTAAGCACTTTTACCATACAACCTGGCTGCTCCATTGTGTAATATATTACACTATATAGCGTAAGCTTGCGGGCAATGCCCTCTTACCCACCCAGTCTGTCTGTTACCACTACATAATATGATATCAGTAGCTTCTTAGGTGTGAATCAGGCCCCTACTAGCATTATACTTTTTGCAGTATTGCTGAATTTGCCATCTCAAGATGGTGGTCTGATCCTGCATTATCACTAAATCTACAATTAAAAACTTTTCGTAAATCCATACCCTCCAACATAACCCATTCCATTAGGTACAAAACACTCTGTTTCTCAGTTTCCATCTGTCAGTTACTATGGTAACACACAGGACAGGGATGGACAGCATAGTACATAATAATATACAGTACAGACATACAGGACAGGGATGGACAGCATAGCACATAATAACATACAGGACATAGTTATATAAATATACAAAAAATGTCTCTGGCCTAATTATGCAGGATATGGATGTGTGATCTCCTTATAATAAACACGTGTAATACACTGTTACAACTGTATAATAATTAAATTCAGCAACATGAATGTGATTATTATTATAATAGCACCGGCTGGGACAGCGTTATGGACTTCAAACACACCGTCAATGGAAAACTAATACCAGATCCCTGCTGCCAGCGAGATCTGAGGTCGATCAGACTTCCAAGATCTGAGACTCCTACCTTAAGACCTCTGATCTCTCCCCCACGTAAAATGGGGACAAATCAGAAATTGGAATAGGGAGGCGTTAGTAGGGTACGTCTATACTCGCACTTATCAGCTTATCTGCATGACTAAAGGTACGAAAATCTGGATCATGCGGATCCTGGGCCATAAAAACACCCCCTTTTTGGAAGTCTGGATTCAGTCCACTGTATAGGAATTGCACTGTCCAGGCTATAGGTACTAAGGGTATTACACGTCGAAGGCCATGTAATAGCTGGTGTCTTATAATACACATCTTTGAGCCTGTTATACCCAAAGGAATATCTTCATGATGACATCACAACCTTCAAAATATAGATCATTACATAACTGTTGTCTGGATAGAATATTATTACTGGTAAGAATCAATAAAGAAGTGTTTGCTTTTTTCCTATATCAATACACTTTTAAAAGGGTAAAAAAATACTGCTACTCATTACTCCAGGTTCTAGTAAAGGAACATAGGGGGGTATATGATTTTGACAGCATTATTTAAAAGGTAAAAATACAAAATGTAAATACATGGAAAATATACCCTACAAGTTCATTTTTCATTTAATAATACCTCCCTTAAAAATAATCAGCAATACCAGTACCAGAAATATTAAATATTGCACAGTATTGCTGTGCTGGCCAATTCTGCAATATGGAGTCAGTCATTCACTACCCAGAATCCTTTGCTCGATTCCATAGATTGGTCAGAATCAGACTTTCACGGAGCATACACGTTCTCTCCTGTGCTATACAAGTTCTCCAATGTGCAGCTGTGCTGAATATATTGCAGGCCTTGCCTATTGCATACATTTAAGGTTAAGGAAACAAAAAAAACCCTGCATTTATAAACCAAAACCTTTAATACGTTTAAATAAAGCTTTGTGTCATTTTAGTCATGTTAATGATGAATAGGAGGCGATATGGAGGATGTGTTAATTATGTGTTTCAATAACCTCCCCCTGACCCCTTTTATATTTTCTTTATCTATTTGCAGTAGTTTAGCCCCCAGTGGAAGGTGCAAAATGTTTCCCGCTCTAAGAACAGGAGAACACAAAATCTGTCACCTCGGAGTTGTAAAATACGGAGCCCAATATGTCACAGAACATTAATTATAAACATAATGCACACTCATCGGTTAGAGCGTTGCACAACTACTTCCGATTGCTGAAGTCTTTTATTGGGACGATGTGAGGTCATCTGCAATATTTGGTATAAATGATCAGACCCTCCAACATGACCAATTCCATTCCAGGTACTTAAAGGCCCTGTTCCGGAGCTTCCAACTGTTAGTTACCATAGTAACCCCCTTTGTTAAAGAGAATATTTTTCAAACATCAGTTAATTTATTAAAACCAGGTGAGTGACAGTTGGAAGCTCAGGAGCGGAGTATTTTGTGCCTAAAGGAAGGGTCAGACATTCTGCAGTATTAATATCGTTTATACACAACGCAGCATTTTCATGCAATTTTGGTGCCAATCACACGATAAACAAGCGTTTGATAAGATATTGTATTAGGGTGTACACTTTCACTATCACGTTTTATTGTTCCAAAGCACATTGTATCATTTGATTCAATTTTATAATATTCCCAAATTTCACAATCAACCATGTTTTTTTATTCTGAAGTGTGTGTGCAGTCTATCCAATGATTCTGCAGACAGTTACTACTTCAGGGACGCCTTTGTGGGCGTGCATATTTAAATCTATGATGTCATGATCATTTAAGCAAAGGGTTACGGGAATGAAAATCACAAAGTTGGGGAGGAGCTACATCAATTCCACGCCAGCCCCCAGGGAACAAGGAAGGCAACAAAGGCGGGGCTGTGATGACAAGCACCACCCCTGCTTACCTGCCTAGAATGAGAGGATGCTCTAGAGGAGGGTAAACACCACATACACAGTACTGATATGTCCAGCCAATAAAACTGAATAAGTTATACATACACACATATAAATCCCTTAAATCCTTCTATATCTGTTACCAGCCAGAACTATTCCATAATTGATTACTTCCCTTTTCTAATTAAATGGTAGTTTCAGCAATTGCAGCATAGAGGATCTTTATACTTAAATTATCATCAAAATATATGTTTCAGTAAAATCAATTATAACAGCCTTGCTATTTATTTAATTTAAAAAATGTAACCATAATAATTCATTGGTCTTTATGACCGCAATGTGTTTTATGATGCTTCATCTACTAATACAGGAGGAGTGGAAACCAAAATATCTATCAAAAATGTTACTTTATATTAGAATAATGTACCAAGGCCACTCTTAATTTATATTAACAATACATTTTGTTTTATGTATGATTTTAACACTGTAAAGTATGTTGACAGATTCACACCCCCCCCACAAAGCTGCATAAATAAGGGTTTATGTAACATTTCAAGGGTCAAAGATAAGATTCAATTCATCCTATTAAAGTTTTTGCAAAATAATTCCCAGTGCATGCTGGTAGTTGTAGTTTCTCTATATCTATCTAAAATGTGTGTGTGTGTGTGTGTTTACTACACATTGTCACACAATTATACAAATAAAGCTCTTTGTCAAAATAAACCTTGCTCCTAAATTATAAAAACATTGTTGTGAATTAAGCAAAGAAAGATACCCCTATGTATAATACCATACTACTACCATGTTACACAAGTGTAACAAGCTAAAACAAACACACCTGACATGAAAATAAATCAACATAAAGAGGTGCTGAGGCCACAAGAGACAGTCCGGGGGCCGTCTATGGCCCATCACAGATACATCGGGCCAGCAGCTTGTATGTAAGCTGGAAACTATTGCTTTTCCCTCTATTTTTTGGCAATGTAAAATCTCCTTTAAACAACATCAGTGAATTTGTTCTGTTATATTATATTATAACCAACAACACCTTTCATCTCTCACTGCACCTATAGAGAAACAACCGACCTATAATCCGATTATAACCATCCACAACGCAGACATAATACAAAACTAACTGTGTGATCGGAACAGCGGAGATCATAAAGACATGTATAAATGCCAACAAGACCATACAAGTATTTTCCTGATAGGGTAGGTAGTTGCTGCTGCGAAAATCTCTATTTTGACAATTTAATAATTAAGAAAATGTGTATATTAGAACAGCTACAATGATGAATGTTCTGATTTCGACCCGTTCCCTGCTGCTAGAAGGTCATATTTAGGGTTAGGCTGCAGGGCGGGTAAGGCTTTAGGTTAAGGTTAGAATGCGGGAAGGGGGTGGATAGTTTTAGGCTGTGGAGAAGGGGAGAGTTAAGGCTAGGTTGCAGTAAGGGGGTGGTTGGGGTTAGGGAAGGGTAATGGTTGGGGTTAGGGAAGGGTAATGGTTGGGGTTCGGGTAAGGGAAGGGTTATGGTTGGGGTTCGGGTAAGGGAAGGGTTATGGTTGGGGTTCGGGTAAGGGAAGGGTTATGGTTGGGGTTCGGGGGAGGGGAGGGGTATGGTTGGGGTTCGGGTAAGGGAAGGGTTATGGTTGGGGTTCGGGTAAGGGAAGGGTTATGGTTGGGGTTCGGGTAAGGGAAGGGTTATGGTTGGGGTTCGGGTAAGGGAAGGGTTATGGTTGGGGTTCGGGTAAGGGAAGGGTTATGGTTGGGGTTCGGGTAAGGGAAGGGTTATGGTTGGGGTTCGGGTAAGGGAAGGGTTATGGTTGGGGTTCGGGTAAGGGAAGGGTTATGGTTGGGGTTCGGGTAAGGGAAGGGTTATGGTTGGGGTTCGGGTAAGGGAAGGGTTATGGTTGGGGTTCGGGTAAGGGAAGGGTTATGGTTGGGGTTCGGGTAAGGGAAGGGTTATGGTTGGGGTTCGGGTAAGGGAAGGGTTATGGTTGGGGTTCGGGTAAGGGAAGGGTTATGGTTGGGGTTCGGGTAAGGGAAGGGTTATGGTTGGGGTTCGGGTAAGGGAAGGGTTATGGTTGGGGTTCGGGTAAGGGAAGGGTTATGGTTGGGGTTCGGGTAAGGGAAGGGTTATGGTTGGGGTTCGGGTAAGGGAAGGGTTATGGTTGGGGTTCGGGTAAGGGAAGGGTTATGGTTGGGGTTCGGGTAAGGGAAGGGTTATGGTTGGGGTTCGGGTAAGGGAAGGGTTATGGTTGGGGTTCGGGTAAGGGAAGGGTTATGGTTGGGGTTCGGGTAAGGGAAGGGTTATGGTTGGGGTTCGGGTAAGGGAAGGGTTATGGTTGGGGTTCGGGTAAGGGAAGGGTTATGGTTGGGGTTCGGGTAAGGGAAGGGTTATGGTTGGGGTTCGGGTAAGGGAAGGGTTATGGTTGGGGTTCGGGTAAGGGAAGGGTTATGGTTGGGGTTCGGGTAAGGGAAGGGTTATGGTTGGGGTTCGGGTAAGGGAAGGGTTATGGTTGGGGTTCGGGTAAGGGAAGGGTTATGGTTGGGGTTCGGGTAAGGGAAGGGGGTTAGGTAAGGGTAATGGTTGGGGTTAGGGAAGGGTAATGGTTGGGGTTAGGGAAGGGTAATGGTTGGGGTTAAGATGAAGAAAGCAGTACATATCACTGTTAAAATCTGTGAAGACTGCACTGAATTATTTTATTTGCACAATGGAAAACGGCATGAGTGGCAGATAATGTTCCACAGCAAACACTTAAGACGATGATACAAAGGTGATAAAAAAAAAAAAGAAAATATTACTGAGTGTGCCATATGGCAACATATGAAGAGACCATTGGATAGACAGATGTTCTCTAACTAAAGGTAAGGAAGTTTAGTATGTTAGTAGTTGTTAGAATTAAGGCACCTTTCCAAAACCTTGGATTATGAGGCCGGAGATGGCGAAATCTCCCACGTGGGAACCATAGGTGTATAATAGATTTCATAAGGCACTAGTTCTAACCACGAATCCCCTGTGGTCGCTGAATATTTTTCACCAAAGCTTGGAAGTGGCACAAGCGAAGCAGCTTCCTGTTCACTTACACAGGCTGAGAGGTCAGGACAATTCAGGTCTTGTTCCTAATAAAATGCATGTGCAGTCAAAGAAAAACTCTTTAAACCCTTTCAGGAGCACGGAGACAGCCAAGGTGACTTTTCATCCTCCTGAACACCAGTTCGGTCATTAAACTCGCAAAACGAGGGGATATAAGCTGGAACAGGGGTGGATTTCCTGGCATACATCAGATGAAGTGTAGATACAGAGCATTGGATTCAGACCCTGCATGCTTTCCGTACGTGTGTGGGGGTGGGGGGGGCTGTAACTATGCGTGGAAGAAGGGAGTGAACTCCCCTGTCACAACTCTCTGTCACGCGGACAATCCTGTGCCCATAACCCAGTCTTAAGTTTACCGCATGGATCTGGTTTATGCCGCAGGTGCAGTCCCCGCTCTGATGGGCTGCCTTTAGAAATAGAGACAGCAGAAAAGGAACTTTCGGCTGTCTCACTTTCGAATAGGCAGCCATTTTAGAATTGTTTTCTTTATAATTGGCTGAGTGTGCTGATCGGCATACTCACCCATTCATTTTCGCCACCCACTGCCCCAGAGAGGTGAGTAACCTCTCTGGGGCTTTTAGTGTTGGGAAGGGGGGGGGGGGG
>WWET01000415.1:98226-120840 GCA_011038615.1 Limnodynastes dumerilii
GCACCCTCCAGCATCTCCATCATGTCTCTGCAGCCCCGCAGTATCCCCATCATGTCTCTGCAGCTCCCCTTTTAGTATCACCATCATGTCTCTGATGCCCCCAAGTATCCCCATCATGTCTCTGAAGCCCCCCCAGTATCCCCATCATGTGTATAAAGTCTCCTAGTAAGCCCATCATATCTCTGCAGCCCCCCAGTATCCCAATCATATCTCTGCAGCCCTCCAGTATCCCCATCATATCTCTTAAGCCCCTCCAATATCTCCATCATGTCTCTGAAGCCCCTCCAGTATCCTCCTCATGTCTCAAGCCTCCCAGCATTCCCATCATGTCTCTGCAGCCCCTCCCCCCCATATTCCTCATCATGTTTCTCCAGGCTCTCCCCTTTTTACTTACCTTTGTGTCTTTCATTCCTTCCTCCTCTGCGGCGCTTTTCCTCCTTCGTGTGTTTACAGGAAATTCCTGTATGAGCTGCTGCAGCTGTTACATAGAGCTATCCATCATGGCGCTGGGATGCCCCACATCCCCAAGTGGAGCGGGTTGCACCGACCCTAAATAGATAGTTAAAGTATGAGATAGATAGATAGATAGATAGATAGATAGATAGATAGATAGATAGATAGATAGATAGATAGATAGATAGATAGATACTTTCTGTGATAGATAGATAGATAGATAGATAGATAGATAGATAGATAGATAGATAGATAGATAATTTCTATGACACCCCTATACCAGGCTGTTCGTCCCCCTAATTTTAGAAGTAGTTTTTTTCTACCGTCTGTCATTTGTTAGGGAGGTGAAGGGGGGATAATGGTGGGAAAACATTTTTTTTTCCCTTATTCATTAAAACATTACTAGGAGTGTTACGACCAGATTACATTGATTGGATTGATTTTTAAACTTGTGAGATACGACCCCTCCAAGACACATTTGAGAACAGTCATTATAGGCTTACAAATAGTACATGCAGCCTGACATGAGTTATACATTATTATTTTATATAGTAGTTCAAGGCTGGACAAAGTCTTATTTGGGCTAATTACATTAGCAATAAAAAAAGATAATGATTATTTCCCCACATTCTTCATGGCAAAAACTAATCATTTTTATATTTAGCAATTTCTTTTTTTCCAAACGAACATTTTTATGCCTTTTTATGTTATAACTAGCATCTATTGAGGGTTATATTAAAAAATGCTTTATATAAACACAAACATTTTAGAGAAACAATCACAGGGGGTGATAAAAAAAAAAAAGACCAAGCAAGGTGGGTTAAAAAACAAACTATTTAAATAAAGAACCATGTTAAATCATGTATAATTTATAATGGGCACATACACACACACACACACACCTTTTGTGTAATTAAGACGAGATTTTCTTGTTTGTTATTAATATGGTGACACAGTAATACGGACATTTTTTTGCAGAGAGAAGAATTATCTTAAAAAAATTACCATTACCTATCTCCAAATAAATATATGAAAGTGTGTGTGTGTGTGTGTGTGTGTGTGTGTGTGTGTGTTAAAAACACACAAAATGGTGGTTGCTCAAATCAATTTGTAAGTTAATCTAGAGCTTGTGCTAGAAAGGTACAGGGGAAATCTACACAGATACAAGAGAAGGCACCCAGCACTCTTGCCATTAACCAGTAACAAACCATGTTATTCTATCTTTAAAATAAAACACTGAGAGATTCGTTACTTACATTTGCAAATATATGCTAAGCCACCAGTCACTTACTGTCAGACTCCCTACTTTGGGTCATATATCACGTATTTTTTAAATCGAGCGCTCAATCATGTATATTTGAACATAATTTGTTGACATCAGACTCAGAAAATAAAGGAATACTGTGCAGAAATGTAAAATGAACCTAAATATAATAGACAGTGCCCACTCACAACCTAATGACCCTACTACCAGGGTCACTTGTCTTATTGGAAAGACGGGTTAGCAAAATGCAACATTGCAATGAACAGGTTAAAAGTGTATCTCTATGGAAAGCGGTCAGTTCAGAGGCTTTTATGTGCTCATTAATACCAGTTAGTTGTGTGCAACATTTTACCTCTGGCAGCATATTCATCATACAAAAGTTTACAAAGCAGCTAGTTTTTATGCAATTACCATAGCTTATTGGATCTGCATAAAATATCTGTAAGATAGAGCCAGAGGTGCTGTGCAGCTTACTGGCCACAACTGCCCAAGAAACTCAGCTGATGTATGGTAGACAAGAAAACATTTTATATGTATTTACTGTGGCTATTTATTCCACTGTTCTGTGTTTCTTACTATTGTAAGAGACACACTGGAGGTCTTTACAAAGAATCAAATGTGGATGAATAACTAAAACAGTAATTAAAACAACTCACAATTGGCGGAGAGTTTTCGACTATCGTTTTGTAGAATGTACTGGGTAAATGACAGGTAGAATCTGGTTGGACGATAGAGGGAACACCTCAACTTGCTCTTTTTGGAAGCTTTTGTCCACTCAAAGTTAAGAGCAGGACTAGGATTAACAGAGTAATGGATGTCAAGATGTTAGGAGAGTTATATAGTGGAAGAAGCAGGGTCTTCAGCAGTACAGAGCAGTGATGTCACACTAATACAGGAAGTCACAGGCTGAGAATTATATAGTGGAAGGAGCAGGGTCTACAGCACTACAGAGTAGTGATGTCACACTGATACAGGAAGACATACTGAGAGTTATATAGTGAAAGGAGCAGGGTCTCCAGCAGTACAGAGTAGTGATGTCACACTCCTGTCACACAGATACAGGAAGTCACAGATAGAGTTATATAGTGGAAGGAGCAGGGACCCCAGCAGTACAGAGTAGTGATGTCACACAGATACAGGAAGTCACAGATAAAAAGTTATATAATGGAAGGAGCAGGGACCCCAGCAGTACAGAGTAGTGATGTCACACTAGTAATAGACACAGAATAAACAGCTTTAATGGCAGGGTTGATGTCATCCCAGTCTTATTGGTAATTCTTTCCTATCATAACATTAACAGTTGGAAAACAAATTCCCAGGTCAATAAAGGGGGGGGGGGAGATTTAGAGTAACTCCCTCAATAACAATGTCCTATGTTGTGCGCAGAATAACATGCATTTGTATTATCTGTGCTCCCTTTCTTCTCAGTACTGCTGTAACAGCCTTGTCACATTACAAGCTGGCATCGCTGTGTATACCACTGCTGAGTACACCCTCTGGTCTCTGATCGGAGCCAAACACTATTTTATTTCTTCCAGGATGAAGGAGCAGCTTTAGCTGGTGCAGGTACAGAGCTGGGAGTGAATGAGTCCTCTGTAGACTCTCATTTGTAACTGGATATATTTTGAATGAACTCTACTCCCCACTTGACAAACACTTAAATCAATGAACAACACTATGTAATTGCCAAGTTGGCTGATTACAAAGACGGAGGGGCCGGCTGCCGAGCTTGTGGTGGGGTTACTGGGCTTGTTTGTGAAGAGGGATCTGTTCTCTGGTTAGGTTTTATTGCCTTTCAATAGCAACAAACGCCTGGAATACCATCGTAGGCCAGATATTAAAGGGGAAATGGCTCCAAGGTTTAGCTGCCCGGCTCAGCGGATCATTTAGAAACAACTTGAATATGTTTTTATGTTTCTTTAGAAGGCTGCTAATAGAACATTAATACATTGAAAATAATATTTAAAAAAAAAAACACAAAAAACCCCAGGAATTTAAAGTATCCATCCCACATAAATGTATTTATTTTTTGTTTACTTTTGCTATTTAGTTTTAATTTCCCATGCTTTTCACAGACTCCTTACCCCCATTAAACGACCATATTTGGGCAAAATAATGCCCATTTGTCAATGATCTGCCCCTTCTAAGCATCTGACAGAGATTTCAATACCTCTCTGGAGGCAAAAAAAAAAAATCTGCCAAAGGGTCACAAAAATGGGCATGTCATGGGGTAGCAGAGGGAGGTAGGAGGATGCAGGGCTGGCACCAGAAATTGTGGGGCTCTGAACCCGGGCGTTACATGCAGTGATGTCACATATAGGTGGAGCAATGTGGACCTGCAGAAATGATTCACAGCAGGATGATGCAAAGAGAAGCCCTGCACTGGGAATAGACACGCTGATGTGCAGCCTGGTAACAGACAGGTGACAATGACTTATCTCTCTCCTAACCCCAATACCCGCTGCTGGAGAGCTGAGGTGGGTATCGGTGCCCCTCCTCTGGACCCAGAACAATAGTCCAGGCGGTCCCTCTCTGATGGAAGCCCTGGGAGGATGTTACAATGAAAGCAGAGTTCATACACTCTGCTCTCGTCATCAGGGATCATGTGACTGTGGTTGCCATGGTGATGCTTTTTATGATCTGTCACCGTCAGTATATGTGCAAAAACATATTGTTTAAAAGCATTGCTACATATACTGGGTCATACTTTATGATATAAAATCTCACTCACTGGTATCGCATCTGTGGATGCAGGGAATGCGGCTGCTCCGGGGCCAGTGGCAGCAATGCCCCCACTTTGTTATAGGTCCCCTGTCATTACATAGCTCCAGATCAAAAAGTAGCTGGCAGCCTAGGCAGAACTTCCTAATCAGTCTATGGTCCTGTTTTAATTGACCGTGAAGACGGGAATAAGTGTGAAATGCGCCTATTCCCGTCTATTATGGTAAGCAAACTCCATTTGGCGATTTTAATACGCACCTCCATGAGTTGTGTAAAAAAACACTGCAAGCAGGCATCGCAGTGAACTGAATCAGGCCCTATGAGTGAGGAGTGCTGTTTATAACTACAGTATCCTGCCACTAATGCACTTTCACTAACTGCCAGCAGAGGGTGCAGTCTTCAGAAGACAGGTCTAAGCTTTCAGCTGCTGACAAAGTAGATCCAGAAACCGTACTGCGCAGAGTGGGGAGGCACTAGTCTGGGTGGGGATGGGGACTTGGTCTGGGGTTTGAGTTGGTACACGCTTACCATTATAAATAACTAAAACAGATTCTCCAACGTGACCCATTCCACCAGGTACACAATACTCCGCTCCTGAGCTTCCAACTGTCACTCACCTGGTTTTAATGGCATAACAGATTAGAAGTGTTTGAAAAAACATTTTTCTCTTTCACACAGCTGGTTACCATAGTAACTGATTGTTGGAAGCTCAGGAACAGAGTATTTTGTACCTAGTGGAATGGGGTCTCGGACGTTCGTGGTCATAAAGTAGTTAATACATTTAGATTTAAAACAGGACAAATTATAAGAAAAGGGGGGGGGGTAACAAAATGGCTATGCCCCGCCCCTTTTATCTGTGTCCCTCTTCTTCTAGCTGGCGCGTGTGTAGCTCCTTCGCTGCTCTGTGCATACGCCAACAGAGCGCAGCTGATTAGCTGTTTCTAATCAACTTCAGCTGCTGCCGCCACTACTGCTTAACAGAGTCACCGCCTGCTACAGTATGTTATTACCGCTCCGTGACGGTAAAATATTGCGACTACTTCCGATAGGCGGTCATGGCTCTGAACAAGGGCCCATGCCGGCTTCAGTTACAAAGTGGAGATGTTGCCCTTAGCAACCAATCAAATTCTAGCTGACATTCTCCAATATGTAATAGAAAAATGGGAGCTAAAATCCGATTGGTTGCTATAGGCAACATCTCCACTTTTCCAAACCCGCAGCTTAGTAAATCAACCCTAGGGCAGCACCGTGCCACTGATCACCTTACTCTGTACCCATCATATGTTCAAAAAGTAACCCCAGCACCACAAAAAGAAAGTAAGTTTACCGTGAGCCCCTATACAGACAGATAACCTGCATTTACACCTATATATACAGGTTTATTTTTCACAACCTCTTAACTTACTAGCACCCGTCCTGAAGCCAGTATTCTGCAGCTCAATAAAAGAAATTATCATGTGACTGTGTGTGGCTATAACAGTTATTTAATGATCCCTGTACACAGACCCACCGACATGGACTTTCGCAGGCTATATCCGTGTAACATCACTGTGATTACAGAGAGGTTTTAATAAGCACATAACGGATGGACGCGTCTCCTTGTGTGGAGATAATGGAAACACATCAGGTGCACGGAGATTATATACTTAGGTATAATAAATACAATGCAGAATTATTGATATCTCGCATGCAGCCTGGCAATTAGAGTTGTGTACGCAGGAAGCATCAATCATGCAAACATGCTATAGTAAAACAGGCAGAGAGGAGATTGTGTCCCAAGCACATCGCAGGAGAGATGGAGCACATTACAAAGATCCACTAACATTTCTATACAGTGTATATAGATATAAGAAAGAGGTAGCACAATTTACCTAGTAACACAGGCCACCGTTATGCCCCCACTTTGTTATAGGCCCCCTGTTATTACATAGCTCCAGATCAAAAATAGGTCCTGCACCAGGTAAACACACACTATAAAGTCATAAATAAACAGATATATATATTACAAAAGCTCTTTAATGTGTGCAGGATGTCAACATATAACCAGATAAAAAACTAGATAGACTGGTTCCAGCCTTTCGCAAAAGGGGCATTTTCTGATAGCTAGGACTGGTAAGCGCGCACATTAGGACTGGTAAGTGTGGACATTAGGAATAGTAAGGTAGCACATTAGGACTGGTAAGCGCGCACATTAGGACTGGTAAGCGCGCATATTAGGACTGGTAAGCGTGCACATTAGGACTGGTAAGTGCGCACATAGGGAATGGTAAGTGCGCACATCAGGACCGGTAAGCGCGCACATTAGGACCGGTAAGCGCGCACATTAGGACCGGTAAGCGCGCACATCAGGACCGGTAAGCGCGCACATTAGGACTGGTAAGCGCGCACATCAGGACTGGTAAATTGCAAACGCGCATGAACAGGCAACGCATTCGCAGAACATAGCTGGATCCTCTGGGTCCAAAGTTCTGTACTGGAAGTGCTTGCGATGGTGAAACGGGATGGGGACAGCTCGCGAGCAGAGTGAGGGGGGAGGTAAGCAAATAAAAAAAAAATTAATCTATGTATAAACCAGTAATAGACAACGCAAAGAACTTCAGGAACCGCTCGCTGTGGCACTGTAATTACCTGGCTCTGCCTAGTCCTAGCTCCACCCACCCAGACTCAGGCCCAGCCTCTTTGCTATGGGGCTCCGATATACACACTGGAGCCATGATATATTGTCAGTGAGGTTTTATTAGAAGCATGGTCTATTGGATAATCTCTTATTTGTAGTGCGCAGTTCTCTACACAGTCCATACCTCACAAAAGGACAATAAATAATATAAATGACAACTAGAAATCCACACATCCCCTCCGGATCCTCTGCCCAGGCATACGGGCAAGAAAAAAACGCTCACAGACGCTGATTTGGAGAAGACAAGGGGGGTAGAGAATATTGGGGTTGGCAAACGCACACTAGTAGCTTTTCTGACAGCCGGTGGGAAGGGGCACAGAGATAGATTACGCTATGCAGGGGATATCACATGGGTGATGCCGTGTGGATCAGCATTTACAGCTGGCCGGCTAATGAAGACGGGCCCCATTAGCTCCAAACCAAAGACAGTAGTCCCACTGCCCCCCCCCCCACTCCGATGGTGGCCCTGACATGGAAAAGGGGTATTTAAACGGTACAGTACGGCTAAGGCTAAGCTCCCTCCACTGAATCCAGAGCTGCATTACATTATACATTAAATCACTGCCTCAAGCCCAGATCTGGGAGACTTGCCGGCTCTCCTAGGATTCTGGAAGCAATATTCGGGAGTCACCCAGAAATCCTCAGAGGGCCGTATTCACCGATCCGTTTTTTAAAAATACGCAATTATACGCACGCAGGTAGCAAGACAAAACCAATGACACTCCCCTTTCAAGGCGGGCAATCGTACACTTACGCCTCCATAGAGCACCTCTAACTTTATGCCGTACGTGCGATTCCATGTATCCGCACCCTCAAAGGCTCATTTAAATGTCCCCCCCCACCCTCTTTCACGTAGCTTTTCAGGTACGTATTTCAACCCCGCCCCTCCGTACGTATGTCCCCAAGAGCGATTCACATGTCCGTGCCTAAAGCACTTATGTGCGTATATTCTACGTAAATTACATAAATAAAGTTACTACGCATGCGCCGTTACACCGTACCTAAAAATACGCACACGACTTCACGTGAAAACGGCCCAGAGTTGGCAGCTCCAATCACATGGGTGCGGGGACTTCTCAGGTAACTGGCGCAATTACCATAAGCGCAGCTGCTATTGGGAGAAAGGTGCAGAGAGTCATCCCATCAATACTGTGACTATTGGGAGGTTTGTTATCACATGGAGCGTTAATATACAAGTTGCATTTCCATTGCAAATGAATGAATGGACTTTGGATGCATGAGACACATTTAGCATATGAAGTTTTCATATATCACCGAAGATACGATTCATTATGAAGTTGTATCATTAGGAGCATCCAGGAAGCATAGTTATACCCAGCTCACTGTGCAAAAGGTTACGTTCCAGATGGAGCAGGAATAATGGTGTAAAAATAAAGTGTTACAGAGACCTTTGTGCTGGACTCGTGTAGAAGAGATTCTGTGAATAATGATATGTTACTGGGTGCAATTTGTTTTTCTAGTAAGCAGATGGGGAATGTAGAGAGACAAAGACTTACTGGAAAAGTTCTGAAAGTGTTCATACTACATCCTGTGTCTTCTATGCAATATAGACGGTCATTTCACCCACATTCATATACTCAACAACATTAGTCCGACGGTGTGTGAATGTCCACACAAAAACTCCACAGGGTTGTTTTCCTGACAACACTAAGGTCAATAGGATTAGATATCAATCTTAGTGTTGCTGACACTTAAAATTCCTACAATAACACTAATTACCACAGCCTAACGCTATACACAACCAAGCCTTATCTGTAGTGTAACCTGAACAGTCTAACCCTTTCCGCAGCCTAACCCTAAGCGTAGCCTATCCCTAACGCTATCCACAAGGTAGCCCTAACTGCAGCCTAACACTATCCACAACCCAACCTTATCTGTAGTGTAAACCTAACAGTCTAACCCTAAGCGTAGCATATCCCTAACTGCAGCCTAACCCTAACCGCAGTCTAACCCTTTCTGCAGCCTAACCCTAAAAATAGCCGATGGTGGGTTAGGGTAAGGCTGCAAGGAAAGGAGGGTTAGGGTCGGTGTTCCGTGGATCGACTGCAATGCCTCCTCGAGTTCGAAACTGGCTGGGAGGAAACGGCCCAAGGGCCGTTCTAACCGGGGAGCCACACCCCCCTAATGCTAACCACAAAGTAACCCTAACCCCAGCCTAACGCTATTCACAACCTAACCTTATCTGTAGTGTAACCCTAACAGTTTAACCCTTTCCACAGCCTAACCATAAGCGTAGCCTATCCCTAACTGCAGCCTAACCCTTTCCACAGTCTAACCCTAAGTATAGCCTATCCTTAATGCTATCCACAAAGTAACCCTAACCACAGTCTAACCCTTTCCACAGCCTAACCATAAGCATAGCCTATCCCTAACCACAGCCTAACTCTATCTGCAGCCTAACGCTATCCACAAGATAACCCTATCTGCAGCATAACTATAACCACTTCTGCTCCCACCTAGCGTACACACACACCGTACCGCCATCAGAATCCCTGCCAGTATACCGGGCGGACTCAAGGCCCTTGGATGTGTAGCATACGAGCACATGCAAAAAGTGGTTGGTCGTTTATCGTGCCTTGCGAGCAGAGTACAAGCAATTTTGCGTAAGTCCGGATCCTGACCTTTGTTGTTCTCTGTGTACGAGTTGTCACAAGACGGACAAACTGTCGCTGTCCCAGTGGTAAAAATGACGGCACCTCTGTGGTTGAAGCCAATGCACCCCTTCTAAATGTCTATAAAAGAATCCTTTTACTTTGAACCGAATGTGCACCTACTTAATAAAAAACCCCACAAACATTATACAAAGAAAAGATGTCTATAAAAATACAAAAGCAATTTCAACACCAACAATCGATACTCATCTCAGAATATTGGAAAGGAAATTGTACATATCCTGAAATATTGCCGAGTAGGCAAAATAGCCTGATGTATGAAGGGAGCATTGTTGTGCGAAAAGGCAAGCGCTGGCCAATTGTGTCCCACACCCCTGGCGTTTTCTCAGATCTTCCCTTAATTCTCAAGCCACTGGGGAGAGCCTCATTTAGCCTGGACCTGATGTTACCAATACATCACTGTCGCCCGGACTAGGTTTAAAATTAAACTCCAATGTAAAAAGTTAAGCAAAAATGAGATCGAAATTGGCAGGGGTTGAAGAGGGTCAAAGTACTGAAAACAAAGGTGGATGATCTCTCCTTTTTGATTTACGATCTGTGAACGCTGCAAAAAAATAAATAAAATTAATAAAAACACATTTGTCGGTTTTCGGCGCTCATAATGAATCATAATCTGTTCTGATGTCCAGCAATCATCTGCTTTATAATCTCACCTGGCCGCCATGACTTCCCAATAAACGATTACTTTATGTGTCCTGTGTTATTTTAATTCTTAGAGCCTTCCCAAACCCAACATCAGAGCACACCAGCCTTGTGGTGGCTGGAGATACGAATACACAAAATCTGTTAGTGGGCAGACAGACGGCAGGTTTTACTGTTTCAAAATAATTTCTGGCAGATTCTGCCACCCTGCTCCTCAGACGCGACAGTAATCGCGGCAGACTGTTTTCATCCCGGAGAAGCAAAACAGAGGCTTTTTTTTCTAATGTCGTTACATCGTTTCGTACACAATAGGAGAGGTGCCAAGAGCTAAGAATGCGTCTTAAACTGACTTGCAGGAATATAAAGACGACGCTGAGAGCGGCCACGATATAAATAATAATTGAAGGAGCTCACGTTGCTGTAACGGCTCCCCCGCAATTGCCTATTGATGAGAGCAGACGGTAAACAAGGCCAATAAATTTGTATCCTGTAAGTGAATCTACAGCTAAAAATACAAAACCATGAAATAAATAAAAAAAAACTAGAATGGTTGTGTTGGAAGAGAAATTGTAAGGGTCTGGTATAAACTGTTAGTAGGAGAAATATAAATCTCAGCCCTTATTTCGATAGGGCCGTTCTCTCCCAGTCAGTTTTCGAACTGGCTGGGATATCAAGTGCTTATGCCTCAAAGAGTCCCGAACACAGTGCTCGAGAGGTGAGTGGCTAAACTAACCCCTTCCCCTAATTCTAACCCTAACCCTCCCCTTCCATTACCCTAACCCTCCCTTCTCCCTAGCCTGACCCTAAAACTCCCTTCTCTATAACCTAACCCCAAGACGCCCTCCCCGCAGCCTGACCCCAACCCGACGCCTACTCTGCCTATTTGGTAATCCGGGACTGGAGCAGACTCTTAAATGTCTGTCTCTGACTTGGACGCAGACTTCTGATGCTGTTTCGCTTGCAGCTTCAAAACTAGTATCTCCACCGGATCCAGGCTTCCGTACAGATATACGGACATATGATCGGAGGACCCTGCCTTAAAACTTTAGCACCGTCCTCACTTAGGATTCGGTGTGAAAGTCTGGATAGCGCCAGGGCATTTAGCAAGCCATTTCTGCACTATCTGCATACCTCCTGCCACCCATATAGTATAAGCCCTTTCCAGATCCCTTTCTAGGAATGTAGCATTTGCGAATGCGCTGTTTGGAAAAAAGTAGGAATGTTCCAATCCAAGCAATAGGAAAACTCCCCTTTCCGCAAATCTGGATCAGGTCTTCTGCCGCCCTTCTTAAAAAGTACAAAACAAGGACACAAATTTTTTTTTATCCAACTCTTTTTAAACGTAAAAATAGGTCTAGTAAATGAGCCAGTAACTGTGACAACGAATAAAATAACCATTGTAACTATCAATACACGCCTATTGGTTGGGGTTTCAGATGAAGATAACCGAAAAAAGATTTAGGCCAATTATATTTCTCCCTAGCCTTACCCTAATATTCCCTTCTCCCTAGCCTGACCCTAATACTCCCTTCTCTATAACCTAACCCTAAGACCCCCTCCACGCAGTCTGACCCTAACCCGACGCCTACTCTGCCTATTTGGTAATCCGGGGCTGGAGCAGACTCTTAAATGTCTGTCTCTGAGCCGGACGCAGACTTCTGATGCTGTTTCGCTTGCAGCTTCAAAACTATCGGCCACAGGCATCTCCACCGGATCCAGGCTTCCACACAGATGAGGTGCACCTACTCCCCTTGCACATACGATCGGAGGACCCTGCCTTAAAACTTCAGCACCGTCCTCACTTCGGATTCGCTGTGAAAGTCTGGATAGCACCAGGGCATTTAGCAAACCATTTCTGCACTATCTGCATACCTCCTGCCACCCATATAGTATAAGCCCTTTCCAGATCCCTCCTAGGAATGTAGCATTTGCGAATGCGCCTTTCTGGAGAAAGTAGGAACGTTCCAATCCAAGCAATAGGAAAATTCCCCTTTTCCGCAAATCTGGATCAGGTCTTCTGCCGCCCTACTTAAAAAGTACAAAACAGGACAAAAAAGTTTTTTTTTCCCCGACTCTTTTTAACCGTAAAATAGGTCTAGTAAATGAGCCAGTAACTGTGACAACGAATAAAATAACCATTGTAACTATCAATACACGCCTATTGGTTGGGGTTTCAGATGAAGATAACCGAAAAAAGATTTAGGCCAATTATATTTCACCTGAACCAGGAGGGAAGATCGTGAGCGTTAATGTGTTATATTTACTCTCCATGGGCCAGATCCTAAAGTACGTACGCGAGCGGTTTTACGCTAGCCACTGACGTCAAATTGCCTATTAGTATTTACTGCGCATGCGCACGGCTGATGTTACGCCACGTAACTCTGAACGTACGTACCAGCCACGTATCAAAAGCGTAACTATGAACGAAGCGGCGTGACATCCATACGACAACTGTAATTGCGCTTCGGAGGCGGGGTGAGGCATTTAAATCGTACAGTATAGGCATGCTTAGACACTTACGTACGTGTAGCCTTTACCTACGTCAGTTCTTACGCTTTGAAAAGTTAAGGTAGAGTTTGGGAAGCGTAAAACGGCCTACGACTAAACGTAACACGCACTTAGGTCTGGATCTACCCCTATACCTGGTTATTAGCAGGTATAGTTACACCACAGAATACTTGTCACCTCCCAGCAAATAACCAAGTGCTTTTATAGTGCCCACATTTAACGAAGAGATAGGAGCGAGAAGATAATATACAATTGCTGCATGAAATCTTTACTAAGACACAAGCCTGGTGCATTGTCTCAGGGTGCACGCAGCCTGGTTTTAGCAAGCTATTTTTCTCTGAGCATCATTCAGGGACCACAGTGTTTTAAAGATACTGCAGACACCTCGGTGAGACACTTTTGTGATGGTAATATATTCTTCGGATAGGCAGCATTGATTCCCATAAGCAAAGGGATTTGGATTTATATAGCATCTATACATCCCCATATCCCAAAGCTTTTTAAAATACCGAAAGCAGAGAAACTAACAAAAGAGAAAGGAGATCAGGAATATAGAGGTGGAGAGAGAGAGAAGAGGATGGAAATGGAGGGGGTCTGCAGATCCCATACCCGGCTATTGGTGGGTCCCCAGCTTGAGTTGTCCAGTTGGACACAATTATTTAAGGACAACTTTGCCTTCAGGTATAAAACAAAGAGTTGGAAATGCTGGCAATGGTTTGCCCAAATCCATTAGAAGACTGACTGTTGGAGAACGTTCAATGTACACCTAGGTGGTTGATGTCATTAAGCGTTGTGCTATCTGCAAATTCAAACAAATCATGTAGATGAGGACAACATTCTAGCACACGACATATAAAACGTTATCACTGACCACACTCTAATGGCAGTTGGTGGTGGCCATGATGCGTCTATGAATTGATTTATTTTTTATCATGACTGAACAATGATCTGTGTCAGACTTAAGCAGACCATACACTAGAGCGATTATTGGCTCGATCATCCAATTATCGAGTAATTGGGCCAAAAAAACTCTGTGGTCAGGATGTATTTTTTAAAATGCCCAATATTTGCACCAAAAACGTTATGGTAGAACTATTTAATCTTTGACATGCTTAACATAGGGCACTAGCGCCTGATAGTTTAAGCTGAGCCAATCAGCTACCTGAAAGGCTTCCACTTCTGCTACGATTATCAGTCCCACCACAAGAAGTGTATAGCACCGATAACGGGACCTTTCCTTGGTGGGAAATAGTTTTGATGCGTTAATAGCTCCATGTATAGGTCATCTATAGGGTTGATCTGGGAAGGGGTATCCAGTTGCATTTTATACGCTTACCTTTCCTGTGGACGCCAGCTCGAGATCGTTGTATCCAAGGATACCTGCTCGATAGTGACATCATGCTTGACGATTCTTCACTCAACTGTGATCTCTACTCGACACTTATAGACTCGATTGTGAAGTGCGATCTACACTTCTGGATAGGGTTAGCAGGAAATTTAAATGTCAGCAACACTAAGGTCGATATAATAGGACTATTGACCTTAGAGTCATTATAACGCACATCCATACACACACCCTTGGAAGGTGCCTCAAATCCTAAAGTCTCATCCACTGGGCTATAAAAATACCCATAGACCACTATTGCTAATAGCTCACAAAAAGGTCTAATAAAAAAAATGATTTAGCCTTGTGCCTATGAAACGCAGAAGTCACCAGTCTACATTCCACTAGGGATATGCTGCTCCATGGTTGGGGGCCGTCTACATAAAACAATAAAAAACGAGTGTTGTGAAACCATCAGATAACCTCAAGTTACATTTAAAAACTATTAAAAATACATTGCTGGTATTACATTCCTCTCATGTCTTTATAGACCTGGGACAAGTTGAGCTTCCTAAATAATTAACCAAATAATTATATGTGAAGCACAAGGCTTGTTTGTATAGTAATACACTTGGGTGGGAAGCTTTAAAAGTGATTAGGATATCAGAGACGTAGGAATCTCTCAGTGATTTACTAAGCACAGTAAAAGCCGTGGCTCGTGGACACGGGTCGTGTTAACCAACCAGACCAACACCTGATTATATAAAGTATCATTATATCGTTTAGTGAAAGATTATATACAGACAAAATCTATATTTACCATGATCCAATGTAGTACTCTTAAGGAAACTCCGTTATTCGTAATCTCCATTAAAGTTTTTCGCTGATTTGATGGGCCGATTTGCAGAACATTGTATAACAGCAATGCAGCTGAGACAGCAGGGATTTTTTTTCAGCTCCAACGAAGAAAGGGATGATTACGCCAACAGGGACAAGTAGGATTTTCCCTGTTGCTTAACCCTAACCCTCACCATCTTAGTCCTGCAGCCTAACCTTAGCCCTCACCTCTCCGGAGCCTAACCCTAACCCTTCCTGTTCCCACCCTAAACATCCTTGTCCCACAGCCTAACCTTAACCCTCCTCTCTCTGTAGCCTAACCCTAACCATCCTGTCCTGCAGCCTAACCTTAACCCTCCTCTCTATGTAGCCTAACCAGTGCCAGATTAAACCCAGTGGACTGCCCCTAGGCAGTCCAAATCTTTGGAGCTCCTTTGCACATGCACTAGTGAGATAACACTGAACTAAATAGAGGACCCGTCGCCTACTAGGTGGAGATCACTATCGTCACTGTACATTACACTATGTAGGTCGCACTCGCACTGAAAGATGGCAATCTGTCATGTGATCTGATGTCTATGGTTTATGTACATTAAGCTGCTAATAAGTACATTACATGAATACAGTATTTTCTTTAATGTAAAGTCTTTCATTTAAAGTTTTTGTTCCTTTGCGTTAATAATTTCTTCTATCTTTTGGAAACACTGTAAGAAAGCCTGATCGTAATTTTCTTTCAAGATCAAATCAATATTCTTTTGATCAGCTGTCGCATTGTTGCATCCCATTCAAAATAGCACAAATT
Source organism: Limnodynastes dumerilii (assembly GCA_011038615.1). NCBI lineage: Eukaryota > Metazoa > Chordata > Amphibia > Anura > Limnodynastidae > Limnodynastes > Limnodynastes dumerilii. The sequence goes on from WWET01000415.1 coordinate 114,148, forward strand.
CTATCAACTTTGACCTATACAAATCATTTTTTTATAGCAGCTTTCATTCATTTTTCTCTTTTTTTTTTTTATAATTTATATTTTTTTTATTGCAAGGATTCACATACATACTGGTATATTAACGATACATACTGGCATATTAATGATACAAACTGGTATATAAATGATACATACTGGTATATAAATGATACATACTGGCATATTAATGATACATACTGGTATATAAATGATACATACTGGCATATTAATGATACATACTGGTATATTAATGATACATACTGGTATATTAATGATACATACTGGTATATAAATGTTGAGAATTGGTATAATGGAAATATTAAAAGTGGTTATCCAGCTCACGGCAGTAGTTTAACACAGTTAGATTTAACAACATCTTTTCACAGCAACAGCCAACAATACATTCTGTATAGTCAAATTTTATTAATAGTAGATTGCTTATAAGTATATAAAGCTTTACAACATATAATAGTATCACAATTTCAGAGCACTGTAATATAAACTGTAACTTGTTCCATGACTGTGAAAAGAGAAAACTGTGTCCTTATTTCTTAAATTTAGGACAAAATCATCGACTGTGTTTTATCTGTGTAGTTATATATCCTGTTTTGTTTGTTTTTTCTTGTTTTGTCTTATATATGAGCTATCAAATGTACACAGCAAAGCAAGAATCAGGTGTCTTGCAACCATTTACATATCAGCTTTCAAAAATTCCAGAGAGATGTGTGTGAACTGGCCAAATGATTAAGCACTCTGTGATATTTAATTACTGTAATATATATTTATTTCCAAATGTTACTGTATGTAACACTAACACAAGTGTACATCAATATATAACCTGCATTAAAAAGTGAAAAACACCATCTTATCACCATTAGAGCCATACATGCCATGATTAATTGCTTCTCACTGTATACTGTACTCTTTTCTTACCTGTGACCAGGTGAGTCAGAACGAGGAAGGGGAACCATCCCATGGGTATAGTGGGGTGACCCGCTGTCCAATCCCGTCTCTCCTAATACGTCGACTGAAGCTGCTGGGAGAGAAGTGGTTTATATGTAACATTTATATTTTACAGAATATATATACATACACACACACAATGGAGGTTGCTCAAATCAATTTATAGGTTAATATAGAGCAAGTGCTGCAAGGTATGGTGGAGTTTACAAAAATACAGAAATGACACCCCAGCAACAAACCATAACATTTTATCTTTAAAATAACAGTAAGATAATTAGTTCCATACATCTGCAGATATATGATAAGCCACCAGCTATTTACAAGGCTTCTCTGTTTTGGTCCTAACTCTAATACTGTCAGAGTCCCAACTTTGGGTCATATATCATGTATTTATAAATTGAGAGCTCACCCCCGGCAGAGGTCCCCAAGTCTCCAAAACAGCCACTCTGAAACAGCGCCCCCTGTCAGCTGCTATCATACATATATATATATACATGTGTGTGTCTATACGGGTGTGGTACGAGATCGACAGCCACTTTGGCGACACTTATACAGTCAACAACATTAGGTTGACAATGTATGACAAACAAAAATGAAGTCGATACGGTTGTCATCTTGACAACACTAAGGTCAACAGTATTACTAAATAGACCTTAACGTTGCCAACAGTTAAATATCCGACAAGGTCCACAGCTTAACTTAAAATTTAATCCTAATTGAAGCCTAACCCTAAACCTAACATTGCATTGAGTACTCTCCTGTCAATGCCGTGTCCCATTCAAACTTTTTCCAGCACTGATCAGAAGACCCGGTCAACATAGAGGTCATCCACATAAAGGACGTTGATGCTGTCGGAGAAATGGTGTTGATCTCCCGTCCATCGAGCAGGTAACAGGTAAGCTCTGACTGTGTCTCACCTACACAGCTAATGGAAGGATAAGGGGATTGGGGCAAACAAAATGATATCTTGCCGAAATAGGGACATCCAAAAGTTACTTTTCGGATGTCCCTTGTTTGAATACTCCCCAGTTTAGAATTTTTTTTTTTCAGAATGAGTTAGTGTGCCGCTGCAGGGAAAGGTGAGTAATTTCTGCAGGGTGTGGGGTAGGGAGGGTTGGGGTCAGGCTGCAGGGGAGGGAGGGTTAGGTTTAGGGAAATGAGAGGGGAGACTTAGGGTTAGAATTGGGAAAGGAATGGGGTACTTTTTTCCCTTATCTTTCGGAGCAGCGAAAGCTTGGGCTCCACCCTCAATGTATATGTATATATGATTTCATCCAGAAATGAACCACGTAAATCCACAAAAATGAATCATTGCAAAAGTTTCTGAAATACAACTTATTACACAGCAGGATTAAATCGGTGACACGAAACTCTGTTTCTTTGCCGAGATGTGTTCAGTGGGCTGACCACAGTGAGGAATTAAAGGATTTCACAGCAAATAAATAGCACGATCAAAATCCCACGTAAAAGTACAGAGGAGCCAGGATGTGTGTCTGAGGCACATGTCCACAACAACTCAAACAGGCCTGCTGTCTAAACACTCCGAGTACGTTTATAATTACATATAATGAAGACCTTGGGGAGATGATATTTCATAGACTGTAGGACCTTTTTAAATTTCACTTCAGCACCCATGTAATTAGATTACTAATCAAAAGAAATTCTCAAAAATAAACTCTTGTCACAGGATTTAATCAATACTGCAGAAGGGGAAAGACGTTCTCGTAGCGCCTCTTCCTGCGAGTGCTGCCATGTTGTTTTAAGTGCCTGCATTAGTTGAAGGAGCTGGAACGTACGGTAAAAACAAACTGTGTGATATGAAGCTTCTTGTTCTTCATGTGAAACGCGAAAGGAGAAAAAACACAGACGCGCAGGAACTATTCATGAGCCGTCTGACTACACGAGGTGATGAATATTAAAGGATTTTAAATCTCCAGCATTTCATTTGACTAATTGTAGCGTGTATAGGGGGATATGTATTCTACGCTTCCTCTATGGCCAACCGCCTACGAAAACGAGATGAGACACCAAAATGATAACAAAAAAATGATTTATTGCAAACAAAGTAACGCTACTAAAATCTAGAAATGCCAATCTATACATTCATATCTATACATATTTCTATCTATCTATCTCATTGTATCTATCTGTATCTCTCTCGTCATATCTCTCGCTAATTTATCTATCTATCTCATATCTATGTCATATCTATGTCATATCTATGTCATATCTATGTCATATCTATGTCATATCTATGTCATATCTATCTATCTATGTCATATCTATCTATCTATGTCATATCTATCTATCTATCTATCTGTATCTCTCTCGTCATATCTCTCGCTAATCTATCTATCTATGTCATATCTATCTATCTATCTATGTCATATCTATCTATCTATCTATGTCATATCTATCTATCTATCTATGTCATATCTATCTATCTATCTATGTCATATCTATCTATCTATCTATCTATGTCATATCTATCTATCTATGTCATATCTATCTATCTATCTATGTCATATCTATCTATCTATCTATGTCATATCTATCTATCTATCTATGTCATATCTATCTATCTATCTATGTCATATCTATCTATCTATCTATGTCATATCTATCTATCTATCTATGTCATATCTATCTATCTATCTATGTCATATCTATCTATCTATCTATGTCATATCTATCTATCTATCTATGTCATATCTATCTATCTATCTATGTCATATCTATCTATCTATCTATGTCATATCTATCTATCTATCTATGTCATATCTATCTATCTATCTATGTCATATCTATCTATCTATCTATGTCATATCTATCTATCTATCTATGTCATATCTATCTATCTATCTATGTCATATCTATCTATCTATCTATGTCATATCTATCTATCTATCTATGTCATATCTATCTATCTATCTATGTCATATCCATCTATCTATGTCTTATCCATCTATCTATGTCTTATCTATCTATCTATGTCTTATCTATCTATCTATGTCTTATCTATCTATCTATCTATCTATGTCACATCTATCTACCTATCTAATATCTATCTATCTATCTATCTATCTATCTCCCTATATTATATGTACTTATCTTTCTGTAGTCAGTCTTTGTATATGAAGAAAGCTGTTTCTCTACTTTATCAATTTAGTATCAGCTTGTGTTAGTAATGCAATGATTAAGAATGCATATTTATTGCAGGTCAAGTTCATTTGAAACAGGGAATCTGTAAATCCAGAATAAACAAAGCACTGACTTTAGGGTATGTCTGTGTCCTTAAACTACACAGGAAAACCTAATTGTCGTCCGTGTTTACCACAGTTTAATGTTATTATTAACAACCTTTAGGGATTGTGGATATGAATTATTCTGGAAACATTCTGAAGCAGACTTGAGGTAATACAAAAAGCCTTTATTATAATATTTATCTCCGGTAACGGATTTCTTAAAACCATCACAGGTTTCTCTGGTTGCTATGGGCAACATCTCCACTTTCTTTCCTGCAGCTTAGTAAACCTGGACCTATGTGTTAAAAGTTTAACCCTAGCTATAATAACAAAGCAATTATTTATGTATATAAAACAAAACACAAGATGAATGAAACCGGAAAACACGGTTAATTTATGTATAGGTTTACAAATATTAAGCAACCAATGACATTGGAGCTACAGTCTGAATTCCCTAACACACACACACACACACAGATTATCTATTATCCATCCAATTAATCTACTACAATGATTTTATGGTAAGGGAGGAAACCAACACAGACACAGGGAGAAAATACAAACTCCATGCAGAGAAGTTGTCTGGAAATTGAACTCATGCCCTAAGAGCTGCGAGGCAGAAGTGCTAACCACTTGAGACACTGTACAGCCCACAAAGTTAGGGTTTCTGTACACATTTATATAGATCAGGAAAAAATTGTGTGAGCAAAAAGGGTGCATTTAATTCCAGCTCACATCACAGAAAGCTGGCGTTAATTACAAAAAGGTCTACTTAATAAACAGGAGCGTGGACAGAGCAGAGGAGGGAGCAGAAGAGAGAGCATGGACAGAGCAGAGGAGAGAGCGTGGAGGGAGCAGAAGAGAGAGCATGGAAAGAGCAGGAGAGAGAGCGTGGTCAGAGCAGAGAGCAGGGGAAGAGCAGAGAGCGTGGACTAAGCAGAGGAGACAAGAAAGAGAGCAGAGCAGAGGAGAGAGCGTGGACGGAGCAGAGGAGAGAGCGTGGACGGAGCAGAGGAGAGAGCATGGACAGGAGCAGAGGAGAGAGCATGGACAGGGGCAGATGCAAGGACAAGGTAAGGAAAGAAGTTTTTTTTACATTTTATGGAATGATTTTGGCAATGACCGGGCCGATATTGTGGTGTAAGCTGTACCATACTGACTTAGTAAGCATTTGCCGTAGGAACCGGACCCGCTCAGAAGTAGGGCACTGGCCCAACTATCAATCTTTAGTGTTGTGTCTACACGATCACCAGCATTACAGACCCCGCAATGTGGAAATGTCATTTATAACATGAAATATCACTGGAGAGGGATGGAAGCCGGGTCTTCACAAACAAGGGAAAATTGCTTCCATACTAAGACTGCGGGCACTACTTTATTACATCTCTAAAAAGTTACCCAGCGTCGTGTACAAGGGAGAGAGACAATGCACGTCACAATGATGCATGTTTTCGTGGTTAAACACCAAGCCTTAGGTCACAATCCGGCAATCTCGCAGTCATTCCATTTGAGAATGCATCAACATCTTCCTAAATGGATGCTGCGGAATGTGCTGCACCTTATCATAATGTCACAAAAACTAGAACATTACAAATCAGTTCCCGGGCAAAATACATGACAGCAAAATACTGGTACACAAAAGCTGCATTTAATATCCGTCACCGCTGTCTCCTGCAACTTACCTTTTTTTTTTGTGTGTATGGGAAAGTGCCGGATGAAGCTCCCAGCTTGAGGTATTCCACGGATTCGTTTCAGAGTGGAATGAAATATAAATGACAGTTCATACAACACATGAACATAGGAAATGGTATAAAATATTTAAAATAAAGACAGCTGAGAACAGAGGAAACCAACAGAGCCTTTCTCAATCCCAGCTCCCGGGACTTCTGCAGCCGGCGATCCATTGAACGTTTAATCTTTATTGTTATTTTTAGTGAAATATTTTGCATTACTTAGGAGCAGATACTTGCTGCTGTCCTTTCTCACGACAGGAAGACCCTCCTGAAGACTTTACCCCCCTTTCCATCACCGATGCTTTGTAGAAAAATAGAACGAACAATGTCTCGGTGGTATCCAGAGAACCTGTAATTATTCTATAGGTTACCCCGTAAAGGGCGTACAATTGCACAGCGTTACAATGGAAAGGTCAGTACTGTGCTCTGCTGTAAGTCCGGATGGCAGAGTCACAGGAATATGTTTAGCACATACATTCGCCAGACCATAACGTTTGGGGTCTGTTATTAGGACTTTCTGCTTCCTGCCGTATTAAAAATACAGAAATAAGCAAAATACAAACTGTCGGAAAACGGAGAGAAGAGCATTACCCATGATAATAAATGGCGCAAACATGGAGGCAGCGCTACAAAGCTTAGTCCCATTTTACACCAGGGTTGCCGACTCTCCCGGAATATCCGGTTTGAGGGTATGCAAACCACAGCCTCAATACCACCCCCACCCCCCCAACCCA
>WWET01000415.1:120855-137201 GCA_011038615.1 Limnodynastes dumerilii
CCCACCTAGCGACACTACTATTCCTAGGGATAGATTGGCTAAACTGCGGAAAAGGGAATCCGGAGATTGTTGCCTCGGATGTTAGCTGGTATTCTCTAGTATGTAATAGGAAAGTGAGATCTGCAGTTTAGGAAATCTGGCACCTGGTGTCACAAGGGACTGGGTGGAATTACTTGCCTCATAAAGCCCCACCCCTTTCCCTTATAGTTCAGCTCTCTGTAGTAAGGCTACAGCCTTCTGACCTTGACCTCCATTTTATTAAAACAGGCCCTGGATAGAATATTGTCTATGATGGGAGAGGTGACAAATGACAATGGGGCAGATCCAGACCCACGCATGCATTACACGTGTGCGTGGGTCTTTAAGTACGATCGCGTAGCGGGGAGCTGCACTCCCCGCTCTCGGTAACGTTTCCAGATTCCTACCTTAAATATTACGACAAGGTCTGTGAGTCTAACGGCCACAGACGTAGGTAGGCATGACGTGGCTTCCCCCGCCCCATAGACTTCATTTAAATGGCTATTTCCGCCTATATGGCGGGGATTGAGCCATCGTAAGGGAAGGGTTGCCCCCTCCCCGTAAGTACTGTCGGACGTAACTTCGTTATGTACGATAGCACTTACCCTAAGGAAACATCTGCCGTGCCCGTGCGCAGATGTTCCCTGACTGTGATTTTAGCTTGTGTAAATTCACGGACGTTCGTACTTCTGGATCTACCCAAATCTCACTTAAATCATTATCTTACTGCTAGAGAGCAGTAGTTTGAGGTCAGAAAGCTGTGAAAGCAACCATATTCTTTAAGTTCTCTTTATTCTCTATCAACTCCAAGGGCTAGAATTACTAAACTGCGGGTTTAGATAAGAGGAGATATTGCCCATAGCCCATATTGCCCATAGCAACCAATCAAAATCAGATTCTAGCTCTCACATTCCTATCATATACTAAAAAATGTCAGACAGAATCTGATTGGTTGCTATGAGCAACATCTCCAGTTTTCCTTTTCCGCAGTTTAGTAAATCTAGCCCCAAGTGCAAGCTTCACTTCTTCTTTAAAGTTGAAAACCCTGCAGTACCACTTATTACCACCAGGTGGTAGTGAGTGCAGAAAACTTACTTTAACAATGTAGTTTGCGGACATTACTAGGGTCAGATTATCATACACTTCTGAGTTATAACTATAACGCCTAAAAAACTGCATTTGAACACATTTGGATGATTACTAAACAGCCACATAAATATTACTGACTGTTTTTGTTACCTATTTACCAACAGATAACAGCCTAAAAGAAGTGACCTGGGTTTGGAAAAGTGGAGATGTTGTCCATAGCAACCAATCAGATTTTAGCGGACATACTCTATTATGTAAAAAGAAAGTGAGAGCTAGAATCTGATTGGTTGCTATAGGCAACACTTTTCCAAAACCGCAGCTTAGTTAATCTGGCCCTTGATGTTTTCATAATTAAGAAAAAGGAATGTGAGGCTAAATTAAAATGAAGATAAAAATCTACATTATATTAGTAATGTAGCAATGAGGAATGTCTGGTGCTCTTATTAGATGAAGACGTGATGGATATCCTCATAGGAGTTCTATTTTGTACACTGCAACTGACAATAGCTGTAACGGGACAAACTCATAGCCAGGTATTTCGACACACTGTAAGAAGGGCCAGTGTGGCTGCAAACAAGTAATGCTATACTGTGAATACTATACTGTGAACGAGAACATAAAAATCAAAACAAATCAAAAACACACACAAAAAGCCCCCAATAGCAACCTGTTTTATGAGCGATTGTTTTCATAGACAAATCCTGTAGCATAATCCCCTCAAATCAAACACCAAACTTCCACTATTTGCATTCTAACAACCAACCTTCAACAGGTTGAATGTCAACAAGGGATAAAAGAGGGTGAATTGGCTCCTGAATAGTTGAGATATTGTTTTCATTCAATCTTACGAAGTTTGGTCATCAAAATTCAAATATTGGAAGTTTGGCGATTGATTTGAGGGGATTAAAAAGGAGCAGTTTTATCAGGAAATTTAAAGTAGTTTGTGTCATCCATAGTATAGATATTTTTGTAATCAAGATAGATATATATATATATTCAATATATCTGAAAAAATCCTTTAAATGTCCCATATGATAATGCTTCCATGTCCATTGTGCCAGGCGTGTAACTACAGCGGTGTAATGGGTGTGGCTGCTACGGGGCCTGTGGCAGCCACTCCACCTGTACTATAAGCAAGCTATATGGTTCTAAAGGCAGAGCCTGAGTCTGGATGGGTGGGGCTGGGAAAAGCCATGCGGTGCTGGAGGCGGGGCTGAGCGGGTCTTCGTGAAAGAAGCGGTCAGAGGTTAACAGCTTAAACCAGCGCTCGATGTATGAGTGAGCTCAGCAAAGCATTTATAAACGCCTCTCAGCACACATACATGGAGCGCCGAGCGCTGTTTTAAGTGGTCAATCTCTGACAGTTTCTTTCACAAAGACCCGCCCCCAGCACCGTATGGCTCCACCCATCCAGACTCAGGTCCCGCCTCCCTGCTATGGGGCCCAAGGCTGTCATGCTCCGCCCTCTGCACTGCAATGTGCCAATGTTTATATAAAAACTCATGACATCACAGGTAGCAGCTGAAGTCACATAATGCGTTTCCTTTCACATGGTCTAAAGACAGAGCTGAACCACGACAAAAAAATAAAAATACAGCAGCCTGGCACAATTTATTTTATTCCAATCATTAAAAAAAATGTGCGTTGGTAAGAGAAACCGGGGAAGACAAAATCTGGAAAATGAAGACACATCAATTTTTCTACCTCAAGTCGTACGTCCTTAATTTACATGAGATATTGCACTGGTAATTACTGTGCTATTCATCAAACACACATATACATCACAGTGTCTTCTTCCATCTTCCATATACTGTATGCAAACACCGCTAGTGAGCATCATCCATAATGCTAATAAAACCCGGGGATGACTGGTTGAACACGAGTGGACCATAAAGCATGCTGAGAAATGGGAATTCAGTGAAAGCTGATGTGTCGGGCCCCCTGGAGCCCAAATGTAGTGCATGTACATAACAATGCTACTTATTGCAATGCTCACAACTACATATATCTAGTCATGCAGCCAATCGCATACAACACACATTGACGGATTAGCCTGGAGGATGCAGAAGCAGCTCAGTGAGGTAATGGAAACATGGCATCTGCCTACTCTTCTTGATGTCGGTTACTACCTGAAGAGTCATAGATTGTAAGCTCTATTTATAGTTCTGACGCTTTCCATGTGTTGTGAAACTACGACTCCCAGCATTCTTTAAGTGCATAAGCACAGCTGATACGTTACAGAGCATGCTAGGAGTTGTATTTTCACAACACCTGGAAAACCAAATGGTTGGCCAGACCCGCTCCAGTAAAATTACAAAACAAGACTCACTGTAGAAATTGCGTCTGGATTTTATTTTGCTCAGTGGAAAAAAAGACACACAAAAATAAATGATCAGAACCTTCTTCAGGTCACCTCTAAAAGGAAAGCGACCAGCAAAAAGGATGCAACAAAGATGAATAAAAGACATCAAATGTCTGATTGGCTGGAGAATAGAGAACCAATGATTGGTGGGTCAAATATTTAAGCCGAGAGGTCATCTATCGTCAATGACCTGTGTAGGAGATCCTTTAGGAGCAAGTAACCACCATTAACCAGATTCTAAAAGGATTTAGGAGACAAATTATTGGTAGTCCAAGGATTTAGGAGACAAATTATTGGTAATCCAAGGATTTAGGAGACAAATTATTGGTAATCCAAGGATTTAGGAGACAAATTATTGGTAATCCAAGGATTTAGGAGACAAATTATTGGTAATCCAAGGATTTAGGAGACAAATTATTGGTAATCCAAGGATTTAGGAGACAAATTATTGGTAATCCAAGGATTTAGGAGACAAATTATTGGTAATCCAAGGATTTAGGAGACAAAAACTTACGCTCCTAACCGCTACGTAAACGGCGTTGCACTATTACTACGCATGCGCAGTTTTGCGAATTTTCTAGGATCTTAAATATACGCACCTAAGTGCCGTGGAAATCGCATCTCTGAATCAGCCCCTAAGTGCATAAGCACAGCTGATACGTTACAGAGCATGCTGGGAGTTGTATTTTCACAACACTTGGAAAACCAAATGGTTGGCTAGACCCGCTCCAGTAAAATTCACTGTAGACTTCACTGTAGACTCACTGTAGAAATTGCGTCTGGATTTTATTTTGCTCAGTGGAAAAAAGACACACAAAAATAAATGATCAGAACCTTTTTCAGGTCACCTCTAAAAGGAAAGCGACCAGCAAAAAGGATGCAACAAAGATGAATAAAAGACATCAAATGTCTGATTGGCTGGAGAATAGAGAACCAATGATTGGTGGGTCAAATATTTAAGCTGAGAGGTCATCTATCGTCAATGACCTGTGTAGGAGATCCTTTAGGAGCAATAACCACCATTCACCAGACAGGATTTAGGAGACAAATTATTGGTAATCCAAGGATTTAGGAGACAAATTATTGGTAATCCAAGGAGACAAATTATTGGTAATCCAAGGATTTAGGAGACAAATTATTGGTAATCCAAGGATTTGGGCTATGTGTGAAGAGCATGTTGCAGGCCTCTATCACCTACGTGATAGAGCAAAATACTTAAGTCAGGGCTCAGATTAAAATAAACAAAACAAACCAAAAAAATTAAATGGACAATTGTGTATATATAAATATGTAGCAACAGCATTGGCCGTCTCTCCATGGGGAGACCTCACTGGTCATGGACTGTCCTCAACGTCATTCCAGGTGCTAGGTACAAATGTCTTATACCCGTGGTGACCAGGCAACCAGTAATATAGAAACATAGAAAGTGACGGCAGATAAGAGCCACATGGCCCCTCCAATCTGCCCTATAGTATTTGCCTAGTCTTGACGTTCCTTGCTTAAAACTCAATATAAGTTTCTATGTTCTTCTTATGCTTGAGTGAGATTCCTACACGTGATCCTAAAACATTCTGTTAAGTAGTTAATTCATCAATATATTAGATCCTAATCTTTGTCACAGGATCGAACAGTAAACTAGAATGCTGACAAACATTTACTTGTTAGTTTACAGGTTATACGAGGGAATTTTTCACTATATAACCAAACAAAAACAATAATTAGTAAACTGGATCATAACATATGTCAAGTCTAAGGGCTAGATTTACTAAGTTGCGGGGAAGGAAAAGTGGAGATGTTGCCCATAACAACCAATCAGATTCCAGCTCTCACTTTCCTACTAGAAAATGTCAACCAGCATCTGATTGGTTGCTATGGGCAACATCTCAACTTTTCCATCCCCACAGTTTAGTAAATCTGGCCATAATAAGCTTAACTGTGATGCAGAAAGCAGTATGTTCAGACCTAGACACTCATACAGGAGAAGTGATTGCTTGTACAATGTCCCTGATAATACTTAAACTATTAAATTAAATCCTATTGATGTGTATACACTATACATGAAAATGAGATCATCATCTCTCCGAACCACCTGCTGAAACAATGGTGACTCCATACACACAGATATCGGTCTATGCTGCCCAGGAGATGCCAGAAGAGTCGGACAAATCAACAGATGTGATCTGTAACTCATGATTGTGGGAGTGTACACAACACTGCACCAAATCATATGATCAGTGCGATTATTGCATAGGTGTGTAACCAGCTTCAGTCCACAGGAAATGTTTGATGTGTAAAGTTTCATCCAAGAAACTTCTGGGTTTGTGTAAATGTCAGGTTTGAGGTTTCGAGGTCATTTTTCCTATAAATATTTAGCTTCTACCGACAGAGCTACCAACAGAAACCTACACTAACAAGGATACACTTTGACATATCTTAGCTGTCACAACAGTCATCTTGCTTGTTTTTAGTACAACAGCCGTAAAACGTTATCGCCAGCGTGCAGGAAGAGGGAATTGTCTCGTCTCTTGAGGACGCGCATCAGACGCAGCTACATAGAGAGGGGATCTAAAAACTTTCCACAGGCGCCTGCAAATCATTCAACAGAAATGCAGGTCACAATTCCATCGTATTCCCTATATTCATAGCAAATGCATTACTACGCTCAGTGCCAAAAACATCACACAAAATTATACAACATTATATATAGGGCTTAATCTTAAATTAGTAACGACACCTGACTTCCGCAAGCTGCCAGCTGTTACGACACGAAACTCCTAGTGTATGAAACATTGATCCGTACTCTGGGAGTTCTGTCTGACGGGGTGTCACGCCTTAATTCGCAAGGTGGGCGGGGATGGGTATGCAGATTAAGGAGATATTACTATGGAGAGAGACAGAGTGTATGGTAACAGTGCTCTGTATGATCAGTCACACAGCAGTGTTAGTAGTATTTCCTGGCTGGCACCAGCGTTGATGCAGTCACACTGCTGCCAGGCATGATTGGATGGTACATGGTGTGACAGGCATCTGGATGTGTTCCATGGAGAACCTTGGAAGATAAATGTCTGCGGAAAGAGATTTCACGCATCACCTTTCACTCTTGGATACAAGTAAATGTTAATCACTTAATCAACAGCGTTATTTTCCAAATGCCTGAATTTCAACCAAAAGGAGGAACTTTTACGATCATTGTAGAGATAATTAAAGCAACGGCAAGTGTGCAAAAGTGAAATAATCAGCCGAAAGCCCGACTCCATTAACAAAAGACGAAATAATTGGACGATGACTATTTTTCAGCTAACAAAGATCAGTAGTGCCCCATGTCTGCATTAGATAAATCAGGAGTGTGAAAGCGGTAATCTTTATTATATGCAGCCGGACCGAGATATAAGCTTCTCATCCCAAAGTAACCGAGGATTTGCAAAGAAGATTCAAACAGCAGAACTGGTCAACAGAGCAGACTACGAATACTTTTACCTCCACTGCCTGTAAGCAGGGGCGGGACTAAAGCAAATAGCCACGCCCTTTCCATCCAGCCCATAGGCACTGTGGTTTACCTCCCTGACTTCTTGGCGCATACCCAGACAGCAGTTCTTTGCCGGCTGCAGCAACGCCCCATCCTTTTAAAACGGGTGGCTGTCTGCTGCTCGAAAGTTATTTTAAAACAGTGCTCAAGCCACGGGCATCATTAAGGATGGGCAGGGCTTGATGACAAATCCCACCGCATCCTTAGTAACACCATGGATAGCAGCGTTGATTATGCAGGGGTGGGACTTCAGGTAATTATTTGCATAAACCACACTCAAGTCCTGCCCCCAAGCTGCCATCTCTTGTTTCAGCCTTCTGGTAAAAGTTGGCATCTATGCCATGCAGCTCACACACTTGCAACATGTGTCGCCATAGACATACATATACCTATCACTATTTTGACTAGAAAAACACCCAGGTCCGTATCAAGTCCCCTGAAAAATAACCCTTCCGGAAGCTTCCAGAAGTGTTATTTTTCAGAAGCTTCCGACAGAGGGTCCAGATTTACGGTGTTTATTTTGATGTACGGTGTAGGTGTGGGGGTATCGGAAGCCCATTGGGCGGCATGACAAGTGGGCGGGATTTGGGCAGAGCAGGGGCTGAGTTTGGGAGGTATGGTTTCTCTACTAGTATTGAGAAGAGTTAATAAAAATAATAAACTCACTGAGTGTAAGCTTTCTTCATGGATTGAACTGAGTTAATGGTCCTCTCATCAGTGACCACAATCGGGCCGTAAATATCTATGGAAAATTCAATAAAATTGTTATTAAAAAGAAAATGACAAAAAATCAGGAAGAGTGCAGCTGCTGTGTGCGGAGCTCCATTCACCTCGCACATACGAGGCTTCCAACACAGAAGCCGGGATTCATAGGTCCAAGATCCGTGGTGGAAGTCTGATGCGTGCACGTGCATTGTATTGTTCATACGTTCTCTGTACTCAGATGGACGGCGTACGCTACGCATGCAAGTCAGCTGTGATTTGGTGCTGCGCATGCGCAATGCTGTGTGGAATTCAGTCTCCGCAGAGATGCAGGGTCCTGGCCACGGGAACCAATTACACATGCAGGGGTGAGTTCTGGGGGAGGGGGGCACAGGGGAGTAGAATGCTTAAATCGGAGTTAAAAAAAAAAATCTAACCATGATATTATTATTATATATTATTTTATATTATATTAGTATTACTATTGTTTTATTATTAGTATTACTATTATAATTACTATTATCATCATCACCATTATTATAGTATTATTTTAGTAGTATTACTATATTATTTTATTATTATAAATGTAACAGGGGCCAGTCTCAGTCTTGGATCTATGTATATGAAATGCAAATATTTGGACAAAATGTTCTGCCCTTAGTAATCTGCCATCATTTAATTTAGATGATTAAATATGTTGCAGCAAAAATAGAAAGTGACTCTACACGTTTCAAATCTGAAAACCACTGGAAATATATTATAGTTGCCTAATGCTGCCACCAAGAGGTGAATATTTAGAATGAAATTAACTCTTCAATATGATAAAGTTTAGTCAGGAAAAAACAAATTCAATAATAATAATAATAATAATAATAATAATAATAATAATAAAATACAATAATAATAAAAATAACAACAACAATAGTAACAGTATTACTACTACTAATAAAATAGCAATACCAATGATAACAGTAATGATAATAATGATAGCAATAATCTATTTCGGAGGTCATCCTGTCAGGATCACGCTAAAATCCCCGACTCTTTACAATGAACCACCGGCCTAACAACTTTTCTTCCAATACTCGATAGAAGTGGAAACGTCTATTTGCAGCAGTTATTTATATACTGGGTGAAGTTACCATTTGTAAGGCTTCTAAATGTTTAGACAGTCACAATGCTATTAAAAAAAATATTTGGAAAGTGAAACGACTCCATTGAGACTTGATGGGGACATTTGTGGAAAGGTAACGGTATGGATTTCTGAGATTTGTTATGCACTTACCATTTTGTTGCAGACAGGGGCGTCCAAAAATAACAACGTTTTACTCAATAAGATCACCGCCAAAGAAAAATAAAGGGAAGCGAGAAATGTAGAAAAGTTGGCTTCGAATCACATGATCAGCACAAAATGGCATTTTCTGGAGCATTCCAGACTCAATGTGGATTATATGCTTCTGCCGTGGCATTCTAATAGCCATATAGACTGTACCAGGACTATATACTGTGCCTTTATATACAGTCAACGAGGACATTGGGTTGAATCAAGATCTCGGCCCTACACCGGGCTTGGGTTGGCTGATTTTTGGGCAATACACATGCCGTACCAGATGAATTGAGTTCCACAAGGAGAAGAGGATGAGTGGGTGGTGGTAGGCATTTCCGCACATACCTACATTCAGACGGACGCAGTATAAATATATCTACGTGATATGCTATGGGTTTATAAAGTTATTTGACGTAAGAAATATAGTACAGGGAGAAATTGATCTATTTAATAACGGATTGAATTGAGAGACATGGATAAGTTTCTCCCTGTGCTATATTTCTGTAGTGTTTATATTAATTACCACATTCAGTAAAGGAAATGCAATTTCGCATTCGATCGATGCTGTGTTCTGTGCAGAATTCAACCTCTGCAACTGGGGAGTGGCCACAAACTCCTTGGGTGTGGGTGGTCCCCAGTGACATCAGTCACCTTCCTTTTCAGTGGTTGGCTGAGCAGCAAGTTCTGGGAGGAGTTGTCTTCCCTGGGAAGGTATTTAGAATGTCTGGAACAGGAAGTGATCCTCTTTCTTCTTTGGGATTTTCCCTCCCTTCCTCCTCTAATGTTTTGGTATTTGGCTGCTTGTTGACTTATTCTTGGCTTAGTGGAAAGCGGATGTGCTTATTGTTTGCAAAGTTTTGCAGGTGGTGGTGAGCTGAGGTGGCACGCTTGCTAAGGTGCTCAGCCCCGTAGATGTAGACCGACCTATGAGTGCGAGGGCGGTCTCGTGGAGCACCTAGATGAGGTGCCGTGCCGAATGCAAAAGGAGAGCTCCTCAGTTGTCGGCGTTTTATTGTGTGTTGTGTTTTATTGGGGTGGCTCATGTCACTGGAGCTATCACGGGAAGCTTAAATATTTTGGCTGAAGTTCATGGGGGAGCTGATGACGACCCCATCAGCCCTATTTCGAATATGATACAGGCGTCATTGGGAACCTATTTCTCCATTCCCAATAGCTATACGGCTGTGCCGTGTAGACTAAAGTTAGGGTGGGTAAAAATTTAGGCTTAAGGGAAAGGTTAGGTCGCAGGAAAGGGAGCTTTATAGTTAGTAAAGGGGTAAGGGTCGGATTAGCTAAAACACTTACCTTTCAGCGGATGACTTCATGACTCATGACTCCAGAGGTCAGATTTAGTAAGCTGTGGATTTGGAAAGGTGAAGAAGTTGCCCACAGCAACCAATCAGATTTTAGCTGACATTCTCTAGTATGTAAAATAGAGCGAAAGTTAGAATCTGATTGGTTGCTACAGGCAAAATCTCCACTTTTCCAAACCCACAGCTTTGTAAACCTGGCCCCAGGACTTGCATCATCGGCGCTTCTACAACGAAGACTGACGGCAATAGCTAGCAGACTGCATTCAACCGTAGTCCGGTGGTCTTTCCGAATTAAGACCATCGTACAGGCGAGCCATAATCGCTCATGAGCCACCACTTCCTGCATTTCCTCTTCCTGTTTTATACGGCTTTAGTTTACTTTGTTTTACCAAAATAGGAAGCATTTTTACTGCTAATAATCAGAACCTAGGCGTGTGTGTGCGTGTGTGTGAATGTGTGTGTGTGTATGTGTGTGTGTATGTGTGTGTGTGGGTGTGTGTGTGTTTGTGTGTATATTTTTAGCACGGTTATTTTTTATTTACATTCCTATGTCCACGGTGGTCAGTAAAACGTTGGTAAGAATATTAACAAGCCTCCGTTCATTATAATGTACCACTATATAAGCCAAATACAAAAGCACAGGAAAGGTGTGATTAGGAGGGAGCAGAGTCTGACTCATCACCGCAGGGCATCACAGATTGGCACAGGGTGTAAATTAATCACATATATATTATTGTTCTGGAAGATAAGCAGAAACTTTAGAACTTTCTCACTACAAGCCTTTGTTGAATACTTAATTTTGCTTACAGGGCTATAAAAAAAAATCTGGCGGCCTGTAATTCAACATGATTAGCAGGTCTTCAGATTTGATTAGCAAATTACCGTAGTAATCAAGGTTAATTCCCAATGCATTCCACAATAAGGAATATTTTCCACGGCGCTGGAGTTTCTACTAATCAACAAGAATTGGGGAGAAAGAAAAAAAAAAAAAAAAAGAAATCTCACACAAAAGTACGACTGTCGGAGAATAAGTATTCCGGATCATCGGAGATGGAAATAGACAGTGGCATTGTCACAAGCCCTTAGGTCCATGCTAATTTTTATGGGGTGCTAACCAGTTTATAAGTATTCAGCTCTAGTGCTAATTTTAAGTGCAATAGCGACAGACTGCCCAGGACTTAGGTCTGAGTAGAAGCGTTTTTGCTTCAAAAATATCTCTAGGTGGAAGATATCCAAGATATTTATGGACACTGTCAGGGGGCGGAGCTTGACATAGCAAGGAGGCGGGATCCAAGTGTGGATGGGCAGGATGACACGGAGCCATGTGCTATTGGGGCTGGACTAATCGGGCCCGTCTGCATGAAAGAAGCTGTGAGGTTGACCTAAACAGCGCTCAGAACTCATACTCCATGTACAAATATATTATGAATAGCTCAGCTTAGGGTTATGCTGCAGGACGGGGAGGGATAAGGTTAGGCTGCAGGATAGGGAGCGTTAGAGTTCGAGTTCGAGGAGGGTTAACTTTGCGGTCACTGTTTTCGAAAGTCGGAAAAATGACAGTGACCATTTTATTATAGGGATGTGGTTTGTTGCAAAATGTTCGTGCTAAGTGGCCAACCACATCCAACGAAATAACAGTGTAAAAGTAAAGCTGGTCAGTATCTGTGTAATAATACAATAGTATTAGAGATAAGAGGTGATAAATAACAGTGTAATAGTAACGCTGGTCAGTATCTGTGTAATAATATAATAGTATTAGAGATGAGAGGTGATAAATAACAGTGTAATAGTAATGCTGGTCAGTATCTGTATAACAATATAATAATAATATAATAGTATTAGAGAAGAACTTTTTAGGTAGCGTCCTGCTATCGTAACGCCTTGTAGTGAAGGGGGAGTGGCCTCACAGGCACGGGAGTCTGGACACAGTGGATTTCCGCCATCTGATCTGTGCTACGATTGCACTCCGTTCCGGGTTTCCTTACGATAGGCCAGTCATGGAGGCCTCGTGTGTAACATTTGCACAAGCGCATACCGCATGTGATGCTACAGCTCTCTTTGCGTAAGAAACTTAGTAGCGTACTAGCAGATCAATCCGACCGGGCAGCCCACCCCCTCTGCAAGCCGGGCGTAGGGGGGTAGGGCCTGGATTAAAGTCTTCAGTGCGGATCAGCAGTGGCACGGAGCGCTAATCCCCACGGGAGACTTAAAGTAGCCATATGGCTGCGTGACTGCTGTGAAGTCCGCACAAGAAACATGGTCAATCACTCCCCTCACCAGTGCGGACATCCAGACCTGGAAGTCTGGATCTGGTCCTATATTGCTATTTTTATTGGAAGTTGATGGAGTACGTGCTAAAAGCAACAAAAAAAAACCAGTCTGTGGTCAACATGAGAATCTGACAATAAAATAATAAATAATAGTAAAAAAAAAAATCCCATTATCCTTCACTGTATCTCATATCTTCGTATCTCTTGTCTCATATCTATATTATCTCTATCTAGCCCTTATCGATCATATCAACAGCACCTCGTATCTATCTAATCTTCCTCCTATCAAGACCTACCTATCTAATCTCTCTCATATCTAGGCCCATCTATCTCTTTCTAGGACGCTAGATACCAGATTGATAAATACGAGACAGATACAAGACAGACAGATCGACGTCTTCCTGTTTCCAACACTATAACACATAAAAACAAATACAATCAGAGATACCAGCATCTGCCTGAGTTCTTTATGTCTGTGTTATACGGCCATCGTTGCATAGAAAATAATGGGTGAAAAAAAAAACCCCACACGTAACGCGTTCCATAAAACATTGATGAATCGATCCCTCTTTTTGCTTTTTATGCACATTTTTCCTTTGTAAATTTTTACGAACAAAAGAAAATAGCAGATATATTCGATGCTATAATTTTACTGTCATTGAGGATCCTGCAGCAATAAGCAGCGTCAGGGAGGCCCCTAAATCAGCTCGGAGTAATAAACAGCCCCGTTGACATCCCTACATCAGTGATTGTCGTTGATGTCATTGTCACGCAAAGGAACACCGAAAATGCATGTTCCAGGTCACGGCTCTTCGGAGATTCTATAGATATGTTTCTATCAATAATTGCCCCGGTTCTGCTAGCCAACCCATGAGATTGACGTTTTTACCACTGAATTATACTATGTCGGCAGAGCAGAGCTGTGTATCCATTCCAAAATTAGCTAGCCATCATCAGCCCATAAAACACCCTGTACACAGTGTCACCTCACAAGGATATTGATCTTTACAGACTTACTGGATATGATGATCTCCCATAAACGGAGAAGCTGTTATCGCTAAAGCAGAATATATAGATGTATAAGTCACATATTATACATATCATAATAATGGTTCCTCAGGGAGGTCTGAAAACCTGAACGATATTAGCATATTGACCAGTCATCTATTGACCAGTGGTCATTAAGATATTAAGGAGTCAACACCATCAATTCTGAGTGAAGGCACCAGCAATTACAAGGATGGAGCAACACCCAACTGCAGACTGATATCAACAATGCTTCTCCAACAACAATGAGTTATAAAGACTACCACTGAGATTATTAGACATCCATAAATATACTGCAGTCATACTAATGGTGGGCAGGCACGGGGCAATCACTTGCTTTCCAAGCCAAGCTAGACAGCCTCAGGCAACCCCACAAACCAGAGAAGATCAGTTGTGTACTCAGTCATGTGCTCGTTGCATTCCGCAACAGTCTGTGGAATAATTACTAGCCATCACAAGCAATAATATTAGGCCAAATGCCCCTAAGGCATTAACATAACAAGGGCATTTGTGGCCATCTTCCTGCACGACAACCTACATAAGTATACCATGAAAGTACTGCTGCGTGCAACCTAAGTAACGGAGGACGGGGAACGTTCATCAGCCATGTCCAGGCAGCAAAATAAGACACACAACTAGACCGGTCTTAGCACTGGGGAAGCAACTGTACCACATATAACAAACTGTGGCAACTAACATGATGCACATAATAAACCTGTGCTACCAACACATAATCAACTGGGGCACTTCCATGTGCTACATAAACAGGGGACAGTTCCGTGGCGCAAATTAACTGGGGGTAATTCAGTGGCACAATTAAACTGGGGAAACTTCGTGGCCTGGGGGAGTACTTCTGTGGTGCACATAAACTGGGGGTACGTCTGTGGTGCACATAAACTGTGGGGAACTTCTGTAGTGCACAGAAGCTGGGGGGGCACTTCTGTGGTGCACAAACCGTGGGGCACTTCTGTGGTGCACATAAACTGGAGTCACTTCTGTGGTGCACATAAACTGTGGGGCATGTCTGTGGTGCACACAAACTGTGGGGCACGTCTGTGGGGCACGTCTGTGGTGCACACAAATTGCGGGGCACGTCTGTGGTGCACCTAAACTGTGGGGCACGTAAACTGGAGTCACTTCTGTGGTGCACATAAACTGTGGGGCACTTCTGTGGTGCACATAAACTGTGGGGCACGTCTGTGGTGCACATAAACTCTGGGGCACTTCTGTGGTGCACATAAACTGTGGGGCACTTCATGGCACACAAATTGGGGTCACTTTTGTAGTGCCCTTCCATAGTGCACATAACACACTGAGGGTACTTTAATGGTACACATAAGAAATGGAAGCCGCATCCAGACTTCCTAAAACCAGCTGACTTACACACACTCCGCATACGCATCATTCTGTATTGGAACTCAGTCGCCTGAATTCAGCACACGGTAGGGAGGAGGCTGGTCCATACACCACGCGGCTTAGGGGCTGCACTAGAGAGTAAGGTGCTGATCTGTCCTGTGAATACGTCCCTTAGTCATCAATTTATAATTTAGCCCCGATTAATAAAGCATGTGCTGTTATTTCATTAAGGCGTGTCTGGCTGTACGGTGTGAGTGGGCACTCTGCCGTTTACCATCTGTTCCGCGTACAGAGAAAAGCAAACACCCACATTACTTAATTCTGCATCCGGTCCTTTATTGCCATTTAATGACCATTACAACAGTGATAATGTTTTCTATCAAAATGTAGAAGTCTGTCCATCAACACTCAACTCTGACCAGCAAATATTTTCATCCTGGTTTTGCAGGAAATTTGACAATTCATTTCATTGAAAGATTTGTATATGATAAGTTTAGTATTTAAATACAGAGAAACAGCCGTTCTCCAAGTGAGCAGCAGAATCACAGCACGCAGCTGCTTAGAAACACTTTATAACTCTGCAAATGTTATGGATAGTTTGAGCTTTCAGGGCAACAGAAAAAAATATATAATTTCAATGATATTCGGTAATAGCTTTAAATCAGCTTGTGTGCTGTGTGAAATTTCCATATATCATGTAAATAACATTTGCATAAATTCTTCATTACAGCCGTTTAATCTCATTATTATAGGTAATCAGATTTCAGCCTTTCATTTTATTCTGATTAAGTACAGAATATACATCTACATTTTTACAAATAAACACCCATTTCTGAAATATATCTGAATATATCAAACAGTGGAAAACTAAGGCAGGATTGCAGTATTTATGGTGTTATTCCAGTCTACTGGAGGAAATTTATTTAACCCAGCAGAGTCTTTGTTACTACAGGATTAGCACAGTTCATGTATCCCAAATAATGGTTGTATCATTATCATACTGCCACTAATAATCTGATTGTTACACCTCCATCTCGGGGGACAACGCGGACGTCTGGATACATTGGAGGCTGCTTAAAGTTAGAAAGCATTCACTCTACAATCTTCCCTTCCCTATCAGACCGAAATCTATCAGATGCCATTCCACCCCATGCATTCGTCAGTAACATTTCTAGTACGGATGTCTCGAACCAGATCCATTTTGATAGTGTGGTACATGCACGTGTGTTGGCAAAGTCTGCATCCGGTTTACTCTTGTCCACAGGGGTTTGGTTCCCCGCTAAAACCAGCCCTAAATGGATAGGGTCATTGGGCCGTCATCCAGACCTACGATGGT
>WWET01000415.1:147406-169056 GCA_011038615.1 Limnodynastes dumerilii
GGGAAAGAGGGCGAGGAAGCGTTTATACCCCATTTCTGAGTGATTTCATTAATCGGATATCTGGGCCGATGCAGAGGTGAGCAGACGCCAGCTGAACGTGATGTTTCTCTGCGTGATTTTCTACTACACGATCAGATGAGAGCGCAATTCAAGCTGCGACGGCTTGTGTATTGAGGGAGGGAAGGGACGAAGTCAAAGTACGGTAAGGGCGTGGCCCAAGCAAGTGTGAGTGTGTACAGGGGGTGCTCCAATTCGGCCACCTATTCCAGACCCTTGCGTTAGAATGCGACACTTCAAATGCATGAGAAAGGGTCAGAAATTGCTATTTCTACACGAAGGAAAAAAAAAAAATTCGGATTTTTATTAAATAGTAAAAACATAGTTTACTATTTTCCGCCATTTACTTTCAGACAGAGGCGCTCGCAATATTCAGTACCTCCATTTACAGCGACCATTACGCTGAATGACCCTGCATTTGTGCCGCCTATGTGGACGTGTAGCTGCATGGAGGTTAGCTGCTGAGTGTCCGTACGCCAAGTCCCAGAATTGCTTGCAACCCAAAGGCACCGCCTGTATGTGCGTCTGGACCGCCCGCCCCACTATTTTCCATGCATCTCTGGCAGGCACCCTGCGGGCCGAATTGCGCTTATATCTAGATCGGGTCCATTGTCTTGCAAGTAATACTGTAGATTTTCAGAACTTAAAATAGAACATCCAGACTACCGTTGTCCTTGCTCGCACAGGATTCCGATACCTGACCTCTAAAGATTTCAAGGCATCCTCGCAGAATCGGAAGTCTGGATAGGATGGTGAGCGCTGGGCAGGGCCTTACAATATCATTTTAAATAACCTCTTCTCTGCCTCTTGCACTTACTCTCCCCAACTGCTGAAGTTCCACTCGATTCAGACTTGAGTTCAGGGGGATTCAGGTTAATTGTATTCTTTGCATGCAGGGATATATCTTTGAATTGCTTACTGTACACAGATACTGACCAGCTTTACTATCATACTGTTATTTAGACTTGGGATAGGAAACATCACCTCTCAACTCTAATACTGTTTACAACAGATGAAATAGGACTCCCCTGCAATCAACATGGTTTAGCCCAGGAGTAACTTTCCTCTCAAGCTCCTTTTTAAGTCTGAATCAGGCCCATTATTATTATTAATATTTTTTATGGTGGATTGTCCAATTCCGCTTCGGTCAGACTCTTGTAGAGTTGCTCTTCCACTTTGAGCAGTCAATGTATATGAGTTGTGCTTCAGAATGTGAATCATTAAGTATGCCCACTGCCAATCCCCGTTATCAGGACACCAGGAGTAGGCTAATCATCCTCCGGCACATCCCCACCATTGATTTAGGAGAAGGCAATGGAGAGACTTGCTCTAATCCACCTGTGAGAATTCTGGAAAAGACACAAAGTATGAGGAACACGATCAGAAGCCTGCTCCTGGATACTTTATACATAGAAAGGAGAGCCATGCTTCCAGATGCAGAGAAGGGTGTGACACGTTTTCACAAAAAATGTGGGGGGGTTTATATAGATTTTTACCCGGACAAAGTAGGCAGCAGATCATGAAGTTTTAAGAATCCACAACATGGTACCTATATAGAAACCTCAATGTCTAATCCTGGTAGAGGATTAGATTAAGGGTTGAGGAGGGTTTCTCTGTGGGAATCTGATGCCCGGCAATCTGTGCCTCCCGAGCTGTAGTTCGGATCCCAGGAATAATATTTCAATGAGGAGCAAGTTGTTGATGAGCGGTAATGGTTATAGTTTTGTTTCTGTTTGTATGTATAGTTCAATAAAAATAATATATATATACACAGATTTTTATTATTCGGAGTAGGTAAGACCGTAGCAACACCTGGTACCATTCTGGCCTTTGAGATTTGGTACATCTGTATTATAGACGCATTCTTTAAAATACAGAAAATTTTCACTCCTTGAGTGCATGCAGTTGTATCTAGAGAGTATGCATTACATGGTTCTTTGTTTTCATGGCATTTATTTAATGTATCTTCCTACTAAGTTGGGCGCGCGGATTGTACCAGGCCAATCGGGCCCAACAATGAGGATTGTAAATTTTGAGCCCTGTAAATGTTCATGGTGGTTGCTACATGTTAAGCTTTATGTAATGATGTATGTATATGCGGAGATACTTACCTGAAAATTCCTTTAAAAAGTTTATTTAAAAAAAAAAAACATCTAGGTCTCCCGGTGATGTATTCGGAGTAAGTAAGACCGTAGCAACATCTGGTACCATTCTGGCCTTTGAGATTTGCTACATCTGTATTATAGGCGCATTCTTTAACATACAGAAAATTTTCACTCCTTGAGTGCATGCAGTTGTATCTAGAGAGTATGCATTACATGTTTCTTTGTTTTCATGGCATTTATTTCATGTATCTTCCTACTAGTTGGGCGCGCGGATTGTACCAGGCCAATCGGGCCCAACAATGAGGATTGTAAATTTTGAGCCCTATAAATGTTCATGGTGGTTGCTACATGTTAAGCTTTATGTAATGATGTATGTATATGCGGAGATACTTACCTGAAAATTCAATAAAAAAGTTTATTTAAAAAAAAAAAAAGGTATGAGGAACATCTAGGTCTCCTGGTGATGTGGTCGGCTGGCTAGAAAGACTTCTTTCCGATGAACAATATCCAGACTACAGAGCAGTGACAGAATACTTGACGATGGTGGATGGACAATTTCTGAAAATTGGCAAAGGCAACAGCTAAGGTAACCATCCTCATACCCTAACCTTAACCTTCAAGCAGTCTAACCTTGTAGAAGGTTAAGGTTAGGTCTCATTCTCGTCTACCCAAATCTGGGCACAAAAGTCGATTTTACATCATCTAAACCTTGTGCCAGCAGCTACTTCTGTTTAAGATGATCTTATGGCTTCCTGTTGGGCGCATTAGTTAAGGACTGCTTTTTTTGGCATTTGCATCACAATACATAAATTTACCTGGATCTGTGCAAACCAGACTACAGGGTTTATTTGCCACTGATCTGTGTTCGATAGCAGGGCAAATGCAAGCACTAGTGGGTGATATGGTAGGAATGGCCCTACGATCGCCACCCTATCCAGACCAAGAACCAGATTTACTAAACTACAGAAAAGTGAAGATGTTGCCCATTGCAACCAATGAGATTCCAGCTCTCACTTTCCCTCTTACATACCAGAAAATGTCAGAATCTGATTGGTTGCTACAGGCAACATCTCCACTTTTCCTTAGTAAATCTTGCTCTGGATAGGGGAGCGTTTGTACAGTGCAGAAGTCCCTGTGAGATAGGGGAGGGACCTTTCCTTGCTCTTAAGAAAGGCTGAATCTATGTATTTTTTTTTTTTTAAACATCTGCATAATCTGCCAAAGCCGTCAATCCTTTCTCCAGCACGCCGCAGAAGTAAATCGCTCCCATTGTTATGCGCATGGGTCTGACCAGGGCTGCCACCAGAAATTGTGGGGTCTGGGACCCGGCTCTCCACTCCTATGTCACACGCTGTGACGTCACACAAAGGTGGAGCACTGTGGACCCGCAGGAACGAGTCACAGTGCTCCTGTGCGCAGCAAAGGCTTGATTTTTTTAGACTTCCTCTCTGTCCGTTGCCCTCAGATATACAGCCTGGACCAGCTCTCCAGCAGAAGGCATCAGCGATAGGAGAAGGGCGGCAGTAACTCGTCTGACTCTCTCAGGCCTGGGATCCAGTTCTAGCAGATTACAGATAATGGCGGCCATGAATATGACATTCAACATGTAGAAAAGAGCTTAGGGCCAGATTCAGACCCCCGTAAGCCTCAGTAAGTACGTCCAACGGTAATATTTGCGTCCCTGCCCACCAGATGTTATGATACGGATCTACAGGCATATGGAACGTAGAGATCATTCCCTCCGCCCGCCTACACTCTCCGGAAGGTGCGCACATGTAGAGTAAATAGCATGCTCTGGATGTGTCAGTGCGGATTAGCAGCCGTACGGACCGCTGATCTACGCAGGACACCTAAGGTAGAGTTATGGCAGCGCAACTACTAACTCCGTATGAGAGAGGAGACTTCACTCCCCTCTTCCGTGCAGACTACCACACCGTGCACACAGCAAACACACTAGGGGGTCAGATTTACTACGCTGCGGGTTTGAAAAAGTGGAGATGTTGTCCATAGCAACCAATCAGATCCTAGCTCTCACTTTTCTTTTTACTTACTAGAGAATGTCAGCTAAAATCTGATCGGTTGCTATGGGCAACATCTTGGTCTGAACCTTAGCACTTATCTTCAAATTGTAAAAATAGGATAAAAACCACAGGAGATATAATTGCTCATCTAACGTCTGCCTGCTCACCTCCAGCTGATTTAATAGTCCATAATGGTTACGCAGGACACCACTCCCAAAAAAGGCTCCAAATAACCGCACAAGTCTAAATGATGACCGCAAGAGACAGGCTCGCCGGCACCATATTGCAAAATTAGCCTACTAAAATATTGCTCATACCTCTTATCTCTGTCACTTAACTAGAATTGCCTTCATCTCTACAATTAGAGCTTTAAAATGGCGGTCTCTTACCGCCAGCATAAATGTCCCCTTTTGCATTCTGAGGAAAGGCCACATGAATGATCAAAAAAATAAATAAAAGGTTTCTCATAAACCTGTACGATACAAAGCATTTATTTCCCTTGTTCTTATCTAATTCCATGACTACTGCGTTTCTCCCTCTCTGCTTCACTGGACTAATTGAATATCTAAACAAACTAATTAATCACAGGAATTCGTGGAAGACGGACAGGTCTGGAGAGGTGATGTTCATCAAACCCCTCAATTTGTTTTTTAATCCCTGCAGCAATTTATTTGCTGACTGCGCACATTTCCCTCCTTTGAAATGCCTTTTTTTTCTCGCTACGGCCAAGGTTAACCGTGTACAGCCTCATTCACTATTTATGATTTTGCATACCGATTTTTTTTTTATCTTTTTTTTTTTTTTTTTTTTTTTATGTTAAATAATCAGGGAGCACTTNGTCAGAGAATCAGAGAGCATTAATCAAAAATAATGAATAAAATGATCCGTCTGACAATTCTCATCGCCGCCTAGGTTTCAGGAGAATAACGAACTAACTTTATTAATCAACAGTTCCTGATTAATTGTTACAAAGTGTCATCCATAAATTTTTCTCCATTTTAATAATACTTGCTGAACACTAACAATATCCCCAGTGATTTCAGATTTATCGAGGCCTTGGCACACAGGAGAGGGTAGGTAGGGTTCTCTGCAGCAGACATTGTACTGGATGGTATAGCACTTCAATATTACTATGAGTTATGATGCGGGACCCCCATTTCTCAAAGCACCCCTATTTTTTTTTATGCAAAACGGCAATCTACTCCCCCTTTTCTCTCTGTGTCGTCGTGTGACAATCTCTGTCTCATTGATGACATAGCCTCATCCTTCTTTTGACTCCCCAGGTTTCCCCTTTATGAATGATAAGGTGTACAGACAGTACAACCCATTAAATATGACACTTTCACTTTTCTCTCCTAATTACTCGTTCCTGCCTATTTGGCATTTTCTTAGAAAAATTTGTTGAATAATGACCGGCATTAAAATGGAGGCTCTTAAGAATTTATATGCAAGGCTTAATTTATCATGTACTTTCCTTATCTCGGAACAGAATTTATTTCCGTGTCTCTCCCCATGACAGCATAGTCATTTTATTAAGGGCAAAGCGTGTAGCGGTAACATGTTTTAAAATGGAGCACTGTTTAATCATAACTTGCCGGGGTCGTTTTCTCTGTGATTGCGTGTTTGTTTATGGAACATGCATGTTTTGACATATGGTAATCAGCATTAATTAATTCTGCTTTTGAGGCACTGTATAGAGAATTAGGAACTATTCTGATGCGGTTATTGTTCTATACGATTTTGTTGCCCGTGACTTATTGTGGAGTCTTGCCTGCAGGATAAAGTTGCGCGATGACGCAAAAACCGTTTCCAAAAACAACAACAAGAGAAGTGATTTGTTGGGCATGTATTCATTAATGAAATACAGAATGTGATTTGAGAAAGTGCTGCAAGGAAAGGTAATGTTTATTAATAGAGAAGGATCCAGACTTCCCGATTCCGATCGCATGGATTGGAAAAGACATGCATTGCATGGGTGCCAACGTTCCAGCAGGGATCTGAATTCTCTGGAACCAGACTTCTGTGCTGTTGGCGGTTACGTTACATTTCGGACGTTCGGTCAACACAGGGTGGGTGCGAGCGCTAATTGGAGAGAAGATGGATTTACATTATACAGTAAGGACATGTTAAGCGTCACACGGTCTATACCAGTTTTTGATCCTTCTCTACTTTAAAAGGTAACGCAGGTTCCTCGGATTGTAGAGAGCGTTCATCTCTCACACACAGAAGGCTGGATCCGGCCGGGATCTGGCGTGGAATCCTCCAGCGATCCCATGGGTTATGGTATCTCCTGACATTGCTCGGCGACGGCTCACTTTTTTGGACTGGATCCAGACCTCCCATGTCAGCCGAATTCCGCAAGCTGCTGAATATCTGGCCATACGCACGATAGATGTTCAGCAACGGATATCCAGGCGTACGTAACGGAAATCCATAGCTTAGAGATCCATCCGACAGGGCAGCGCATCCCGTCCGCCCACCTAAACTCCGTGAGCTGGGCCGGGGGGAAGGGGGGGGGAGCATTAATGTTATGGACCGTTGCTCCGCACAAGATACTTAAGGCTGCCTTATGGCAGCGTAACCCAGCTTACATCCGCACAAGAGAGGGGAGTGGCAGGGGAGCTCACCTTTCCCCCTTTCATGCGGACTGACAGAACTCTGTGCGTGCAATATACCCATGGAGGTCACGGTCTGGTCCTTTGCTATTAAATGGCATAATGTATCTACTGTGGATGGACGGTTACCAAGCAATAGGTCTGATCATGAGCTACGTTTCCGTTACTTAACTAGCGTAGCGTATTTCCTATGCACTCCCTTCGCATGTACGTACTTTTCCCTACTGATGTACGTATAGGCCTCACGTACTTACGATCCTAAGCACGTCCATACTGTACGATTTAAATGCCTCACCCTGCCTCCAAAGCATAATTAAGGGTGTCATATGACTGGCCAATACGCTCAGTTACGTTGCGTATCATCTGCAGTGCGCATGGTCAGTAAGTACTAATGGGCGCATTTACGCTAGCAGTTAGCATAAATTCACACGCATACGTAGCTCTGGATCTACCCCAATGTGTTTATTCCTAATTATTCCTGTACTGTACCTCTGCCAGACTCTTGTCTTCCTGCATTGTGATTGGTGGATGACTTCATCTCTCCACTAATTGCGATGAGGCTGCTCATCTTGATGCTAATAGACTGCCAATTTCTTGGGCAGCAGGGACCGAATCTTCTCCCCCCCCCCCCCCGGTTGTGCATAACCTGCAGTCATAGCATCTGTGGAGAATCCTCAGCTTGACGACCAGCTGTCAGTCAAAGCAGCTTGGAGGAGAAACACAACCATCTCCGAATGCTCTCAGTGTTCACCGTTTGCTATTGGACAGGAAGCTTAGGGATCCAATGAGGGCCTCCGACGAGGTCACATGTGAGTCTCGCTACACTACATGAATGATAGTGGGGCAGGGGTTGAGTTTAGCCCTTAGTAATGTATGGACTGCACCCATTAACATTCATCGCAGTAAAACTTTATCAACAACTATATTTTGACCAACAGACAAAAATATGAAATCTATTTATGATCTATCAAAGGCAAAAAAAATCCAAGGCATAAAAATGTATATTTCACTACCTTGTAATGGATCAATGAATATCAGATTATTTTTTAATATTAAGGAATGAGTGGCTTGTTTCCTTGCAACACAGGTAAATCTATAAAGGGATATGATTTGCTCTGGAATTTGTGTGTTTTAAACACAAGCCGGGCTATTATTCTACTGCAGGGTGTTCTAAATCCTCCGATGACTGGATAACCAATTTCAAACTCAATGCCTAGCTTAAGTGTGAACCCCTTCAATCTTCCCCGCATCCACCAGGGGGCCTATTATTTAGACTTTGAGTGTACCTAAGGGTGTGTTTTGCATGTTTGTTTTATTGCCTGTGCTCGTTCATATATTATCCACTTTACTCTCTTTTTAAATGCTGAATTTACAGTCTTGTGTGTGTGGAGTTTTCGCTTCGTCTCCCAACTTCTGAGGCTGTTAAAGCGTCAGGTAACATACTGGGAAATAAAGCGTTGATGTGAACATAGTAGGAATAGGCCGGCGGGCGTTAGGAAGGGATCAGAATGTTGGGAAGTTGTTATGACAATGGGATGGATCCAGAACCAAGGTCAGATGCTGTACGTTAGCCACCGCAATGCAGGCTAATGGATGAAACCTGGTATCCTGTATTCTGTATGTGCGAGGGTAGTGCACTACCGGTGCCAGGGCCATCGGCAGAAATTTTGGGGCCCAGGGACACAGTCGCGTCAAGTCGCCCCCTATCTGTTGTCACCTGTGGTGTCACATAGGCGGTGGACCAGCTTTGACAGCGGGCCGATGTGCAGGGAACTTCTTTCCTGTACGGTGGCCCACTTCATGCACAGCTCTCAGCAGCAAGTATCGGCGCTATCCTAGCCTTCCGGGCCCCACCCAACATGCGTGGTAAGTACTCCTGCGGAAAAAGATTTTCGCATCGGGAGGCAGTGTCGTTCTGCTATGTACCGATTCGGAAGTCCTTGTACTACGCATACGCAGTACGAAAAAAAGACGCCTTACACAAACTACATGCGCGAGACGGCTTTAGAATAGGTAAAAGCATGGTCCGGTCACTGAGAGCAAATGATTAGATTAAGGCAGATCTTAGACAACACATGACTGAAGCAGGGTGCACACTGAGGCTTTTCCTACCGATTAGAGTGCAATTCACACGATAAACCGTTTAAGCCGCCATCTTCTCAGTGTGTACTGTCCAGCAACACTCCAGAATCTTCTCATTCAGGCAACACTGCACAATGCCGTTCACAGGATAGGAGCAGAACTGCATGATGGGAAGAAACGAAGAACGATCCAGCGGGGGAACGTTTCAGTGGGTACTCTACGACACTGGGTACACATTATTACGCTAATCGTACGTATCTTGTACGTAACTCTGTACGATAGTTCGTGATGCTTCTGCAAGCCGATTATACACATTGCGGGAGGAGGAAGGCATTTAAATTGTGCAGTATGGGCGGAGTCAGGCACTTGCGTTCGACAAGGCGATGCCTATAACAAGAGATACGCAAGTAAAGGTTAAGGTATGGTTTTGAACTCCTAAATCAGCTAAGTTACATACGTGAGAGGAGTGCCGGGGGGAGTGCATTATCCTCTGTAGTGCGTAACGTAGGCACGCTTATGTACATAAAACGACCTTAAATCTAGATCAGGCCCCTAAATTTTTCTTCAACAGTACAGAATACATGCATTGAGGTCACATGGTCATTAGGAGCACATGACCCAAATTTTGTCTACTTACGAAGTGTTTATGACCCAAGCCCTGGCCAATGCCAGAGAGCTTACAGTTCGAGACGTGTCCAAACAATAGAACAAACTGTGTGTCAGCACATACATATAATATAGGTCTATTGGGTTAACATCACCTGCCCAGCGTCAAGGCATTTCCTATAGGCGAGTCGCTAACTTGTGTTGCATTGTGTACAGAGAGCAAATGGTCAGGCTCTGTCAACTATATGGTCCTTGAGTGTACCCAGAGATTATAAAAGAGGTCCTGTGTCCGTGCATATGTCTATAATGACCTCTGATAGGTGCATACCAGTTTCCACCTATAAAGGGCTTAGAATGTGGCATTTAACGTTCCACCTTTCCAGACATTTACTACAAGTTTTTAAAACAGAGCAGGACATAAATCACCATACAGACGGGCATTATTATGACTTCTAGAAGGACGGCATACTGAAAGATCACTTGACTATTTTTTTAGCCCAAGATATTCATCCCTATATCAAATAATTCAGAACAAACAGATATCATGCGGAACTACAAGGACATGTAACCAGCAGGACAAACGTGATCAATAACTCACCAGACGTGACATGACAAACTTAAATCCTATTTCAAATATTCAAAATTTATCATTGTGGACCTTTCTCAAAGACTAACTGATCTCGGTGCACCGAGCAAAAGGAGAATATATGTATCCGGATGGCAGGAAATAACAGCTGATGTTTCAGACCAGGAGATTTTTATAAATTGATGTCTCGAAGCGGTACAAAGTAACTGAAAAATACACGTATCTGTCTCAATGAAAAATGGCACATCTGCCAACAGGAATCAGTGTCAATCAAACTGACTGGTGACAACTCAAGCAGAGAATATTAACAACACAGCGCTCACAGGATCATGCATGCTTTGTGTTTTAATCACTGTCATTATTAATTCTCAGGAAATCCATTCAAATTGGAGTAAACGAGTTGTGTGTCATTAGCGGCTGCTTTGCTTTATGTAATTGGCAATTGAAATCCTCAGATCAAACAATATTTTCATTTGCAATGTCGAGATTATTACCTGGGTGTCGGGCTGAGAGTGTGAGTGTTGTGGTGCATCAGATACTCGGATAGACAGGTGATCATCAGTAGGTATTAGCTGGAATTTTAATTAGTCCTTTTTGGAGCGTCTTGGAAGTGACATTGCAAGAGAGCTGGAAAAAACTGTACTGACATAGAAGAGGACCTCTTGAATGTCTCACCACTTTAGAACGGCATTCGTTGCAGATAAGTGACTGGAGATATTGGTGCCAAGGGTCAAGGGTTATAGCCTCTTAATTTGCATCCCTGCGGCAAACCTCCTGTAGCACAATGCTGGCATTCACTACACTCAAAGCTACACTAGGGACAGGGCGGAGCTTGATGCAAATTGCATCATCAAGCCCTGCCCATCCTTAACGCTAGGGCTGCCGGAGAGGGGGGCGGGACTTGAGGCCGTGATTTGCATGGTATCAAAGCCTCAATCACCTTTGCGGGAGATTTGACGGTTCTCCTGAATAGCGGGAGAAATGCCCAAAATTCGGGAGAGCCGGCAACCATGCAAAACAGGCATAATATAAAAAGGGAGAGAAACCAAGCCTCAGGAGAGTGGGAAAAGGTCTCTCTGCCAACGGCCTTAGAAAGATCAAAGACATTTAGCCACATGTAGGTTAGTGCAGTCCCATCAGATTGTTCATATTCCAACCAGTTATCTACCAGCGTATGACAGGGTCCCGGGCATGCGCAGTAATGAACCACAGACGCCTTCAGAAATCGGTTGTCGTTCTTTGTTCAACCAGTTCAAAGTGTCTTAAGTCTGGATCCATTCCTAAGCTTATCCTTATACAGAGGGCAGACTAAACAATTTAAGCCATTCAACAATCGTTCCCGAGACCGCAGAAATTCTACACACATTATAATAATAAAAGGGGCGGGGGGGTGTTACAAACAAAGGCCACATTTTCTCTTTCAGGATAAAATATTAGACATGTAACAATAAAGAAAAAAAGGCCTAATTACAGTAATTAGCGACAAAATGTATATGAGCACAGCTACTCAAACTTTATTAGGAGTATACTCCCTCTTGAATGTCAACTAAAAAGACAACACCAGGAGCCTAGACTCCCTATATAACCTAATTACACGACGTTCAATTAATAGGGAGCGTTACAATGACAAGTCTCCAGAGTTTAAAACAGAAAATCAACGTTTTATCCCCCACCATCGTTGTTGTAACACAAGTGTACAACACAGGCAGCAATGGCTACTAGTAAAAAGATTCAGAAAAGATACGTTGTACCTTTTGATGCCGCTACATAAATCCTTCATTCGGTGATTTATCACGGTAAAAAATGATAGCTTTTAAAATGTGACGTTTAGAAGTGGCGATGGGTGCGCTACGGGGCTGCGATTCATTATACTAATAAAATTCCATAACGTGGAAACTAAACGCTAGAGGGTTTTGTTACTTGCAGACAAGTACAATGACAGACACATTCTATATCTCTCAATAGCAGGAAGATATTATCAGCTGAGACAAAGGGAACAGAATGTATGACAATCATTCACTCCTCATCGGGAAGAGATTTGTAGCGAGCCGCTAAGTATTCTTTCCCACAAACGCCATGTTGTCCTAAGGCTAGACGGGGAAAGTTGTATTTTCTCCGAGAATTCAAGGGCATTCGGTTTTGTTTCTATTTAGCTGAAAAATGGCTTTATTTTTTATAGCAGTGGCTATTAGGAACAGCTGAAGTTGGAGCAACTTTTATTACGCAGTGAGCCTGACATTTTTCCTTTGTGTGTGTGTGTGTGTGTGTGTGTGTGTGTGTGTTTTTAGGCCTTTTATGCTGCTTAGAAATCGTGCAAAGTTTTCAATAACTTATGACACAGGAGGTAATGAGAAGTTATAGTAGAAGAATGTACTGCAGACTTGTAAATAATGTATGGAGAGGAGGACGTACTGTGATTTAGAAAGTCTAGTTATGCCTTTTTTTTTTTTTTCTCCCTTCATATCATAATGGAGAAAAATTTGCCTGGTAGAGACACTCCAGACAGGAATAGTATTAACCCGGAGCGCGAGATCTTTCACACTGACCACATTTATAGACATGTTTGTTAGTGCCGTCACCGGCAAGCAATTAGAGAGTGCAGACGTTGCCATAGAAACCGACAACTGGATGAAAGTGAACAGGTAGAGCTCACTGGATGACAATGCCCGGAACAGACAGATGGCGAGCCAATCAAAAGCAATGAGCAGGAGCGTGCAAAAACAGGGTTACACTTTTACCCAGGATCCGAAACTCTGAGCTTGAGGATCCCATCATAAGGAGACAAACCGGCTGCAAGCAATGCAATGTATGTGTCCCGCCTCCCGCGTTCATAACTGCGCCAACCTAACAGATGACCAGTGAATTCATTGTAGGCACTGCAGCCTTGATTAGTTGTAGTTACACAGTGGTCTCTTTGGTCCTTGGCTTCTTCATTTATATATACACTTGCACACATTTCATGTATTGAATTAGAAGCGCAGCCTGTGCTTTCCTCTTACTAGTTTTATTTTGGCAGCCTGACCCCTCCC
Organism: Limnodynastes dumerilii; assembly: GCA_011038615.1. NCBI lineage: Eukaryota > Metazoa > Chordata > Amphibia > Anura > Limnodynastidae > Limnodynastes > Limnodynastes dumerilii. Next base: position 160,508 of record WWET01000415.1, read on the forward strand.
CAATATGGCCGCTGCACACTGTTCACATGGCAGGAGTGTCTTATTACAGACTCACCTACAGGAGGTGCCTTGACGCTGAGCAGGTGAGATAACCCAATATAGCTGTATTGTGACCTAAACCTCCTTTTTATGTATGTGCTGACACATAGTGTTATATAATGTTTGTATGGAGCGTCAGACCTGTCTTTTGTTCCTTGATTATTAGCCGCCTGATCTGCTTCGTTATCGGAGGAGGAGGTGGAGGAAGTTTGGACAACACTATTGGGCACAGAGCAGGGTGTTCCAAAGTTCATTCAAAGAAGAGTAAGGGAGGGATAGGATATGATGATAATATGTGACATGTGTCTGGAATGTATCTATAAGTCTCCCAACTGCTTCCAATAACCAGACAACTATGGACCAGAACCAGACTCCCGCCAAGGGGGCGTTTTCTGAACGCTAGGATTGTGAAACTTTCTCGTTCTCTGCGCACAATTCCCACGTTGCAAGTCCACTAATTATATATATATCTATATCAGAGAGGTCTTTGATTTATTTTGACATTAGGGGCATGCTTGACAAACTGCGGGTTTGGAAAAGTGGAGATGTTGCCCATAGCAACCAGATTCTAGCTGACATTCTCTAGCATGTAATAGGAAAGTGAGAACTAGAATCTGATTGGTTGCTAAAGGGCAACATAGCATTTCCACTTTCTCAAACTCGCAGCTTAGTAAATCCGGCCCCAGAACTATGCTTATACAGAGCTTCATAAGTGATACTAGCATACAGTAGGGCTTGACAAATATTGGTTGACAGGTTGACTAGAAATTGGAACCTGGCACCCTGGAATGATTTGGAGGAGCAACCATCAGTTTATCCATCGGTGATCACCCTGCAGTCCTGATGAAACTGCTGGGACAGAAGCACCCAGCAGCACAGTGCTGCCTGTACCTGCGGTGGACGAGAGATTAGTTGCAGTGAGGTGACCTCCCCTGTGGATAAACTGCATTGGCTGCTCCTCCACATCATCAGTATACAGTGCACGCTGCAGAGCTGAACACAGAAGAGTGTGACTTTGGTAGGTAAGAGTGGGCCAGTACCATGATCCTTATACCATGATCCTAACCCTAATGCTCCTTCCACCGTAGCCTAATCCTAACGCTCCTTCCACTGTAGCCTGACCCCATCCCTCTATACCCCACAGCCTAACGCTAAACCTCCATCCCTACAGCCTAATCCTAACCCTCCATACAGCCTAAACCTAACCTTTCCTGCTCCACAGCTTAACCCAACCTTCCTTGCTCCACACAGCCTAACCCTAACCCCTTCATGCACCAAAGCCTAACTCTAAACTTTCCCTTGAGTCCTAACCCTAACCTTTACCCGATGTAGCTGCCTAACACTGATCTACCCACCGCAACCTCAAGCTAACAGGAACGGGGAAATAGGTTCCCATTCCCAATAGCAAATTTCTATCTTCAACGCATTTCGAAATTCAGTTGGTGGCTTTATCATGCTTGAAATATGGCCACCCGCACTGGCAACCCCATCCTGCCAAGTGGTTAGTAGATGGTTTTTATATTTTGTTTGTTTTTTTCATTTTTGGTAAAAAAAAAAAAAAAACCTGGCGTCTAAGTGTTTGCACTGGCATGGCGCCCACGTTATTAGAATGTTTGTGTAGCCCTGGCACACATAAATATTCTAATAATAAGCTGGCGCTGCAGAACCAACCCACTGAATGTAACATGCTCCTCAGCAGATAAAATGGCAGCGTCTCCAACGCGGGTCCACATGGTAACAGGCAGTCTCCGTCTTGTAAGAAAGTGATATATAGCATTTTGCCCGCATTCAGGCTACATTTATTCCAGGCAGGCACAATTTATCTGCATTCCTACAAGACACAGAGACCTGTCACTCAACCTCCCTGTGTAGTTGGGTTGTATGCGACACTGCAAGCAGGCGACCTGCACACACGCTGTGTTTAAAAGAACAGCTCCGATCGCGGTGGCCTTGATTTGATTTTCAACCCCATTTCATTTCTCCGCAACCGGTCCTCTGTGGAGCACATTCCCACTGATAAAAAAAAAAGCAAGCTGTCTTATTAGAGACCTTCAGACATTTATTGATACCATAATTTTCAGCGATCTTCTTTTCTAAGTCTCCAAGAGTCGACATCCCACCACAAAAGCGTTTTATGTGATTATTATGCTAAGAGCCAGCACGGATAAAACAAAAGGAAGCCGGTCTTCCATGTGGAGCTGTCTATATAAAGCTTAATGCAAACAGAACTTTGAGTCCCTTGTAAAGAAAGTTTCACTTGAGTCACATCACAAAGATTGTGCAGCATTGTAACAATCAAACTCTTCTCATCACTTCTGATTCATACACAACAAATATGGATTTATCTCCTCACATAAATAACGATGAAGGCTGCAATTCTCTGAATGTCATTTCTGGCCATAATTTCTCTGTGTCTAATTGTACATAAGCCTTTTACAGTCCTGCAATACATGGAAAGATTTCACAACACTGCATTTTGAAGAATGAAGAAAAAAAATACCTTTTAAACATAAGGAAAGCACCTGCCAGATTATATTGGGAGGTAGAGATCACCGCACCGATGATCTATATTACGACAGATCATCTTGCGGCTTTGGCAATAGTCATCAGTTTCCTTCTCGAACACCGTCACACCTGTGATTCCAGGGGCTCCGAAGATTCCAAAGCCCACAGGGAATATTTCATCCCAACTCTGCTGTATCTATCCCGTTCCTGCTACCTAACCTTCATTCTCCTCTAACCATTAGTTTCCAACAGTCTAACCCTAACCATTCCCTCTCCGCAGCCTAACCATAACCATCCTTTCTTTGCAGCCTAACCCTAACTATCCCTTCTTCACAGCCTATCCCTAACCATCCCCTCTCCACAGTCTAAACCTAATGTTCCCTTCTTCGCAGCCTAACCCTAACCATCCCATCTCCGCAGCTTAACTCTAACCTTCCCTTCTCAGCAGCCTAACCCTAACCTTCCCCTCTCCGCAGCTTAACTCTAACCTTCCCCTCTCAGCAGCCTAACCCTAATCTTCCACTCTCTGCAACCTAACACTAAATTTCCTCTTTCTGGAGTAACGGGAACATTTAATCACAAATAATATTGCCAAATATAGAATTCTGCAAATACTTTGTGAGTCCATGTTGTTGCCTTCTGTCACCTGTAGGAAATACCCAATACCCGAAAATGTTCATATCTAGACAATGGGTTAGATTTACTAAACTGCGGAAACTGAAAAAAGGAGGAGTAACCCACCATTTACTAGCTAACATTTTCTAGTATGTAATAGGAAAGTGAGAGCTTGAATCGGATTGGTTGAAAAGGGCAACATCTCCTTTTACCCTGTTCCACAGTTTAGTAAATCTCTGACTATTAGTAAAATCAAATCACACACAAGCTTCCAGAAGAACCACCTTGTCATGGGCTTTGCTGGGTTTTGGGCCCTCTTAGTAAAGATCGTCCTGTCGCGCTGCTCAGTCACCTAGTGCCCACAAAAGTATAAGAAGAAATGGCCCATTGCCCATCCAACCGCTTCAGAATGCTACATGAAAGTTTCAAATGGCCACCATTAGCCTTGATTGGCTCTCGTTGTGGCTTACTTGCACTGCTTATACTTGACAGCCGAGCGGTTGAGCAAGTAGCTCTCCCGACGTCGATCCGTGCCCCCTGCACCCCTTCAGACCTGGCGCACTAGGCAGCTGCATAAACTTGCCTACAGAGAGCATCAGGCCTGTAAATTGTACTTAAACAGCGCCTCGTGTAAAAAATAATGACGAAGAAATGTCCGGCATAAATGACAAAAAAATTGACAAACTGTGAACCTTCCTCGAGTTCTTTTCCTTAGTCTTTTGTTAATATAGGGCTCTAGATGCACTCAACAGCTTTCAAAATAAGCAAGGTATTGTTGTAGAACATAGTCGACAGTCGGGTGAGTAGGATAAAGCAAGAGTACTGGATTTATACAGTTCTCAGTATGTAAATATTTAAGACGAACTGGCCATCGTTTTCTTCTTATGACAAAACACATAAAAGTTTATAAATCCTCTAGATAAATAATGATTAAACACAACTAGATCGGTATAAAGTCACAGTCCTTTCTTAAACACCAAAAACCTATAATGTGTGATTAAAAGAACTAATAAACTAATTTAATTTAATCTTACTTTGGAAAACATCAGGGACGAGTGAGAATGAAATGTTTGGCCAGTTTAAGGCAGACTTCATACCGACAGACAGTAAATTGCGCATTTGTGAACACATGACAATTCACACATCACAGTGTCTCTTGTGTTGACACCACCTGCACACGTAATTGCGCAATCAGAATGTACTGTCAGAAGCGGACAAGTTAACTGCGGAGACACCACCGCAGGTTCCCGCTTGTCCGAGCACATTAAGGTGTCTTAACAACAATTCCCAAGGGAAGACATTACCGTAGGTCTCAGTAGGGGATATTACCACATCAAAGGGAGAAGCAGGGGATGGGCAGTAAGTGCTCTCTGCTGCTGCCAAGCAAATCCGTGCTGGAAAATTGAGAAATTAAGTCCGGCCACTTTGTTGATGGCGAGCGTGGAACGCGCGAGACAACTCTCTCAATGTTTTTTTGTGACCTTTCAACAAAGTTTAAAAGCAAGACGGAATTGGTTATTACAGCATAAAACAAATGCCTTTTTTAATAAAGTACTCCGTAATTTTGGACGGATGATTTGCTTTCATGGCGTCACTGCACCACAGCATTATCTCCCGCCATTCCTTCCGGAATTCTCCACCTGCTGTACAGACCAAGTAGAGCGGCACGTGCATTGAGCATGCAGGGAACTCATCTAAGGTGCTGGGTGGTGATCATTATTATTAGAAGGGACAGCAGTTATCCTCTGTATGCAAGTAAAACATTGTCCAATTCCATATTATCTTCCTACACAGGAACCAGAAGTTAATAGTGGTACAAAGCAGAACTGATCCCCATTAAAACTCCTTTCATTTTCATTTGATAAAGTGTCAAGGGTGTATATACATTACAATGCCTTTGAATGCTTATCTGTGCCATGCTTTTAAAAACATAAATAAATAATATAATGTATTACACATATGTGGGTATAGGGCCCTATTTCGAAAGGGCCATTGTCTCCCAGCCAGTTTGGAACGGATTGCGTATGCCTCAAAGAGAGGTACTCTAACAGGCAAGTGCAAAACACTACCCCAACCCTTCCCTTCTATTACCTGAACCCTCCCTTCCCTGCAGCCTGACCCTTAACCCCCTTTCCCCACAGCCTAACCCCCCCGCCCCCCTCCATGGCCCTAACCAAAACCATCCCTCTAAGCCTAAAAGTCCCTGGAGAGGTTACTCACCTTCCAGGCGGTCTGGAGGCGAAGCTTCTGAAAAGAAAAGGGTGAGTATGCCGATCGCTTATCACATTCATAGAAAACATCAAAAAAGGAGATAGCAAAGACATCACACACTTCGTCCCAAGTCCCATCTCTGAATCAACATCATCATCCATTTCCATTGCAAAACTATGGACCGGATTCACTCTTTCTGGTGTATTCTGCCTGGGCACCCCCCCTATGTGCGGATTACGTGTATCGTAATTGGTCGTCTGTAGCAGGGATTATGGTACTGTGCATGCGCAAAACCACTCTCCAGAAGACTTATGTGCGTAGCATATGTTATCATTTGTGAAGACGTTCCTATGTATATATTTGTTTCATAATGCACACTAAACAGCATAGGCAAAACAGCTATATATCAGTAATAAAAAGATCTGTACACGCGCAAGACGAATGTACAGATTGCCCGCAGTCCATCACTAAGCTGCTGGACACGTATTTCTGACTAGTCTAAGCCACCGTTATGGTGCTTTCAATGTTGGTTTGGCAGCGGAATGGGCATCTGTCACTATGCAACAGCTATAAGATGTATTATTAAAAATTCAATAGACAAAGGGGCTGATTCAAAGCTCCCTTAATACCCCTTTTTTGTTAGGTGTAAGTGCAGACCTGGGCAATACCATGTTGAATTGCCGGGGGGGGCACATATAAATTGTGAAAGCAGGATTAGAATGGAGAGGTGATGTTTCTTAGCTCAACTCTAATGTATAGATTAAACATAAAGCTATGCAGTATGTGAGATCTATGTGCAAAAGTGAAGTATTTTCCCTGCCTGCAAGAGAATTAAAATAAATGACCCCCCCCTTACTCCGCAGAAAGGTTTAGCCGAGCTATACACTTGCTCCTGTTTAACCCTTACTCCCAAACTGTGGATCAGCCCCAAAATCTTTTCACTCCATCTCCATGAACACCATGGCACTTAGGCGCACGACAAGGCGATATGTATGACAGGAAATACGCAAGGAAAAGGTAAGTCAGCTAAGTTACATGCGTGCGAGGGGGTGCATTATACTCAGTAGTGCGCAACTCAGGTACAGTTGCGTACTTAAAGCAACCCTAAGTCCGTATCAGGCCTCATGGGCCTGTTCCGGACCTACGCTCGGGTGCGTTTTTACGACGGGCGTAAGCGTAAAAATGGCCATTTGTACTTACTGCGTATGCACGGGGCAGATGTTACGCTCCAAAATTCTGAGCGTATGGGCCTTGATCGTAACACCTTCGTAACTACGGACGTGGGGGACGTGCCTGGCATACAAAATCCGTAATTACGCACAGAGGGCGGGGTGAGGCATTTAAATCGTACAGGATGGGCGTGCTAAGCACTGTAACTACGCACTGAGCTTACAGACGCCCGCGGTTACGACCATAAAAGTTAGGGTAGGGTTTGCTAGGTGTGAGAAGGCAAAACTAAGTACGACCGAGGGGAGTGCATCGTAGGTACGCTGGCGTAAATACGCTACGCACATGAGCGATTCCTGAGCGTAGGTCTGGATCAGGCCCCATGTGACCATCTGCCCATCATCGATGCTCCACAACAGTCATACGGTGCTTTACACAGCTCATGTCAGCTCCTTGTCTATTGCAGGTTCCCTTGCGAGAGTAATATCCCACGATCTTCTACATAGGATTTAGGCTCATACCATGCAGAGGATTCAGCACATGTAACACAATCAGAAAAGAAAGACAAGAATGATCCTCATTATACTAATCACTGTCACCCGTTGACCACTCAGAGTTTGGTTCCTATGTACTGGTAGCGTCAGACCCTCTCCCTCATCTCCTGGCCAGACACAGTATCCTACATCTCAACACTAATCCCTGCTGTGTGCAATTGGTGAGCAGAGACAGCGCCTGTCAGCTTTCCCGATTACTCTCCATCTACCAGTCAAGCAGACGCCTATTCTTGACATGGTAACGAGTGCCCCTACAATCAGCAGTGACTTAGGCTGCAGAGGAACTGTCAGGAGGTGGCAGATCATAACCTCTCTCCAGTCACACAAGCAAAAGAGTGAAAGACAAACATACATGAACATTCCTAACTACTGAAAAACTCTCTGATCGGGGAAGGAACAAAGAAATAGCTCTATGTATGGAAGGCAGGAGAAAATGTCACCTGCTTTAACAGTTAAAAAAATAAATACATAACAGAATTTCATGTACGTGTCTTTGTGGGATAATTCACACTATTGGGTCAACCTTTGGTATATAGATTTCCCATCTTAATATAAATAAGTTTCATCTAAGTTTATGCTATGAATACGGTGCCTTTTATTCTAAAAGCCATTTTTTCCCCAAGGCAACAACATTTTAAAAGACAATTTTTAGCACAACCTTTGTCAAGTGACTCTCTGGCCAATAGAATTGTGAATATACGAACCCCATATTGAATGAAACGTTCTTTAAACACAGGGATAAGCTGTATAATGTGGACCTAGGGGCCCAACTGTGCTGATCTATGCGTGGTCTTTATTAGGTGCACAATAGCACAGGGCAGGCTATAGGACTTCATGGCTACGGCTATTGACATCATATGACAATATAAAATAAGTTTAAGCAGCCTGTGGCTCTCCAGTATCCCATACAAAGATATGATGCTGGGTCAGTTCACATGGAATATAGGCTCCAATAAAAATGGAATCAACCCATTGTATCGAATACGCTTTCTAAAGCTCCAATTCATATTGATGCAATACGTATGTGCTAAGCATCTTTAGAGAGAGTAGTTTATATTCTAAATCTGCGCATCAATAAAGATTTTAGAGATATGGGACCGGATTCACATGAAAATGCGGCTTTTTAGGTGCGTATATTTAAGAAGGGATATACTGCCCAGGCGTAGCAATTTACGTAGGACAGCGGGACGGCTCTGAATCACCATTACAAAAACATTTCCTCCAGGTTTGTAATGACTTAAGAATGAAGGAGCGTGTCGGGAAACTTTACGAACGAAGATAAGAAAAGTGGGTGGAGGGAGCCACTTAAAAAAAAAAAAAATAGTCTCCCCCGGGACGGCTTCACCATTACAAAAACATTTCCTCCAGGTTTGTAATGACTTAAGAATGAAGGAGCGTGTCGGGAAACTTTAAGAACGAAGATAAGAAAAGTGGGTGGAGGGAGCCACTTAACTTAAA
>WWET01000415.1:176514-221163 GCA_011038615.1 Limnodynastes dumerilii
AGAAAACGAGGGCATGAATATAAACTGGAGGGTGGCAGATTCAGAGGAAATGTGCGGAAAAATGACTTCACTGAAAGGGTGATAGATAAGTGGAATAATCTCCCATCTGAGGGGGTTGAGGTATCACAGTAGAACAGTGTAAACATGCTTGGGATAAATATAAGGATATCCTAAATCTCACACTAAATTGAGGGTAAATAGGGTCTAGGGTCAGTATAGTTTTAAATAAACAACTGGGCAGACTGGATGGGCCGTGTGCCTCTGATCTGCCATCACTTTCTATGTTTCTATGTAAAAGCAGAAGAATTTGACAAGTTCTGGGTCACCTCAAACCTTTCCCCAGATAAATAAGCAAAATTGTGTCACAAGGGAATCGCTGTTGTATCATACGTTTCCCAGCTAATAAAACAAACTATAATTAGAGACAGGGATTCAAAAAAGTGTGCTACTCGGAATACAATGAGCCTAAATAACATGAGTAATCATCTATAACTGAATCAAATGAATAGACTCCTCATAATAACATGCACATAGCATTAAACAACAATCCCCTTCAGCCAGGGGTGGAACGGGACATGCTTGGGCCCCATAGCAAGGAGGTGAGGGCCCAAGTCTGGATGGACGTGACATGGGGTATTGGGGGTGGAGCTATATTGACCCTTCTGCGTAAAAGCTGTCAGAGGTTGACCGCTTAAAACAGCGCACGGTACTCCATGTATGAGTGCTGACCACTGACAGCTTGCTTACAGTGCAGATGGGCCTACACATCCTCGACCCAAGTCCAATTGCAACAGCGCCCCCTATAGTTCCACTCCTACCTTCACCTAAGGCTCCTAGTACATTTTACAATTTCTAACACACACTGCTATTTATTTATTTATATTTGCAGCCGGTTCTGGGATGCCGACATAGAGAACATGACAAATCAGTTAGCTCCCGGAGCCTGTGATTTCCTATCAAATAGGCCATTTTTAGCAATATCCTGTATTTAGAAAACAAGCCTATCCAAACACTATAATTACAATATGCACTGGCAGACATAACCCTGCATTAATGCAGCAGATCTTGATACATTCGTCAAAGAGAGGTTTTTTTTTTTCCCCCCTCTTCTCTCGCTCTCTCGCCTTCTTCGTTCAGGGTAGTTTTAAGTTCAGGGACAGAGACCATGTCTTCATTAGAAGCATTAACATTCACAGTCTGTAGTAAATTTTGACAGTGAAAAGGTCTCAGTAACCTTTTAGTTGTGCAGAAATTTACTTCCCAAGAAAATTACAGCCGGCACTGTCTTAATTAATGCGAGCTTTCTTTTCTGAAAATTGTGGGCTTGTCAGGAGGAAAAAAAAAAAAAAGAAAAAAAGAAAAAGGCAGAAAAAGCTCAGTTTAAAAGTCTGGACACAAAAGATGCGTCTAGCGTTAAGGTTGCTGGCAAAACCTGGTGCGTTTGGTGGTCTTTCCTGTAACACCAAAAAGTAAGATACTCTGGGCTATAATTTCTCACAAATAAACCAAATCAAGTACTGGAGGAGGAAAGGTTGGTGGGAGGTGTGTATAATAAATATATATATATATATATATATATTACATAGATAGACTAAAGGGGAATTCTAGTATCGAAAGTGTGAACGTTTGGGTTATTCAGAAAGGAAAACCAGACAGCAAAGTGATTGTAAATAAGGCAGATGAATGTCATGCAGTAAGCTGAGGAATTTGATAAGCTGGTCTGAAGAGGTGAATTTAAGGGAGTGCTTGAAAGTTTGAAGAGTAGAGGATAGTTTTAATGGGCGAAAAAAGGTTATTCCAGATAGTGGGTGCAGCTTGGGAGAAGTTCTGTAACTGGGACTTTGTTTAATGCAGAGGAGAGTGGTATGCCCTGTGATTAAGTGGTTTTTATTTTGTTTTCTTTTCTTTTAGCACTATAGCTGTAACTCTTAGAGACAGATTTACTAAACTGCAAGAAAGAAAATGTAGAGATGTTGCCCATAGCAACCAAGTAAATTGTAGCTGACATTTTCTAGTATGTAATAGGAAACCGAGATCTAGAATCTGATTGGTTGCTATGGGCAACATCTCCAATTTGTTTCCCGCAGCTTAGGAAATCCGGTCCTTGGTCTGAATGCCGCCTAGCTCTTCATCTCCCACCACACTGACAGCACGTAACAAATACAAGAACTCCCCTCACACTAACGGAGTTCCATCCTAAGTCCCCTACCTTCAGCCTTACGACCTAGGACGGTGTACGCAGGGTGCGCATATACCAGTAATATTAGCATCCCTCCTCCCACCCCCAATGTTGGAATTACCAAAGGTTCCGGTGTCTATTTCATGCAGATCCATACTATGGGCCGGATCCAGAACGACGTCCGTCTTCCATAGACGGACGTAGTTCAATAAACAGTAGCTACTGCGCATGCGTAGTAGCTATTGTACGTAATCTGCGTATCGTTTTGATACGTAGATTGCGTATATGCGGTCTAAATCCGGCCCAATATTTCTATACATTGCTACTCGCAATATAACTATAAACAGCACTCAGCACTCATCCATGGAGCGCAATTTCAGCTGTCAGCCTCGTAGCAGCCGCAACCATTGTGCCCCCTACGGTTACGCGACTCATTAGACCTCTATATAAAAAAAATAAAAAAAACACAGTGCATGTTACACATTGAATATCTATATATTTACGCTACTGCCCAGCCGAAGAAGCAGAGCGTTTTATAAGACTGATCAGATCAATGTTTGTTACCGGTAAATCTCCTGCGAGGTGACAGGAATGGTTTAAATGCACTAAATACTTTATAAAGTGTGAAGTGTATACCCTGCACCAGCGTCTGTCACAGACGAGGTGTGTTGTAACATTGCTGCGGTAGCTAAAGAGCCTTGATGACTAGTCATGACAGCGGTTGGCACAGATCATGGTACATTTCACAGCTGTTTATACATATATTCACACCACCCTTGCATTATATGAATAACTTCCACCCACTTACTGAGAACTGAAATAATCATTACAGCTCATCTATGTCACCGTAATGCAGACTATCAATTAAAATGGCACACAGAAAAAATGGGCCATTTTCACTCATCTAGAATATAATAGTTCTATTAGGTCACCGTGTTCAAGGCACAAGGCTAATCTTGATACTAGGATGGTACGTACATTCAGAGTTACGTGCAAAATAGCGTTTTTATGTCTCCGGCTACCATAAACACGCTAGCGCCCGTAGCTCTGGATCTGCCCAATGTTTGTAAGCCTTTATTGGCTGCGCTATCATTATCGCATGCAGAGCGGATTTATCAGCTAGATACTTAGAGGCAACATTCATTCACTCCCTCCTATGCGGTCACGGCAAGGTCCGCGCTGCCTTTATTAAAAAGACACATCGCAACAAGGGCGGAACTGCCAGAGACAATGGAGTTGGTTGCCACCAGGCACCAGCCCTAAAGGGGGCACTACCCTTCAATTATATCCAGCAGGCGTACATCAGCAGGGGCAGAGAACATCCGTCTTACTGACATCATTATCAGGTCCCAATAGGGTCAGTAAGGAGCTGGCATGGGGGGGGCACCATCATTTATCTTGCCTCTGGGCAACTGGGATGAAGTTACGCCACTGCATCACAATAGCTCCAGGATGTAACGCAGAATCAGCCTGGCTCAGGGAACCTCGGAGGCTCACGATTGGAGGAGGGCAGAAGGGCTCCTTGGAAAGTCAGGCCTGGTATAGTTGTCTCAGTGGTGTAACTTCTGTACATGGATTGCTATGGCAGCAGTTCACACTGCACCCACGGAGGATGTCACAGTGCTGTCAGTGAGGCTCTCAATGCTAAGTGCTATTTATAAATGACTTGCCAGCAGCTACTAGCAGGAGGGGGACACTGCCAGCAGAGGGCAGCACCAAGCTGACTTCCTGTCAATCTCAGCAGCACCTCCATCTTCTGCCAGGATTGTTGGTGCCAGCAGGAGAGGCGAGTGGAGCCAATAAAGGGACCTTTCCCTGGTAGATCATCATCCCGTTTATCAGGCCACCTCCTGCTGGGAGTAATAACCACATTAGTGTACGGCCATCTTTATTCTACGGAGTGTTCAGAATAAATTGCTGAGACTCAAAAGTCTCCCGGAAATGGTGTCAAAGGGCCTGATCCAGACCTAGGACGGCGGGCGTAAGATCGTCTGAAAAGCCGATCTGCGCATACGCCGGGCAGATGTTGCCCGGCATCGCTACGGCAACACCCGAGCGTGGATCGGGCATCCGCAGCAGCGCCGTAGGGACGTCCCCCAGCGTCCCTACGTTCAGGTTAGTGTAGGTGGGCAAGGGGAGCTAGTTTAATGAGGGTGGGAGGGCGGGCTAGGCGGCCATACGCTCCTGTGTGAGCGTATGGCCCCTTCCTTATGCCGGCTGAAGTTAGGGTAGCCTTCAGTCGGCGTAAGGAAGGGGCCATACGCCTGCACAGGGGGAGTGTCGGGGAAAGTGAACACCGATACCCTGTGCTTTAGTAAGCACAGCGCATAGGCGTAGGTCAGGATCAGGCCCAAAGTCACACTGTAAGACTTAGCAAAAAACCTGTTACAGAGCAAGTAAGCTGCCCTTACCTGGGGTACAGTGCTCAGCATACCATGAGATGGCAAAGGAGGGATGCAGACAAGTAAGCTTACAAGGGAATTCCAAAATATCTCGGTTGACTACATTATGTGCAATGTGACTGTGGCTGTTATGGTAACCACTGTGCTTTCTTATTAGAATGACATATTAGAAATCATTCATTGCAGTATGAAGAAAATGAGTAAAAAAAATCCCATCACCATATATAATGATCTAATGAGCCAGATTCTCAGTCTCACCCACAGACACGGCACCTTGGACCTGATTCAGAGGTTGAAAATAGGAGAGGAAAGTTACACCTGGGCAAAACCATGTTGATTTCAGGGGGAATAAAATTCATTTTATTATCTGCATGTAGGAAGAATACTTTGCTTTTTCATATTGCACACAGATACTGACCACCTAAACCTTTAGACTGCTATTTAGACTTGGGCTGAGTAATGCCACCTCTCAACTCTAATACTGTTTGCTACAGATGAAATTGGACTCCCCTGATATCAACATGGTTTTACCCAGGAGCAACTTTCCTCTCTTGCTTTCAATCTCTGAATCAGGACCCTCGTCACCAAAGGGGCAGTCTGGGAAGCTCCAACTATGGGCCAAATACAGTGTGGACATAAGGAATTACAACACCTGTAGATGTACTGATCTGCTCCTACCTGAGCCCTAGTATCAGGGCCGATGCAATGCAGGCAATAGGGGGATGGCGCCAAGCTGGAGAGGCGGTCTACCCACTCACCAGCACCGACCTCATCATAAGCTGCGCTGTCCCAGGCTGTCGGTAATACAGACAGCAACAGAAATAGGGGATTGACTTAGGGGCATTATAAGAAGTGAGGGGGCCCTTGTGCAGGATTTGTACATGCCACCCTCATCCCCTATGGCCTCCACCTCCCTCGCAGACAATCTACCACATGTGGCACCCCTCCCCACAACTGCAGACCCTTCCCCCCTTAACATTCCTCCCGTGCAAACCTTGCAACCATTACAGATATGCCAATGGATTGCCTATTGCTGTTGAACATTAGAAGGCGCTTGCTGAGCCACTGACAGACTCAGCAAGCAATAGGTAATCCCTTATTACTACGCAGCATCACCTGACACTGTCTGTATGACGGCTAAGCCAATCCCCGAGAACCCCTTCCTCTCTCCTCCCTGCCCCTACCCCCACAGGAACGCACCAAACACGCAATTTGTGTCATCAAGCTCCATCCTATCCTTAGCATCACAGCACTGGGAGCCAGGAAGCTTTACATCACATCATTAAGCCCCGTCCCTAATGGCTCACAATGACCTATAGCTTTACTAAGGATATTGCGTAATCGTATAATTTCTTGCTTCAACCCCCACTGTGACCATTTGCCTGCTCTCCCTGAATTCAGAGCAATGGGCTGGATCCAGACTGAAGTGCATGCTTAAACTTAGTTACTCCTGGGCTAAACCATGTGGGGGGGTCAAGTTAATTGTATTCTTTGCATGCAGGGATATATCTTTGAATTGCTTACTGCACACAGATACTGACCAGCTTTACTATCACACTGTTATTTAGACTTGGGATAGGAAACATCACCTCTCAACTCTAATACTTTTTGCAACAGATGAAATATGACTCCCCTGCAATCAACATGGTTTAGCCCAGAAGTAACTAAGTTCGAGCACTTACCATACTTAAGTCTGAATCCAGCTCAATGTCCGAATTCCAGAAATCTCCCCAACATTCTACAGTTGTGCCCAGTTAAACCTTTCCCAAAAACTGGGAAAATTTTGTCATACATGGTGGGCCCACCTGCTGGGAAATCAGAAATCATTAAACCTTTGCTTTACTTACCAATTAGCAGCAACCAGCTTCCTGCAGAGATCAGACAATTGAGCTGATGTCACCCATTTAAGGCCCAGAATGAGTTTTGACTCATCCTGTGAATTGCATAGGTGATGTCAACTCCATTGTCTGATCTCTGCAGGAAGCCAGCAGCTGCCAAGTGGTAAATAAACAATTTTTTTATGATTTACTTAATGGCCTGCATTCTAGCTTGACCACCATGTCATGAAGTATGAATCATGGCTAAGAAAGCTTCATCTGAGCCCAGCTGTAGGAGAGTTGGATGCAATACAACCTATAAATTGTTAGCTATGTGCAGATGCCTACATAAAAGTGATTCATTTGTGACAAGCTTTATTCTTGGAACAACAACTTCCCAGAGTATTGGGAACAAAATGATGTAATTTAAACGGTTACCAACATTTTACATAGTAATGTCAACGTTCAACATGTGTGTTACATAGAGAGGATCTTATGTTCACGTACTTGTACATACATAAAACACGTTCCTGTCTCTGTGTCTGATTTATCTCCTTGCAGCTAACGTCTCCCCCCACCTTTAAGTTGTGAATATCTCCCCAGAGACTCAAAAATAATACATTGTTGTGTTCTTAGCCTAACAATTGTTAACATATGACATTTGTGTGTGCTCCAAGATGATGTACAAATATATTTTACTGAGCTCTTGTATGAAAATCATGAGATCCCATTTTCTGTGCCCTTATAATAATGATAACAGTCCCATTAGTCTCTGCTTTTTAGTGCTCTGCGAGTTTGGCATTCAATTGAAAGCGGCTAATGTCAGCAAGAAAATCCATAGGTATTGTAGTTAGTGGCAAGGGTGGGGGGTTTGCAGTGTCTGTCTTAACACTGCAATAAAATCAGATTTATTTTTAAACTACAGCTCTAAAGAATGTCTAACTAGACTGACATTATATTATTATACTATTATATTATAATGCAAGCAAAATATCACTGGCTTTAGTGTCGTAACTTCCTTGGGAGCAAGGGGTGCAGGTTCTATGGGGCCCCTAGGGTAGAAGCGTAGCACTATCCTCAGCTGCCAGCAGGGGGTGTAGTCTTTAAAAGACTATCCCCAGCTGTCAGCTGCTGGCAAAGTTTTTATACACAGTGCTCAGAACTCAGTCTGAGCACTGTCTAAGCTGCCAGCCACTGACAGCTTACCTTCATGGATGAATAGTGGGCTCCTGCCACAAGCCTTCCTCCTCTCCTCCGAGCCCCTGCTTCCACTGTTACTTTACTGAGAAAAAAAACTCGAAGGAGGTGAGGACAGTCTCAGGCTACACACCCAGTGTCCCAATAAAAGAACAGCCTAACCCTAACGCTCCATGCCCTGCAGCCTAACCATAATCTTCCTCTTTTACCACAACCTTCTAACTGCCATAGCCTAGCCGTAATCTACTCATCGCAACAAGTAGCTATTGGGAACTGGGAAATAATTTCCAGTTCCCAATAGCAAATTTCAATTTTGAAAGCTTTTCGATCACATTTCAAATTACAGCCGTTCGTATCGGCAATCACGTCCCCAATTAAACTAGGGACTCCCCTAAAAGAGAGGAGACCGCATTGCACTCTTTTAGCCTGGAAACCATACCAGTCGGACTCAATATCTGGATATAAATATCATCCATGTGATCTGGATATAAATATCATCCATGTGTGTGGCCAAATAACTTCCAGATCAGGAATTTTCTTTGGTGATTAGCCACCCAGGAAAGAGTAACTTTTAATTAGCGGTTATGTTGACAGGACACCCTGGATTCATGAAGACCCCAGAGTATTGATCAAGGTATTCATTAGATATTTCTAGCTACTTAGCTCCATACAACCAACGCCTTGCTCTAGTTTCCAGGTTTTGGAATTTATTGAAAAACCTCGCATACATGAGATTAATCAGCTGGGGGAACAATTGACTGCAACCCAGAAGAAGCTCAGTTTCCCTCCTCTCTTTATAATAAATGATCGCTTTTCCCCCTCGCAGATTTATCTGTGAGCGTGTAATTTGCTTTGTTAAAACTGTTGTTTATGCTGTGTCTGCGACAATGTCTAAGGGATGATCTGCTGCTTTCATATTTATAGGGAATGTATCACGGATAAAAGACAGCTTGCAGCACTAAGATACATACTGCAGGTGTTTACTGGGCACAAACACGAGATTTGTTATAGAACACTCTGTATGGAGTTCATGCCGCTTAACAATCCGCAGCCTAGTCTCCTCCATACAGATTCCTTATTGCACCCTTTCTGGGGCCAGATTTACTAAGCGGCAGGTTTGGAAAAGTGGAGATGTTGCCTATAGCAACCCATCACATTCTGAATCTCATTTAACTATTGCATACTAGAGAATGTCAGCTATGGGCAACATCTCCACATCTCTAAACCCACCCCTGTGCTGTAATACTGAACCAAACTGGTGTATTAAGCTACTGTAGGTACACACTTATCAAATCCCAGTCTGACCAGATAAGTGTGTACACTGACACAACCACCGCCAGGTCAGGTTAAATGATGCTCAACCCTGCTTAAAAATCAGGAGATCTGAATGCCAAGCACCCGACCAATTTTCAGTGTGTATGCCCCCCTCCAACATTTTGTCCAATTCTTCTCCTGATTAATGTGTCATGCAGCAGCACCTTTGAGTGACAGGCGGCCCGGAAAAGATTTGAGGAGTGTACACGGTGACAGAATCCTTTCACTTTGACAAATATGTATCCTGGATACGTTGTTGTACCTGCTGTGATATTGGACAAGTGTGTATCATGGATTGAGAGTGGTATCTGTGACCTTGGTCTGCTGTAGGATTGTGGTCTGAAGCTGGATCTGAGGAGGGTTGGATAAGTGTGTACCCAGCTTAATACGTGGCTATTATAAGATCCAGTTTATTATGCTTTGAAGATAAAGAGAACTTTTGGGGACTCAATAGAATATTAGGTTTTTCAACTGGTTCCAACACAACCCTAGCATATTTGATTAAATATGCCTTCTGCCATCTGGTGTCACACCTGGTTGAAATATAAGTATGACTGCTACTTCCTAACAACCAATTGCCCCATATATCACCAGTGCTACAAGGACCACTAGTGGATAATCTCCGATCTATAGAATTGTATATTATAAACCGTATTGGATTATATTTACATTGTTTTTTAAAACATATAAAAAAAAACGGTACTTCTTTATCTTTGCGGCCCCCTGCTGCAGAGGCCGCTGGCTACGCTACTTACGTAGTAGCTTTTTTTTTCTCCAGCAGAGGGCGCGCGCACGCTCCGCCGGTGCTGCAGCTGTGGTGTGTGTGTGTCCCCGTCCCTGGGACACACACACACGCACAAACCACATGTGTGTCTCTCCGTCCCCAATGTCCCCCCCGTCCAGGTATAGGAGACTGTTTGTCACATTACTTGTCAAGATATTCTTAAATGTAGCAACTCCTTTTTGAGAAACATAAATAAGTCTCTATTGCAGCATACAATGCAATACAACGATAAATGCAGATGTGCTCCCGTCAACCAAGGTTTAGGGGGTATATATATTACCGTCCTCCTGATGTCCTATTGAGACTCCTGCACAAGCACTGGGTAGCGAGATGTACTTCAGAGTGCGCTTTCTACATAGACCCGTTGTTAAGGGAGATTTCCCATTCTAACGGAACAATTTCCTGCTGGAACGTGGTGGATGGACTCCACAAACCAGGTGAGGTGGCTGTAGCTATCAAGAAGGGGTTGTCCGGTGTCCGCGTAGCTGCTCAGACTTGTAGGTGAGAGTCAGCTGCTTCCGGGTCTCCCTACTTCCTCCACAGTGTGCTGAAAGCTGCAATCAGTGAAAAACTTTCTCTGCAGTGCTCTAGATGTTCCAAAAGGGCAGAGACCGTATTATTAGGTCAGCTTAACTCTTGGGTGGCCAACCCAGAGTTACCTTTTCCCAGGAGTCACAGGAGGAGGTTTCAAGGAGAAAAAAGTATGGAACGTCAGTCTCCAAAAGTCCTGCTTAAAGTGCTAGGTGCTTATGCGTTTCGTCCGCTGCATGGGACTTTCTCAAAGCAGATAAATGAATGAAAATGATTAAATATGATTTGATTAAATATGCCTTCTGCCATCTGGTGTCACACCTGGTTGAAATATAAGTATGACTTCTACTTCCCAACAACCAATTGCCCCATATATCACCAGTGCTACAAGGACCACTAGTGTATAATCTCCGATCTATGGAAATGTATATTATAAACCGTATTGGATTATATTTACATTGTTTTTTAAAACATATAAAAAAAACTAAAGAACATAGAAAACAAACAATACCGGGTGTGATATTTCAGGAAATAGATGGCAGCAGATTAGGAGCGATAATTACAATGGAAGTTGTATTTCTGTAAATATTTCTCTATCGAAATACATTCAGCCACTCAGGCTCTCTTGGGAAACTGGAGCTATGTTTACCAGTCTTGGTTGTGTTGTACAGTACACTGTGCCACCCCTAGGGCATTTGAACCAATGCCCATGCCCCGAGCCCCACCAGATTTATTCACAGAGAGCGGGGGATACCCCCACTCATAGTTAGCGGCCGTCACTACTATTCCCCGGCAGCTTCATATACAGAGCAGTGGTATGCAGGAGTGACAAGAGGAAATGGGTGGGGCTTAATTACGTGATTTATGCAAATCAAGCTGTTAAGCTCCACCCATCACTACTGTAATTTCTAGTGTTCCACAGGGTGGGGCTTGATGACAATCTAGTCCCACCCCTCCCTAGTAACTCTAGGAATTACAATTGACATTGACTGGGGGTAGGACTCTCCCCGGGATAACAGGAGAACTGCCCAAATTTTGGGAGCCTCCCGGAATATCGGAAACCATGGTGGCACATTATTATATTGTATATTCAGTGAATGAAGATGGCAGCCGTCAGCTTCAGTTGTTTATACAGTGCTCAGTGGAGGGGCCCCGTCACTGCAAAGGGTGGCCCTAACTGTATATAATGAAGCACTGAGTTCAGCAGTTCTGGTTAGGTCCCATATATCACACAGCATAAGTACTGACTGTAGTGGTTCTGGTTAGCTCCAAGATTTTTAAAGCACCGAGTCCTGGGAGCTGCTTTCAAATCAAAGGGGCCAGATTTGCTAATCTGCGGGTTTGGAAAACTGGAGATGTTTCCCATAGCAACCAATCAGATTCTAGCTGACATTCTCTAGTATGCAATAGTTAATTGAGATCTAGAATCTGATTGGTTGCTATGGGCAACATCTCCCCTTTTCCAAACCCACAGCTTAGTAAATCTGGCTCAAGGGGTGTAACCAGGTACAGGTTCAAAGGAAGAGATGTAGTAGAACATGAGGGTATGCTTATACACTGGAGAGTGCTGGGTTAACAGTGGAATAACCTCCCATTTGAGGTGGTTAAGGCTAGCATAATAAAACAATTAAAATATACTTGGTATAAATATAATGATATCCTAAACCTTACACTAAACAGAGTCAAATAGGGTCTTGGGTCAGCATAGTTTAACAAGCAGTCTAGATGGGCTGTGTGGCTCTTACCTGTTGTCACTTTGTATGTCCTGGATAGGTCCCAAATAACACACATCACTGAGTCCAGCAGTCCTGTTTGGGTCCCATAGTTAAAACAGAACAGAGTCCAGCAGACCTGGTTAGGCCCCATATGTCATATAGCTCTGAACCCTGCAGTCCTGGTAAGGTCCTAAATATGACACAGCACTTAGTACAGCAGTCCTTGTTAGGTCCCAAATATCACACAGTTCTAGCTGCAGAAGTCCTTGAAAAGTCCCATAAAACACACAACAGTGTGTCCAGGTAACCTGGTGAGGTCCCATATGTTACACAGAAAGCTGAGATCTGGATAGTTCATACATATCACCATTGTGTCCTGCTCCTGCAAGAAATAGTACACTGTGATAATTACACAGAGAGCAGAGCTGTGTCCTGCAAAAGTCCTTTATATCCTATAGCACTGTGTTCAGAATATCCTACAGTGCTTATAAAGCTCCAACCTTGAATATATGTCCATATACCTCAGACATAACCACTACCACACAAACATGCATTGATAACTTCTGGCTGACGGACAACTCACAATGACCACCTGTAACAACTAATACCACAATGCAGAGCTCCTCCAGGGTGTGTAGACAGAGCTCCCCAGGCATTCGCTGCTGACAGCCATGTGACAACACGACTTTGCAATGTTATCTGGGAGTTGTAGTCTTCTGGAAGTTCCAGTCATCCTTAACGCAAATATTGGAACTACACTTCCCAGAATGCCCTGGCTATGCACAGGTGGAGAACTGCAAAATCATCGTCCTCACTCCTCGGACTTTGCTTTAACCTAAAATGGCCGCCGACAAGTGAGTCATAAGCTTTACATGAGATACTTTTTAGTTTTTATTTTATTTGATACTTGTATTTTACTAAAGACATCAATAAATCACATCTTCCAAGCTGCTTTCATCCTGAAGGCTGTAATAGTTAAGTAACTCATGGCACCCTTTTAAAGAATCATTTATTGGGGCTTATCTAGAGTTGTATTAACACCTTTATTTTTTTTTAGCTACAATTATATACCAATACCATGTTGAACTGCAAGGGGGGGAGGGGGGCAAATTTATATTGTAAAAGCAGAATAGGAGTTTGAGAGGTGACGTTTCTTATCTCAAATCTAATTTATAGATTAAACTATTCAGTAGGTGAGTTCTATGTGCAAGAGTAAAGTGTTATTCCTGCATGCAAAAAATGTCACATTCATTATCCCCCCTCACATTGCAAAATGGTTTAGCCGAGCTGTGCACTTGCTGTTTAGCCCTTAATCCTAGACCCTTGATCTCTGTTCTGGGTTCTTGCTTCTTTTTATGTCACTGTGCAAGAATTGCTCCTGCTTTAATTTTTTTTTAAGGTGTTGTTTGTTTTTGTTGTAGGCCAAGGTAATTTTAGATATTAGATAGTTTCTATTATTATATTTTTATAGTTATTTTGAATTATTCCCTTCCAATAACCTAAGCATTTTAAAAAGTGAGACGTCATGAGCACCCCCTGTGGGCAATGTCAGCAATAACAGGAGCTTTAGTGTTGCTGGGGCATTTCCTTTATTTAGACTTTTCCCCACACACCCTGCTGTGTGCCATAATCATGTGCTCTGGGGGCAGTAATGTGTGACAAATACATATGATCTGGGGACAGTAATGTGTGGCATAATCATGTGATCTGGGGACAGTAATGCAGGGTTGCCAATATATTGGCATATGTGATCTGGGACAGTAATGTGTGGCATAATCATGTGATCTGGAGACAGTAATGTGTGGCATAATCATGTGATCTGGAGACAGTAATGTGTGGCTTAATCATGTGATCTGGAGACAGTAATGTGTGGCTTAATCATGTGATCTGGAGACAGTAATGTATGGCATAATCATGTGATCTGGGGACGGTAATGTGTGGAATAATCATGTGATCTGGGGACGGTAATGTGTGGCATAATCATGTGATCTGGAGACGGTAACGTGTGGCATAATCATGTGATCTGGAGACGGTAACGTGTGGCATAATCATTTGATCTGGAGACAGTAACGTGTGGCATAATCATGTGATCTGGGACAGTAACGTGTGGCATAATCATGTGATCTGGAGACAGTAACGTGTGGCATAATTATGTGATCTGGAGACAGTAATGTGTGGCATAATCATGTGATCTGGAGACAGTAATGTGTGGCATAATCATGTGATCTGGGGACAGTAACGTGTGGCATAATCATGTGATCTGGTACCTGTACTGCCGCAAAAGAAAAAAGTATTGCAGATCTGGACCCTCTCCATCTCCTAGATGAACAAGCCCTGGTGCCAAATGACGAATGTCTGTCTAGAATGATGGCGGGGGCCGCCCAATGCTGGTTTACCCTAGTGCTGGTAGCACTATTTTATTTTTTACAGCAGCTTTGTGGTATATTTACATATTTTTACAAGCCGCTATTTGGTAGAACATTGTTTAAACGCCTGTACACATGTTTTTGTTTCTTTTAATGACAATTCCCCATCTGCAAATGGATTCTCCTGTGCTGCACGTACAGACTGCGCTATTGCCAGAACAAACGCCCCAATTATAGAAAGTCCTGCCTGACAATTGTATAGTGTGTACGCCATGTTACTCTGTTTAGTCTGCCATATAACATTATTATTTGCATTCATTTGTATGTGGATTAGTGTTTCTTTGACATCCTGTATACTACAAACAGCTTTGTTTAAACACATTCTCTCTCTTTCACTCTTCACCTCAATCACAAGAGACCTGTCAAAGTGCATGGCACAACATCGCCGTTAGAGGAGGGGAGGGCCTGGAAAATCTGGTCCGCAGCTATCCCTAGAGAGACTTCCTCAATCGTAATCTTCCCAAGCCACATCCATATCTATCAGGAGCAGCCTAATTATAGAGCTCGGAGATTTTAATGGCTGACTGAAATTTACATGCAGTTGGAAATATGAATATTCCGAAGCTGGCAGTCAAAATATCAAATGATTGGCCCTGGAATCAATGAATTATAATGCAGCATTTGATTTTCGGAGGTGGGTGCTCTGGAGCAGCTCAGCGCACATCATTACTGAAGGAACGAACGCCACTTATCATTAAACAGTTTACATTTTACGACTAGTTATCACTTTTAGGTCTAAAGCTTTATCTGTATCCGCACAGAGGACACCGTCAGCAACAACCACTTTAAATCTTTATTTTTTTATTTTTTTTTGTGGTGTTTGTTTTTTTTTATTATTATTCCTTCACCTGCAAAGACTTTGCGTTGCCTGAGTTACTTTTTTTTTATGGAATGTTTATAATGCAAACAAGCTGCTCCACTTTACTTCTGAGGGTGATGATCTATCCTTCAAATAACCAGACAGCGATTTTAGTGTTGTTAGAAATTTCCACCTCTAACGCACTATTGACATTTTTCACTGAGTACATTCTACACTGTTGTTTTTATTTTTTTTTTTCTCCCCGTTGTATTTAATATATTTGTTTCTCCAGCCTCTTGGAAAGATCCTTATATCTAGGTGGGGAAGATAAGGAGCTGCACAAGCAGCCCTCAAAAACAGAGAGTACCGTTATAAATCGCATTTTATTTTATGAACAAATAAATGCTCAGATAAAATATTCGAGAATCGTTGCTTGAATACTTGCCATAGGAGCTCTACTGTAATAACCACGGTGACACTAATTTACTGCAATGTGCCGTAGGAAGAAGAAGGAAGGAGGGAGAAGGGCATTAAAAGAGAAGAATTACTATCCCTCGGATTTATTGGGATTGGCCCCCCTCATTTTCAGCCATCATTAGTTGATTAGGTGCTGATGACAGTATGGACGAGTGTGCTAAGATAGTTGGCTGAGAAGGGCCCTGAAGGTACTCTGTTAATTGAGATAATCTTCATATTCCCAGTTACTGAACATAACTGTAAAGACATATATAAAAAGACAAAAAAAAAAAAAGAATCTTCTCTTGAGGTAACTGTCCATCTGAACTTTTATCTGCCATCTTTGTGATAAATCCGAGAAACCCGGAACCCTAGAGGCAAAGGCCACAAAAAAAACATCCTTGTTCATATTTGTTTTTAATTGGTCTTTCACAGTGTCTATTTATAAAGCCCTTAAAAACAGGGGGTTTTTTTGTCTTTAACATTTATCTTTTATTATAAAATTATTTAATCCATAACGCAGGGACCTTACCCATGGGTGCCAAGTTTTGCAAATGAATACCAGGGAAAGTGTGAAAGCACTATTAAAACGCTGCACTAGAGGGGTGTGTCCTGTACTATCAAAGGGGCAGGTACTGCAATAGCTCCACCCAGGGGTGTGTCTAGCACTGCCAGGTGAACTATTTCTCAGTAAAAATGGCGGCATCAATATTTATTGATTGTTAAATTGTCAGTGAATAAATAAATTCAGTATTATTGTGGAGATTGGGAATAGGATCTGCTGACTTCTTCATCTTGATAGAGAAGATAAAAGTAGGTGACGCTGCAGCTGATTAACAAGAGACCAAAGTGTATTTTTAATTTCTGTCTCCATTATTGAAATTATGCTGTTTTGACTGCTAGTCTTTGATTGCATCTCAGCCTCCATAAAAATGGCCGCCTCTATAGGCCTCAATGCAGGGAAATAGGACAAACCATTTTGAAATTCTTTCATCATACTTCTGGAACTGAATCAGCATCAGGGGAGACTGCCCACTGTTCAAGTAGTCTCCCTGATAATCAGGGAGAGTTGGCGGCAATGATCCAGCTGTTGAATGCCGATTGCGTTGATAATGTGCCAACACAGATTTTCTGAAGAGGCAGTTTCATTTCTGGAAATTCCCTCCACCACTGGTGTTGTGCACCATAGTGTACTTACAGCAGATGGCTTCCACTCCTCCATGTGTGCCTGGTGGGTGACATCTGCCACAATCTTACATTATAACTTTCTATAAGGCAAACTAGTATGGATCTAGGCATCATCAGTGTGCTACACAGACACTGGATCAGGGCCGTTGCTAGCATGTCTGGCACCCCCCTGCAAAATCTCCTTTATACCAGTCCCACAGAACTTACATTATATGCCCCTAGTACTCCCATAATGTGCCACCAGCTCCCCCAGTACTCCCATAATGTGCCACCAGCCCCTCCAGTACTTCCATCATGTGCCACCAGCTCCCCCAGTACTCCCATAATGTGCCACCATCCCTTCCAGTACTTCCATCATGTGCCACCAGCCAACCCCCCTCCCAGTACTCTCATCATGTGTCTCCAGTCCACCCCCAATACTCCCATAATGTGCCACCAGCCCTTCCAGTACTTCCATCATCTGCCACCAGCCCCCCAGTACTCCCATCATGTGTCTCCAGTCCCCCCAGTACTCTCATCATATGTCTCCAGCCCCACCCCAATACAATCCCATCATGTGTCTCCAGTCCCCCACAGTACTGCCATCATGTGTCTTCAGCCCCCCCAGTACTCCTACTTTGCGTCTCCAGCCCCCCCACTGCACTCCTATCATGTGTCTCTACCTGTGTCTTCCTCCGCGGCGCTCTCCTCCTCCGGCACGCAGCTCATACAGGAAAGAAGTTCCTGTATGAGTGTCTGAGGCAGTTACACAGAGCAGCTGACATCACCGCTCCATATAACTGCCGCGGCAGCTGATGCAGGAACCTCCCCAGAGCGGGGGGGGGGGTGTCTGCGCTGCAAAACCGCCCCCCCCACCCCACTTACAAGCGTTCTGCACAATTTCACCCCCGTCGCTGGCCCATCATATTCCAGTGGGGAATAGCCCTGCCTCGCTTACCCCGCTTACCGGGTTCCGACGGCCCTGCACTGGATCTCAAACCTTCAGAGGTTTCTGTAAATTAAACATAACTATTTGTGGAATTGTAGATTTAGGTTTTTTTTTGGTATTTCAGCATCTCTGCATTACCAATGACAGCTGATCCTATTGGAGTCTTCAATGTTGACTGACCAACTTAAGACATCCCATATGACTAGTGCGATAGATAGGAATCTGTGCACTTTGGACCGTATCCAGACTTCTGTAAAAGGAGGTGCAGTTGGCGGTGTGAAGAGCCAGTTACTGAGAATGATGCAGTCAAACGCTTAATTTTCAGCTGCAATATTTTTGACTGCATTTTAGAAATGAAATTCTACCAGGTACCAGGGCATATTCAGAGATCCGTTTTCAAGGGGAGTTGCGTGCGTATTTTTAGGATTGGATCAACTGCGCATGCGTAGTAACTTTATTTACGGAATTTACGTAGACTATACGTGCGTAAGTGCCTAATGGACATGCATGTGAATCGCACTTGGGGATATACGCATGGAATTTACACGATTTGCACGAAAGTACACACCTAAAGAACAGAGTGGTGTAGAGACTCGTAAGTCCCTGACAGCTTGTCCGGGAGAGGGGGGTGTCGGGGTTGTTGGTGGGTGTTACCTTGCCCCAGCCGTGCGTATAATTGCGCACATAAAAAACCGGTTCTCTGAATACGGCCCACCATGTCAAATGACCCATTTTCAACAAGGTACCAATTCTGGTTAGGGTTAGGTTCTGGAGAGGGGAGGGTTAGACTACAGGATGACATTGGCTAGGCTGTGGAAAGTGCAGGGTTAAGGGAGTGGGGGGTTAGGCTGTGGAGACTGGAGAGCTAAGCTTAGGTTAGGGATAGGCTGCAGAGATAGGGGTAGGCTGCGGAGAGCAGAGTGTTAAGGCCAGGGTTAGGTTACTGGAACGGAATGGTTAGGGTTACTAAAAAAAAAACTTAGCTGTTGCTCTTCCACTGTTTGAACACGGTGCAGTCGCAGGAGCCACCTTTTCTGAGCGCAGACTGCCAAAAGCTGACATCAGGCAGCACCTCATTGCCGGAAAGTAATTTGACACAATACAGATTTGTGCAAAACGGGTGTTTTGCAACCAGTCTCTAATTGGGAGGTGGGATTATGTGACTATTACAGTGAGGGCTTTCAAGTGCCCTCCATTCTATCCAGACTTTTGACTGTTGGCCGCCCCAGAGGTGTGGCCTGAGGTTGGATGGGGGAGAGCTAGGTAGAGCCAGTTGGGACCGCTGCCTGATAGAAGCTGTCAGAGGCTGACAAACAGTACTCGGCCCTCCATGTATAAGTGTATGTCTGTATAGCGATGCAGTGCTCAGCTCATACATAGAGGGCCGAGCGCTGTTTGTCAGCATATGACAGCTTGAGGACAGTGCAGGGGGCGTGGCTGTCACACCCTCCCACCCCCCGTACTCCTTGCACCCCCTGTTGTTACACCGCTGGTTCCTGTCAAGGACCTAGAGGAACCAACAAAGACGGTGATCAGTACAAGATAACAACCGATCTTTTCATGTCCTGTTTTGTTACTTGTTAAATCCTATTTGTATCTGTTCAAATCACCGAAGCCACATTGATGAAGTTATCACAAATATTTATTCTGTATTAGGAAGCCCATACATAATGTCAAACCTTCTGATGGGTCTACACGACTTACTAGCCTTCATACTGGAACTTGATTAGGTCCCCTGACGGTGCCTCAGAAAGTGCCTTGTCTTTATTTTTGTTACCGGCTGCCCTTTTCTCTTCATCCACTTGGTTCTAAAACATAGGAGAAGCAGAGTTGTTATTGTGTCTCTTTCTTCCTGTGCTTCCAGAATTTTGCTTATTATTATTATTATTATTTTTCCTGCTTTTCCAAGCATTGATTTGAAAGCATTGTATGTATATATATTAAGCAGTTGTAATTTAAGATTGAAACATATGAGGGCTGTACTTGGGCGCATTATATATTTTTCTCCTCTTTTTGGGCTGGATCCAGACTTAAGTAAGTGCTTGAAAAGAGTTACTCCTGGGCTAAACCATGTTGATTTCAGGGGGAGACAAGTTAATTGTATTCTTTGCATGCAGGGATAGCGTTACTATCACACTGTTATTTATCACCTCTCATCTCTAATACTATTATATTATTACACAGACACTGACCAGCTTTGCTATTACACTGTTATTTAGACTTAGGTTGGGAAACATCACCTCTCATCTCTAATACTGTTAGCAACAGATGAAATATGACTCCCCCTGCAATCAACATGGTTTAGCCCAGGAGTAACTAATTTCAAACACTTACTTAAGTCTGGATCCAGCCCTTTACCTGTTTTGTTTTTCGGTGCAGTCTCATTTTCTGATTTTAGCCTTTTTTGTTTGTTACATTTATTTAATATCTTTTAGTATTATTAGGTGGACTTGATCCAGACCTAGGTACACACACCATTCCTAAGATAAGTTATACAGGGCCGTATTCACACCTAAGAAGCTTCTGCTTCTTAGGTGCATAGATTATCAAAATAACTTAACTTTTATGCACACACACACCTGTGCATAAGGGACTTGTTCATAATGGAAGATCGCATATAGAACTTAGCCAAGCCCTCACTGTACGATTACCATACCACCATCAGACGTTGTAGAGTCTCAGGTACTGTCCAGTTAATCAGCAATTTTCTTCATTACAGAAAGAGATGACTAATTTGTATGATGTAACAAATATATTGGAAAATATCTGAAGATCCAAGCGCGCCAAACCCTGCTAAGCCGAAATTACCCAACGGGGAGGTGTCTTAGGAGACGTGTTGGATGAACTACGGTGAGTTCTACTGGTTACTGGGTCCCAAGAGTGTACAGACATATTGCAGAGGCTGGACCCACTGCATAACTCATATGCTGGGCTTGGGTGCACAATGAGCGCACGATAATTTACTGACCATAATAACAGGAAAAGGGATTTTCTGTTGTTGGGGGAATTCAGTTGGAAAGATGTCCTGCAGCTAAAAATCAGGGAAAGAACTTGCTAGGAGCTACAGACCCATATTATAAAAACCGCAAGTAAGGAGGGGGAGGTAGATGTCCTAATCCACCTTTGGACAAATGATCCAGTGCTGGAGTTATGGCTGCTTAAAGATGAATTTAGAAAGAACTGCTTTTAAACAGATGGAATACACTGTGACTTTTATGCAGTATTGGCATATGCCAGCAGTGAAATAAATAATAAAACAAGCCTCTCCTCCACCCAAGAGTTATTGTGTGGCCAGGCACTACAAACAGGAAGCATATACACATCAGCTAAAGTCAATAGCAAGACATGATAGTAAAGGGAAAAATAGGAGATTCATAATGTAACCTCTCACAGCTAGGTGTGCGAATGCTAGGAACTTTAGAGAAAGTATCGGTATTACTGAAACACAGGGTAATGAAAATAATATCAGGATATAAATTATTTAAGAATGATAGAGTAGGAAAAATTGAAGGAGGA
Source organism: Limnodynastes dumerilii (assembly GCA_011038615.1). NCBI lineage: Eukaryota > Metazoa > Chordata > Amphibia > Anura > Limnodynastidae > Limnodynastes > Limnodynastes dumerilii. The sequence goes on from WWET01000415.1 coordinate 197,767, forward strand.
GTATTAATGTAAGTAAAGAAAGAGAAATACAATTTTAACAAGAAGTATTAGAGAAATTAGTCATTTTGGGTGATAATAGAAAAAGAAGGGTTCATCTTCATACTGGGGTGATATATAGACCACCAGTGCAAGATGAGAAAATGGTCAATACCATATTGCAGGATATTGCTTAAAAGGGAGAGGTAAAAATCATGGGAGATTAATTTACCTGATGTCCACTGGGGGGTGTCTTCTGTGACCCACTAATCATTTCTGTGACCCACCATCATTTTAGTAGATTTGGTACTTTCAAATGGTGACAGAATCTTAGTAGTAAGTAAGTGTGGGTGAGAACCTGCGTGAGGACCACACAAAAACAAGGGTGCTAGATTTTAGGATCTTGACCTGAAATTACCTGTTGAAGACTTAACTTCCATTTGATAGGTTACTGCTACTAATGACACCACTTAGCAATCTGTAGTCTCAGACCCTCCAACATGACCCATTCCATTAGGTACAAAATGCTCTATGCTCTACTCCTGAGCTTTCAACTGTCAGTTACTATGGAAACCACCTTGTTGAAGAGAACTGTGTTTTTCAAACATCAGTTAATCCTTTACCTTTTAAACCAGGTGAGTGACAGTTGGAAGCTCAGGAGCGGAGTATTCTGTACCTAATGGAAGGGGTCATGTTGGAGGGTATGTAGTCTTGGAAACTGTGGACTTCCCTGTGTTCATAGTCCAGTAGAATTGAGCATCAATTATATGGTAGAAGCAGTGTGTTTCACGTAAAACCCCTATTCCAAGGACCAGATTTACCAAGCTGCAGGAAAGCATAAGTAGAGATGTTAACAATAGCAACCAATCAGATTCTAGCTCTCACTTTCCTATCACATACTATAAAATGTCAGCTAGAATCTGATTGGATGATATAGACCAGTGTGCCATGGCACACCGGTGTGCCACGGAATGTTGCCAAGTGTGCCATAGTGCAATGCCTCCAACAGGAGAAAAAGCACTGGAAGACCTTGCCTTAAGGAAATAAGGGGATACTGAGAAGGTTGGAGACACGTGAATGGGGACTACTGGAGAGGCTGCAGACACATGATCGGGGCTACTGGGGAGGCCGCAGACACATGATGGGGGCTAACATAGTTAAATTAGTAAAAAAAAAAAAAAAAAGTTAGCTGCCATTTAAAATTTTATCAAAAAAAACCAAACAATTAAATGTAATATCTGTGTATTCACTTTGTAATTCCTGCTTTTTTTGTATATTTTGCTTTTGGTGTGCCGCAGAATTCTGGGAAGGGCTTCGGTGTGCCTCGGAATTCTGGGAAGGGCTTCGGTGTGCCGCGGAATTCTGGGAAGGGCTTCAGTGTGCTGCGAAATTCTGGGAAGGGCTTAGGTGTGCCGAGGAATTCTGGGAAGGGCTTAGGTGTGCCGTGGAATTCTGGAAAGGGCTTAGGTGTACCGAGGAATTCTGGGAAGGGCTTAGGTGTGCCGTGGAATTCTGGAAAGGGCTTAGGTGTGCCGAGGGTGAGAAAAGGTTGAGGAGCACTGATATAGACAACATCTTTTCCTAGCCCACAGCTTAGTAAATCTAGCCTCTAAATTAAGAATTTAATTCAGCCGTTTGTAGTTCTGAGCTTAATAATTCTTAGCAAAATCATTTTTAGGGAAGTTCTTGTTTGAATCACAGAATCTCCCAATGACTGCGCAGCTTAGTAATCTCCAGTTCTCTTCCACCGGACCGGATTCAGACTACCGGACATATAGCATTAACGTCTGGAGTTTAGCGGTTTTTACTACTGCACATGCGCAGTAAATATTTTACGTACTCTACGTATCTTTTCCTTACATAGAGTGCTTATATGTGGTCTTTAATATACGCAATCTACGTAAGGAAAAGATACGTAAATTACGAAAAAACGCATGCGCAGTAGTACAAAACGCTAAACTCCAGACATATATGCTATATGCGTCCAGTAGTCTGAATCCAGTCCATCGTCTCCTTTTTATATCCAGGTTATACCTGTATCCTGTGCGTTTATTGATCTCTGAAGAAAAACAGACATACGGCAGAACAGAGATTCTGGTAAGTGCAAACTATTGTATACATAGATATAGAAACTGATATATCAGCTATTATAATGTACCAAATCATCACCACTTATCATTGACCTGAACTGACATAAAAGACCTTTTAGAACCAAAGATCAGATTCCGTTTCATTTTCTGTGACCATTGCAAATTGTACAAGTCAAACTACTATGACCTCCGTTATAGTATCCACTAATAAATGGGTAATTAGAGATGTAAACCGTTTTTAAGCTGTGATGTTGCAGTGTTGTGAAGTCATTGTTTCCCAGATGGCAGAATAATAAATGAACTTGCGGAAAGAGTACAGTATGTATGTGATCGTGTTATTCTGCTTACGCAAGAGGCAAATGCATTTACACAACTATTCCATTTTCTTGCTGCAGCAACCCCCTCTACTTACTAGTGACCTGCACCAATCATTCTTTTAGGGGGGTCTTTTATTATGGGAATAACACGTTTGAATATTTTAACACCCAGCACATCCAAATATCTGTTACATGATTCTGAGACTGCACTTTGAGTGCAAAATGGGACCCAAAGACTGTCCCTGTGACTGACAAAATCCTTGCAGCTGGCTTACCCGCAAAGCTCTTTTGTTTAGTTTTGTTTTGTTTAAGCACTATGGGTCTGATTCAGACTTAAGAAGGAGCTTAAAAATAAGAGAGGAAAGTTGCTCCTGGACTAAACCATGTTGATTGCAGGGGAGTCATATTCTATCTGTTGCAAAAGTAAGAGTTGAGAGGTGATGTTTCCCAGCCCAAGTCTATATACCAGTTTGATCGTAAAGCTGGTCAGTATCTGTGTGCGGTAAGCAATTCAAAGATGTATCTCTGTATGCGAAGAATAGAAATAACTGGGCTACCCCTGCAATCAACATGGTTTAGCCCAGGAGTAACTTCCTCTCTTAAGTTCAAGCTCCTTCTTAAGTCTGAATCAGGCCCTTTAACCTCTATGCACACATTGTTCTACCAGGTATTGCTGGAACAGCTTCTGTAACAGGTGAATGTTGGACAATGTGCTTAGCGGCATCCGCATGAAACTGATATATAAGTAAAAAGGGTTTATTGGCGGTTGGTCTGCGATAAGGCTGCCTAGGGTGTTGGGGCTGGGAGAGGGGGGGGGAGGGCACAAGGAAGGGTACAGACACCGTGTAATACAGGACTGGGGCAATACGGTAGCATTACCCCTTCATTGCGGTGGCCTCAGGCTATTATAAAATGGTTCAAAAGACAGGTCCAGCACGCCAAACAAATGTTCTATAACACTGTGTCAGCACATACATAAAAAAGGAGGTGTCTGTCAGGACGCCTTTCTCTGGGCTCCTGGAGCAATGTGCCGAACTTTGCTGAGGGTTACCAGAGACGTAGCATCGGCCCTGGGCCTGTCTGTCTGCAGTAATTATAATGCCACAGCTTCTTGTTCCGCCCAGTCCAACACTGAACCATTGTGACAGCATGAGGTAACATTGGTGTTTGTTTGTTCTTTTACTTTCCCCTATGAAGTCTCCACATAAAAATATGTCCTTTAAGTGACAGTATGTTGTCACCTGTTAAGTGTGTGCCCAGTGTCCCTTTCTCAGGGATGTCATGTACGGGTGACTTTGCCCCCTTTGCTGGTTGGGTCACATGTCTCCTGAGATATCCACCATGGGCGCATGAGTTTTCCAGTAATTTTGCCCCAATGCTATAGGCTGGTTGTACTCAGAGCGCAGCGAAGGAGGAAGGACAGAGAGACGCAAAGGTAAGTAAGGAGGGCAGAGGCTGGAGAAACATGATGGGGAATACTGAGGGGACTGGAGGCACTTGAGGGGGATACTGAGGGGGGAGCCAGAGGCAAATAATTGGGAATACTGAGGGGGCTGGAGGCACATAATGAGGAATACTGAGTGGGCTGGAGGCAGATAATGGGAGATACTGAGAGGGCTAGAAGCATAGAATGGGGAATACTGAAGGGGTTGGAGGCACATAATGGGGAATACTGAGGGGGATGGAAGCATAGAATGGGGAATACTGAGGGGGCTGGAAGCATAGAATGGGGAATACTGAAGGGGTTGGAGGCACATAATGAGGAATACTGAGGAGGCTGGAAGCATAGAATGGGGAATACTGAAGGGGTTGGAGGCACATAATGGGGAATACTGAGGCGGACTGGAGACATGGGGGCTGGAGGCACATGGTGGACATACTGAGGGGGCTGGAGGCACATAATGAGTAATACTGAGGGGGCTGGAAGCATAGAATGGGGAATACTGAAGGGGTTGGAGGCACATAATGGGGAATACTGAGGGGGCTGGAGGCAAATAATGGGAAATACTGAGGGGTGCTGGAGGCACATGATGGGACATACTGAGGGGGGCTGGAGGCAAATAATAGGGAAATGTCCTGTAAGTCATGGTGGGGGACCCAAAGCATATATTTGCACCTGGGCCCATAACTCACTAGCTCCACCTCTGACATAATTCCAAAGTGGGCAACTGGTTACTCTCAAATAAAAAACAAAAAACCCCCTAGGCTACGCAATAAACTTCTTTAATCGATGTTTCCATCTTTATATTAGAAATAAAAAATACTACGCTGAAAAATCCCACACACGGTGCCACCCTGTTGACAAAATGCTGAGAATTCAGAACACTAGGCAGGTATACAATGGAACAGCTTAATGATAGAACATACCTCAATACCGGCTCTATAGATGAAATATTGGCCATTAAACACTAGCGGAGACAAGGTCATTTTTTTTTTGGTGTGAAATGGACAAAACAAATAATATTTTAAGATGAAGACAGGCCTTCAAACGGCTCCATCAGTAGTTATTTTTAATCGCCGTAATGAACTGCAAAACATTGTGACCTTCGGAGGTGTCCAGTATCAAGAAAAAAAAAGCAAAACCAGTCCATATATTTAAAGGTAACAAATGATTCATGGCAACTTAAAAGAAAGGCTTGTGGGTCTTCTTCCTGTGCGAATGTTTCTTTTCTTTTTTTTTTCTCCTGCATTACAATCCCTAACATTAAATTGTGATAAATGGAGAGCGGAGGCTATTCATACAAATCAATGGCTTTAGTGTATGTGTCATTAGCCTGAGAAATGCAGGCAGCGGTCAGTACTATTAATCATGCGATGATCCTCTGTCTTCAACTGGATGCGAGTAGATGCGTGAGGAAGGTTAAGGAATTAAATTATCTGTGTGTTTTGTTTTTTATATTCGCCTGGTAATAATGAAGGTTGGTGCGATCGCATAACTCTGTTTAGGAAGGAAGCCACCCCTGCAGGAAGTAGGTTTGTCTACAAATTTACCGTTAATTTGTTTTAAATGAAAATAAAACAAAACAAAACACAAGAGTGTTGTGTTATGTGTCTCCTCTTCTGTAGGTCGTCCAATGACAATGCACACCACACACTCCGAACACCGATGCCCTCAATATAAAATACGTCCATGGGTGTGATAAAACAAATACTGCAGAAGTGATAGCTTTAATTTTTATTATATCTCTCTATAAAACAGCAAGGAGCCTTATTTACTCTTACCGAGCCAGAGTCCAGGGCCGTAATCCAGCGTAATACCTGAACACACAGTATTTCTCTCTCTCATCCTATAAATCTGATGTTCACTAACCCATGACCGTGTTCTTCATTCTGGTAACTTGCCACGAAGAAGGGTATGATTACAATTTAATATATTACTGATAGAGTTCATTTTTGGCTATCAATGGATGACAGGAATATATGAGAGAATAGTGATTTTTTTTTGCAGGTAAATAAATAAGTATTTGGTAGCGTTTAAAGAATTTATTCTAGTGATGCAAGTTATGAATTGGAGCTGCGTTCTGTCAGCGTGTGGCTTTATTTAAAGTGGTTGGAGCAAATTTTTTAGATGGGGGCGGAAGTTGCCAGACGTAGGCCCATTAGTAAGGAGGTGGGGTCCAAACTTGTATAGATGGAACTAGCTGGGACCAGGGGCGGAGCCTGGCAGGAAATCGAACCTGGGATGCAGTTGCCGGTCCGTCCGGCCTTATTTTGAATGTGATACAGCCGCCAGCTGAATAGAGGCAATACGTTTGTTCAAAACAATATGGAGCTAGAGAACTGCTTTTGGGAACGGGAACCTATTTTCCTGTTGCCAACAGCTACAGACTGGCTGTTTGCAGCGGGTGAATTAGGGTTAGGCTGCAGCGGGTATAAGGTTAGAGTTAGGGCTTAAGGAGAAGGCTAGGGTTAGGCTGTGGGGCATGGAGGGTTAGGGTTAGGCTGTGGGGGCATGGAGTTTTAGGGTTAGACTGTGGGGGCATGGAGGGTTAGGGCAGAGGAAGGGGAAGGTTCCGATTAGGCTGTGGGGCATGGAGGGTTAGGGATGAAGAAAGGGAAGGTTAGGGTTAGGCTGTGGGGCATGGAGGGTTAGAGTTAGGCTGTGGGGCATGGAGGGTTAGGGTTGACAAAGGGGAGGGTTAGGATTAGGCTGTGGGGCATGGAGGATTAGGGTTAGTGCTGAAGAAGGGGAAGGTTAGGGTTAGGCTGTGGGGCATGGAGGGTTAGGGTTGAGAAAGGGGAGGGTTAGGACTAGGACTAGGCTGTGGGGCATGGAGGATTAGGGTTAGGGCTGAAGAAGGGCAAGGTTAGGGTTAGGCTGTGGTGTAGGGAGACTTAGGGTAAAGAAAAGGGTTAAGGGTCACCTTTCGGTGGAGGAGTCTTTGCAACTCCAGGAGCTGTAGCATGATTAACCTCCGCAACAGAGTCTAATTTGAGATCCAGTGTGAACCCAACCTTAAGTCTTAAGGTCCAGGTACTTAATGGTGGATCATACTTAAGGGCTTGGAATGCCCTCGTACTTAAGGGCTTGGAACGCCCTTATAGGCCGCCATACACTAGGGCGATTATCGGTCCCAGCAGGAGTGGCCCAATAAACAGGACGATTTCCCGCAAGGGAAATCTGTTATTGGCACCATACACCTCCTCTGCTGGGACCGATAATCCTAGCAGAAGAGGGGAGGGGGGAGGCGGGAGGCAGGGCTCTTTATGGCGCTGCTGCCGAGCTATGTACAAAGCTGCTCTGTCAGAACAGCATAGTGCATAGATCTGCATCAGTAGTTATTACAGGGAGAAATACAGACAAGAATCAGCCGTAGCCGCTCTTCACACAGCGCGGATTCGGCAGATCCCTGTCTGTACTACTCCCTGCAATAGCCGCTGCTGTATATCTGTGCACTATGCTGCTCTGAAAGCTTTGAAGGTGTAATTCAGAGCTGACAGAGCAGCTTTGTACATAGATATGGAGCAGCGGCTATTGCAGGGATAGGGGGTCATTCAGCTTTCTCCCGATATTCATTTCCAAAAGACCAAATAATCACACCCGAGCGTTTCTGGTGCGTTTATAAAAAACGATCTTTGCCACTAACTAGAGCTATTATTTGCCCAATCACCTGATAATTGGGTGATCGGGCCGATAATCGCTCTAGTGTATGGCGGCCTTTACTCTATGATTACCGTTAGCATGGTTAGTGGACCCGCCCCCTTTGTTGAGCGTTCCATGCACTGTGCAGACTGATGGGAGACTTGTATTGAGTAGTAGTGTGCATGAGTCTTCTGTCGTTATCAGTTCTGGATCCAGACCACAGTTCTTTTAGTTTGTTTCTTTTTATATACCGCTCACTCTAATGAATGTTTCCTGACGTGTACCAGCAAAAGTATATAATGATATTTATTCAATTAGCAAACGGTAATCAATTAATAAAGCACAGTGAGGGCAGTTTCACCTTTGCTCAGTAGGAAATCCTGGGCTGTTTAGACACATTTAAATAGCACAAAATGCTGATTTAGTTTAGAGGGATGAGACCCATGGTAATATTGACACTGTGGGCATTGGCATCTCTAAAGTGATTGCTTGAAGGAAGCATGCAAGTCTTATTTCCTGTCATCCTCCTCTAATGCTCCACTCAGAAGCAGCCAGTTCCTCTCCGCAGAAGAACCTTGACAAGTTTTATGAACAGACGTTTACAGAAACATTAAAACTAATTTGACCGCACACAAGCATCCTGGAATGCATGTTTCCCAGACCGGTTAGATGTATTTACAGCACGATCGCCCTGTGCCGAGCCAAGCCCCGCCTTTCAGACGCAGCCTGGACTGGCTTCTGATAAACGCGTTTTCATATATCAATAAGATTGTTTTTCAGTAAATAATCTAAATGTGATGTGAAAACCAAAATGATCACTTCTAATGTTCAATAAAAGCGCTGATGATTCCACCCATTCATTATCGGAAACACCGGGGCCGATCCTGAGTTGATGGTGTGTCAATTTGCTTTGCGTATCATGACATGATTTTGCACTACGCATGTTGAGAAATGTAGCGTGCGCCAATGCCATTCAGACCCAAATGCAACTTGATCTGCGTTCGAAAGGATGTTTCGCGGGAAAAAAGAGGAGGGGGATGCAGTTAATGTACAGTAATGGCGTGCCAAGGCAAGCGCCCCCTGATCCAGAGTCAAAGATCCAGCTAAAGGCCATGTGTAAGTACAGGGGCTTAGACATAGCTCCATCTATGTAAACAACAGTCACTAGAGTCACCGGAGTGACTGATATTTACATAGATGAGAGGAAGGCCCGCCTCCCCCTTCTCTTCTCATTGGTGAAAATGGCTGCATCGGTGCCTGTAATTTTCACCTATGAGAAGAGGGAAAGACTGCGCTGCCTCTCACCTCCTGCAACCACATTCCCTCGTGGACCGCATTGCGCCTTCCCTCATTATAAAATCGCTGCTGGAGTATTGCGCAGGTTTTAAATACAGGGCTGCCGACACTTCTGGAGTATCCGAAATTTGGGCCGTTCTTCCGGTTTCCTGGGAGAATCGGCAGAGCTCCCGCAGGGGACTTGGGTGGTTGCGTCTCCCTGTCATAGACTAAGGATATTTTTTTTTTTAGTAACCAATTAACTTACTATGTTTTTTGAAGCACCCGGAGGAAACCCACGCAAACACGGGGAGAACATGCTAACATAATATTAGTAGTGGGTATTTGTCTGCCAGCTGTTATGTATTGGATCTCCCTGCGTATGGAACAAGGAGATCTGAACGTCAGGGCAGGCCATGCATACTGCATGCCTAAATTCCGCAACGGGGGCGGGTTTAAGCATGCAGAATAGCTGCAGGGGGGGCAGGATATAGGGGTGCCGTGCGCATCTGCATGCGTAAGTGTCCAAAATTGCCAGACCTCCATAGTATCTATCCTTTGTACATCCTTACGTACGTACAGAGGTCTGGCTGAATAGATAGCGCTTGCATGTTTGGATGCTACAGGGTAGTCATTTGAACAAGGAAGAGTATTCCACAGAATGGGTGCAGCCTGGAAGAAGCCTCAGTTTGAAGGTCAAGGACCTGCAATGCCATTTAGTTGGCTTATGTCCGAATCAATCCAAACCATAACCCTAAGGTGCAATTTCCAGTAGATCTTGTGAAGGACGCTTAGAAAGGGACAGCAAAGGACAGAGGCGGTGGTTATCTCCCTTATTATGGGTCAGCTCTATGGGCATCCCTTGGCACCACCAGTCTTCCCTTTTATGTATAGTTTCTAAGTATTTTATCATAGCGGATCATTTTTTGTATGAATATATTTGTACTGGACTTGTGATTTTTCACCTAATGCTTTGTATCCCTCGAGGTGTCCAGATATTAAACCATTCATTAAAATATCTCTCTGGCACAGTATTTGTTTTGTATCTGCCCATATGTTTATTTTACATTGTTTTATATTTACTCAGCGTCTGTAGACATAATAAACACTTGTGACACCTGCACATTTTAAAATGCAAACGAATTCCTTAGTATCATTACACCAATTACCATTCCTGAAGCAGGTTTTAGCTCTGGGAACTGATCACCTGTAAAATTGTTCCTTATTATTTTATATTCTGCAAAAATAGCTCATAATTTAGAATACGGCATCTATACCAGTAAGAAGCTCTCAGAATATTTAATTTTACGAAAGAACTCTGCCTTAAAGTGGAAAAATACCCATTTTATGTGTCAATTTACTGTAATTTTTTTCTTCTTATTTTTTTGTTTTTTTTTTGCTTTGAGTGGTTTTTTATTTTCATAAAAGCAGGGAAAGAAGATTTTGCATTATACGAGCTTCCTAATGTTTTATATGGAAGAAGCCACATCCCCTAAACCCAGGGTCATTATGCCACTGTTTGTTAAGCCTACGTGGTAACATTCCTTGGTCGCCCACTTCTGGGCTTCAACGGATCAGCATTTCAATTGGTGGGATATTTTGTACGTAAGTCCCGCCCACTGTCAAATGTCACTAATCCCATCAATGCTCCGTGGCAACAGGAGATAAATTTGAAATGTGTTCGTTTTAACGATATCCTCGTGCACAATATGAAAATCATTTTCAGCTTATTGATATACACTTATGTATACACTTATGACTCCAGTCAGGTCTATGTCTCTACTTGATTAGCTATACAGGTTGCATTGTTTTGTTGTTTAATGGAATTATTGTGTTGTTCCCGTCACATTTTTTAAATACCTCTAGTGCTGTCCGATAAATCTGGATGAATAAACGAGAAGTCTGGACTTCTAGGGAGGTCCAGCTCCTAAATCCCCAGGAATCGCTGCGTCTCTCCAATTAGAACACAAAATACTGCACCATTGGGTCACAGACGAAAAGGGAACAAGTGTTGAGGCACATTGGTGCTTACAGCTATTTAACTGGGGCACTAAAAGCTCGTATGTCTTCTAAAGCTGTGTCTACCTTCCCCATTCTCTCGTTCTCTCTAGTCTCTCCTTTTAGTCTCTAAGAAGCCTAATTAAAAGCATGAACAGGGCTTTCTCTCTGCCCTTAAATCAGTAATTGGGTTCAGCACAGAGACTGTCAGGAAATTAACACATCACATCGTGACAGCTGTTAATTTTTCCTACTTATTTGTCGTATGAATCACGGTTGATTTGCCAGAGTGCATAACAAATTAGTGGTCTCTAATCAGCGCCCTCTCTCCTGCATGCAGCCCCCTATGTGTGTCCATGTGTTTCTGTAACGTGTGTTTGTCAGCACATATATGTGTGATTATTCATGCACCTATTTCTATGGGTATAAATATAATATAATGTATAACCAAGTCCATTACGGCAGCACCGTAGTGCTCTTGCAGAGCTGTCTCTTACTAGGTGTGTCATCGTCAATAAATCAGTGTACAGGAATGCTAAGAGCTTAAGGAGCTGTTTAAACTTTGATGAAAGCTTTTAGTTACATTTTTAAACTTTCGCATCCAACATTATTTTTCAAATTGACATTCCATGGCATAATATCATGTCAAGTGTCTGGTTTAGTTGGAAACTCATTGCATATTTTGCAAAGTGGAATTTAAAAAAAAAATAAAAAAAAAGTTTGTGTAAGTGAAGTGATTTAGATGCACAATTGCAAACTCTTGATTTCTGCGTTAAGGCACTGTCATAGTAACCACTATTTTACTTGTATACAGCATGACCTTTTTACTGGCCAGTAGGCCCACATTGCTTTCGAGCCACTTTCCTGGCATCCATTGTAACTGATCTAATATGGACGGCTCATGACATTTTATCATTGGTGGGAATCTAGATGTTAGCTGTAAGCATCATGTGATAGGCTCTCATCCAATCCTTCAGCATATAAATGAACCAGGTATTCCTCAGTGCCGGTGTTGGGATGTGACAGTTGGTGTCTACCCATCTCCTTTTCATTTTGAACTGATTTCTGTGAATGTTCACATTAAATCAGACAAGAGTTCCATCCCCTCCAACAGGACCCATTCCATTAGATGCAAAATACTCTGCTCCTCAGTTTGCAACTGTCAGGTACTATGGTCACCACCTTTGTTGAAGAGACAAATAGTTTTTTTTAAATATCAGTTCATTCATTTAAACCTGGTGAATGTGACAGTTGGAAGCTCAGGAGCGGATTTAATTGTACCTAATGGAATGGGTCAGGTTGGATGGTCTGGAGTTCTCTGCTGAGTATTGATAAACATGGGCTATAAAATGCATGTTGGTATAAAATAGTAGACTTTATGACCTGCAGAACACCTGGCTGTGTAGGCCAAGAAGTGATTGGTAAGATTAAACAGAGCTTTCTACATTACGACCGTCTGGGGACATTTAGACTGTACAGCTAGTGTTATGTTGGAGACCTCAATCTGGGTCCAGATTTCGGATCCCATTTTGGTTGGATGCTGGATCCCTTCTGTACCCAGACTCCCTTGCTGGTGAAGGGAGGCTCCTTCCATTTCTTGTAAGGTATTCCAACAGCAGAACCCTACCCTAAGACTACCGCCCTGTCCTCATGTCATATAGGGACGTCTTGACCCGGATAGTAGGAAGGGTACACGTCTGAGAATGCCCTTACTATTAGCTTGACTCCCCATCTCCACTTTGTGCACAAGCGATTCTCATCCCACCGCAAAGGATTCCATTACGAAACTATGGATCTGGAAAATCCAGACCCGTACCGGTAATGCGGCGTGCACACATCCATCGGAAAACGTCCCTTTTGTGAAAGTCTAGATTCAGTCTTTTGTCAACTATAAAAAACTTCTTTAAAAATAGTATTAAAACACATTTATATATGCTATAAAAAAATGAGTGTATATATGTGTTACATAAACAGCTGTACACAGACAGCCATACACAGATAATATATACAGCAAGGACGTGCTCAGCAGTAATGTTGCTAGAATGGTACTGATTATCTTGACCACTGTTCAGCACAAGAGGACTCTAAGGAGAATGTTAATTTGTCCTCAGAGTTACATTAATCGTGTAAAGTGTGTATAGTAGGGCTTTCATTCTGCTTCCACGTCTATGGGGGCAAGGAGAAAGAGATATGTATAAGCCAAACCATAAGGGTTTCAGAAGCACATCAACAGTGTGTGGAGGACCAAAATAATGCCACAGTGAAAACTCCATCTCTCCTCCTTCATGTCTGGCAATACTGCTCATTTTACCTGCTCCCTGCATTGCATATGAACTGGAATGTTTGATCAATTACATTTAAGCTGGCTACACACCTATGCAATTATCAGACAATCGTTTGGCTTACATGATTTTGCAAGAGTGTGTACACTCCTATGATCATGATTTTTTGTTATAAAATTGGTTGCATTTGATGATTAGGTCCTAAAAAATCACCAATGGTGGGATGTGTAGTGTGCAGGGGTGTAACTACAGGGGGTGTGGCTGCTACAGGGACTGGAGCAGAGGGAGGCCTGTGGCAGTCGCCTCCTCTACACTGCAAGCAAGGTGTCAGAGGCTGACCGCTTAAAACTTGTATGAGTGCTGAGCGCTACAGCGCTATACATACAGTTTTAAGCTGTCAGGTAGCTGTCCCACCCAGCTCCGCCCCTGGTTAAATTCAGCTCTGCTTACTCCCGTCCATCCAGACTCTAGCCCCGCCTCCTTGCTCCTTACTATGCTGATAAATGTGTATGGTGTGTACACAGGAATCGGCTGCTCATCAGGACTTGTAATTGTCAGTGTGTACCCAGCTTTACTCATGCCCTCTTTTCAGCAAAGCAGTGCAATGCATGATGGGAATGGTAATTCTGTGAGTAAATCAGCTTTCAAATGCAAATAACATATCTAAACAAATTCCATCATCCTTGTGCTTATATAGATATATTATTTATTTATGATTTTTTATATATTTTATAAACTTACGTAGCGCTTTACAGAGAATATTTCACATCCACAATTCCAATCAGTCCCTGACCCACTGGAACTGCATTCTAAGTTCCCTAACACATACACACACACAGACTAGGGTTAACTTAATCAGCAGCCAATTGACCTGCCAGCATGTAGTTAGGAAACCGGAGCACCTGGAGGAAACCCACGCAGACATGGGGAGAATATTCAAAACTCCACACAGATCAGGCCTAGTCCGGGAATCAAACTCATGACCTCAGCGCTGTGAGACACATTGCTACTCACTGAGCTGCTGTGCTGCCCCAATGTATCAATGATTAGCATGAGAAACAAATTAAAATGAATATGCATTTTATATGAAGGTGCCTGTATAGTCCTATGTTTATATAACTTGTTACATGGATGGTATTTTATGTTGCCTGACAAAACATGTCAGTGTTGTCCTCGTAAAAAAATCACATTGACCAAGCAGCCTTAGCACACAGTAGTGGATCGACGACGGAGTATATTTTTGTAGAGGGCGGCTCCTGGACAAAGCACGACATGTGTTCACTTGTGTCACTTCACGATAGTTGTCCTTTTTACCCATGTCCACGTTGAATCATATGAAGCGATGCATCAAACCAACAGAGGATAGAAGTCAATAACAGAAGGTGTTGACGGTGACACCGAGGAGGCGGGAGAGACGGACGATGAGAAAGCCTGTCATGAACAAGGGTGAGTTGTGCAGCCTAGGTAGAAAGACGCAAGCGTTCTGAATGCCTAGGTAAAATAACCGCAGGAATAATCACACAGCACAACAGTCAACAGTTGTCTGCTCTTGTTGAGCCGTGGATGGAAGTGGAATTCATTAGGGGCTTGTGTCTTTTTTTTTTTCCCTAAGAGTTTGCAAAGCGATGCGTGTCTAGTGCTGTCTGATGTGCTGATGTGCCCTTCTCAGCAGTGCTTTGCATAGGAGAGAAGTCAGACATCGCCTGGTGATAAAAAAAAATAGTCTTAAGATTTTGGTTTATCCTTCAGATGACAAATACACTTCCCCATGGTTCAGCCTCCTCTAGAATTTTCACTGAAGTTGCTTTGCAGATATGGGGCCGTATTCAGAGATCCGTCAGCGAAAGGTCCGCAATTATACGCACGAATGTTGCAAGGCAACACCCCTGACGCCCCTCACACGGATGGGTTGTCCTTAACTTACGAGTCCCTCGAGCACCTGTGTCTTTAAGTGTGCTTTTCCGTTGTATAATACTTCCATACGTGCGTATCTAACTAACCGCACCCTCAAATGGTAATTTAAATGCCTCCCCCCACCCACTTTCACGTATCCGTCTCCAGACAGATTACAGCCACGCCCCCCGTACGTATTTTCCCACGTGCGATTCACAAGTCCGCGCCGAATAGACTTCCGTGCGTAAAATCAACATAGCGCAAATTTAGTTACTACGCATGCGCAGTTCATCTGATCCTAAAAATACGCACGGAACATCCCGCAAATACGGTTCTCTGGATACGGTCCGTGATGGTTACGAGCTTATTGTGCTCCTTGTCTGTCTCCTCACTGTCCGCTATGCTAGCCATTCTTGCATGCCATGGCCTGGATCCAGACTTCCAAAATTTGACACCTTGTGCAAGTAAACTTCAAAATATAACATCTGCTATTAAGGGATTGGATTATATTGGATTGGATTAAAGATTTCCGGTGGGAGTCCCCACACCAATGGCTGTCATTGCGAAGTAGAGACAGCCGAAAGTTGCTTTTCAGCTGTTTCTATTTGGAATGACAGCCATTTTAGATTTCTATTTTATGGCCGCCGGACCACCGGAGAGGTGAGTAGCCTCTCTGGCTCCTTCTGATGCGACAGATCCGATGATTTGCGTAAAATAACCCATTCAATAAAAAAAAAAAAAAAATGAAGTCTGCCTTTCCAAATAGAGACAGCGGAAATCTGTTTTTGGCTGTCTCTACTATTAAAAAAACAGCATTCGCACCAGTGACTCCCACCAACCAACAAAAATTGTTGGTTCGATGAGCCACTGCTCATGTCAAGGAGATACAATGGAGAGGCAGCACGTATGCACAAGCCAATATCTTGCAAACAGGTTAAATAAAACAATTGGATGCCATACCAATGTATGGCATCGGATAGGCAGCAAGTCCAGTGTTATATACAGGTATGTTAAGATATTGAATGCTATGTGCACAGTACACACCGACGGTCATATCGGGCACTTTCAAAACATTTATTAATATATTGTATTATATTATATATTTATTAATATATTATTTAATTGCAGAAAAGAGTCACCTGACCTATCTAGTCTGCCCATATTGGACAGAGTACCTGCTTCATCAGACAATATAAGGAAACACTTAACATAAGACATTCAGTGTTGGCTCCTTGTCAGTGAAGCAATGTGTTTCTACTGTTAATGTGGGCTGTAAAGAAGTGGTACATATTCATTGTGTGATGTGGAACACATAAATATATATATGTGTGTGTGTGTGTGTGTGTGTGTGTGTGTGTGTTTCTCTTTAAAAAAGGGGTGTTTTTCTGATCTTTATAGAAAAAATACAAATGAATTGGTTTTCCCCCTGAGACTATAGATTAGTAGAGCAAATGGGAGATCACTGAGGGTAATTGTTCCTGTATCTCCTGAAATGTCACATTGAAGTGGAGCCCAGCATAGATTCTTGACCTTGCAGAAGACTAGTAGTCGATTAGCAGACAGACTGAGAGGGAAAGAACAGGTCTACATAGGGGTCTTATAACCAAGAGCTATGATACCAATACACAGTCGTGCTGGTTGTCTATATGATGTGAGCGATAAAGAAGTAGTAGATATCTGGTTCAAACAGAGATGCAAATCAGATCAAGGTCTACAACCAAGGACTCCTGTTAATCTAGTGGCACGGTTCTGTGTCTCTGACTTTTTGTGAGGTTTGTTTTTTATTGTAATGGGGCAGAACCAGCTTCTGCTCAGGTAGAAGTAGGAGGTTTCTGGAAGCCACATTATATAACAGAACACCTGACTCAAAAATTATTTGGACATAGGAAAGTACGACCAGCATTTGTGAAGGAAATTACATTTTCTAACTATGATTTTTATTGGAAAATCTGGGACCAAGCTTAGTAAATCTGGGACCAAGGGTCAGATTTACAATGCTGCGGGTTTGGAAAAGTGGAGATGTTGTCCATAGCAACCAATCCGATTCTAGCTCTCACTTTCCTATTACATACTAGAGAATGTCAGCTAGAATCCGATTGGTTGGTAAGGGCAACATCTCCACTTTCCTAACCTGCAGCTTAGTAAATCTTTCCCCAAAATTGACCAATGAAGTCTATCCGTGGGTGGAGCATCAAAGGATGAATGGGAGATGGATTACTTGTGTTTTGGTTCTGGGAGAGCATAGGATAGCATGACCCTCTGTACCCTTACACAGAGCCAACAAAGAACACAATCAAGCTCTCTGGTCAGTGCAAGGATTTCCATCTCTCCAGTAAGTAAGCCTCTCATGGCTGCAAATATTGGGTGTCAGTGCATTGGGTCATGTAAGCAAGGGATTGAGGCAACAGTCATTTATAGTTCTCTTGTGGAACACTTGGTATAAAGAGCGGCTACTTACTGTGTCATTAACTGCTGAACTAAACAAAGCAATGTACTAATTCACCTGAAAGTTGGAGCTTCTTTTATCTGAATGTGGAGATGTGCATCCCATATAACTATGGCAGCTGGTAACCTCTAAGACATGAGACCTTCACATATCTATTATCTGAATATTATAAACTTCACATGGCTGATGCCGTCACCCAATGATGTCACCCTGAAGTAAACGCACAAAAGACTGAACGACCTGTAAGTTTTGGTCTGAATAATATTTTTATTGATTACAGCTATATTTAACTACCTAAACGGATAGGGGCCAAAGAAAAGCAGATGAATCGAACACAAAAAAACAAAAACAAAAACAAAAAAAAATATATATATATATGAAAATGGGATATCACAAGACCGCCCATAAAGACAAGCTTCAACTCAGGAAGACCCTTATATGTGGTCACAATCCTTATCAATTTGCATACCGCCTTGGCTCAAACTCCATCTGTGTCAAACATCAGAACATAATCATCAAACTAGTTGTGTGCAGAGAACACACAACATGGATATAATAGGAAGGGCAGAAAGAAAAGAGACCTCGCTTCCTGTCTGGATCCTTTATATGCCTTCCCACTCCTCTATCCCAATCCTTGGACCAATCAAATGACATTCTGGTAAGTGACATCACTGAGTCCGGCCCATCCAGTGAGTTTAATCTTATTATTATTAATATATCCATTCCATATCACACAGTCTAGGAACCTAAAGCATGAATTAGATTTGCTGGTATTTGTTAGGTGCAAGGCTACCATCTAGTTAATTAAGTGGACAGATAATCCTCTTGACCTCCAGAAAAACAGGAATTCATTTTAATCAGAATGACTCAAGTGTTGGATTATTGCACTCACTTCAGTTGTCAGAAGCTTGGAATTAATTGTCATCTACATAAGTTTAGCAGATGATTATTTTGAATTTGAAAAAAAAAGAGGTTAAGAAGATTAGAGAGGAGACACAGAAACTACATGATACCTAGGAAATGGCACAAAAGAGGACTTTGTTGCATAATAAGATTAATTACAGCTCTGCAAAGGATTGTGACTCGATTTCCACAGATGGTATGTGAGTGGATACACCATGTTTATCAGGATGAAATACTATTGTTAGAACCAGGATCATTTTTTATGAACACACATAATTACACAGGGAAAAATGACCCTGTTCCAACTGTTAAATTACCAGTTACCAATAAAAGAAAGTGTCTGCATGAGTTTTGCTTCGGAGAGATTGTTTCATCCCTTAATTAAAGGTGTGGTCTCAGGTAAATAGATTATTTAATGTGTAATTCCAAATACTTGTCTTGATGGGCTGTAGTTTCTGGTTACTAAGCATTCACATTTTGATACGTTACTGGATTCATGAATTCTTCTTTACAGCAGTTGCTGCTCAAGTTCCGCAATATGATGTGTCAAAAATCAACGCGTCATATTCCACACCAAAGTCTATTGTTTATTGTCTTCTGTTTAGTTATTCCTCGATCTAGCTCCTCCCTCTTGGCCTATGTAAACCCAGCCCTTTCACTTCCTCCTTACCTAATTATTGCGTTTACTTCCAGTGTTCTAGTCCTACTGCTTTATTTCCTACTGCGGAATATGTATTGTTTACCTGGATTGTTCCTGTCTTTGCATGCGCCTCACCCTTTGGTATAATGCCTTTGCCTGACTTGACTACCAACCTGGCTTCCACTGACCAGTCTTATGCTACCATCTGGACCTGCCTTCCTTCCAGCTACTGGACTCTGATACTGATTCCAAACCCTTACACTATGAGTGCTATGAGATTCAAGGATTAATGATAACAGTAGATCTCTGGCAGAAGATCATTGTTCTTCTAGTACTATAAAGCTCCATGAGCTCTGGAACTAATGGCACCTTGCAGAGGCAGACCTACATTTTTGGGGCCTTAAAGCTTGAACTGTTCTAGGGGCTCTTTTTGCAACCAGTAACAATAGGGCAACACCCAACATGCTCCAATGGCCCAAATGGTGGAGAACGGGGTGGTGGGATGGAGTCAGTGAAAATGGTCCAGACAGTGAGCCCCTTGCCGCCAGCAATGAGGTCTGGGTAATATCTGTTATCTTCAATGCACACAGTGACAGCAGCCTCTATTCTGCTTCCGGCCGGATCGTAAGAACCTTCCTCTGGTCAGAGCTGTAGATAAAGTGACTGCCGGACAGAACTGATTGGGGGTGGGGTTTCTGAGTACTCGGAAACCCCCCCTGCCTTGAGCATATTATAAGGTCACTATTAAGTACTTCAACCCATTGGCTTATGATTCTATCACAAATATAACCTTATTTTAATAACACGCACCTAAAAACTCTTTAAAAAAAAAGAAAGAAAATAATGGCTAAAAAGTTGCTTCAGGGCCTCTCAGGGATTAATTAGGGTCCCTGGAGATTAAGCTTCATTAGTTTCATAGAAGATCCGCCACTGTCCCCTTGTATGGTTGGTCATAGTACATCGATGTGCGGAAGTGGCCAAATAGGTTGTTGGTAATTGTTCCCAGACATCCAGTAAGAAAGGTTGCATGCGATCTGAAGTGTATCTTCTGCAGGCATCCAATGGGTAGTCTAGCATCGTGGCACATGTTCAAACTATGAGGATGTTAAATCCAGTTGAGTGTGTGGGTGAATGATTAGCACAAGTATTCAAGTAGAGCCACCAACCAGAGCAAATGCTGCACCGCTGTGGTTTACTCTGGAGAATTAAGATGACTTTGGCTCCTAGGAATCATACATTGCTCCCAAAGCTGCAGTGATTCAAATTGGTTCACATAAGAAAAGCAGCATTGCAGTGCCATGATGCAGACATCCTTCCCTAGGGGCATATCAAGTGCTTCTGCAGTGCTGATGTTACTTCTATTCTATTCTTCTTAGGGCAAAAGACCCAATAAGCACTTTTTTAGTTATTGGCCGAATTCACAAAGTAGCTCTATACAAAAGGGCTGACACAGAGCTTGAAAGTAAAGCTGGCCACACACTAGAGAAAGATTAGACCAATATTCGCTGTAGTGTTTGGTGCCAATGGAACCTCAGATAATCGTCTTAAAAGGTCGATAATAGGGTGATAGTGTCCAATAATCTGATCGTTCAAAATTCCTGACTCGTCATCATGGAGAATGATATTGTGTGGTGTGTCAGCAAGTCCAATTAGCGGACCCTGTACCTCAACCTCCTGGCCACAGTTTCCCCATCTGTCTGAATCCGTAATTATCAGCAAAGAGACGCAGGGCTTCCATTACTGTATTACCGCTATACTTGCCAGCAATTATAGAGTCAGACAGATGGGGAAACCCTGGGCAGAAGGTGGAGGTGCTGCACACTACGGACTGGAGCTGCCATAATTATTAAGATGCACTAATCTCCTGCCAAGATTGACAGGAGGCAAGTGCAACCAATCAGCTAAAGGACCTCCTATCAGTCTATGCAGCCCCTCCCACTTCAACATGTATTATCGCTTCTGGCAGTAGAGAGTAGAGGTGTCCCATTTATTGGCTGCCTCCTGCTGGGAGTGATAATCGCTCTAGTGTGGCCAGCCTAAGGGCTGAACAGGAGCAAACATAGACAAATATTCATCATTAAAACCCACCCCCGCTGCATATGGCCTAAAATAGAGGTAATAAAGAAGGCATTTGTTCTGCATCATGTTGATAAGAGACCCCAATAGTATGTAATATATCACCTATCTTAGAGTTCCTGCAAATGGATCCTTAATATACAGAGGGAGAGAAACCCCTTCTTATATCATTAAACTTGGGTTTTAATTACCAGAAATTCCTATGTAAAGTGAAATGTTCTTCTGTACACTGAAAGTTATGGAGCCACTCAAACATATCCCGCATAGCAGAAGTTTCACGAAAGCGAATCTTAAAGATTAATTGCTGAAACAAATGAAAGTTCTTGGACACTAAAATGCTCAGAAAAGACTGCAAACAGCTGTTCCTATCGTGAAAATCAGGTCTCTACAATCAGCACAATATTATGTTACTTGGGAATAACTGATTTTATTTTGCACATTATGGCATTTTTTATTGTCTCCCAGCACATATGAGATGTAGTTGCTGAAATCACACTAGTCTTTTTCAGCAAATCTTCCCAAGTCTGTACTTTTGGAATGCCATAAATCAACTCCATAGAAAGTCTACAGTTACTATCAGAACTGATAACAAACACGTGAAATAAGATGTTTTCTTATCACATCCAACTTGAATTTTTAAAAGAAAATGGCAAGAACTAAAATGATTAGGTCTCATTTTATTAAGTCCCTTGTATGCTTTTGCTTTATTTTTTCTGGTTGTGTCTAAGAGAAAATGTGTACATTTATTTGTGGGAAGTGCTTGATTAATTTGCCACAGAGACGAACAGTGAATTTTTTTTTTTTTAATTTGTGAAATCCACTAATAGTGACTCTTCTAATGCATAGGCTCCTAACTATCAGGAACATGTAAATTGCAGGAAGGCTTTATGATTTATGGCTGTTTTTAGATAGACCACCTCTCTTTTAATGATGGTTGAGGAATCTGATAGCCAGCTTTGATTTTTAGCCCCGATCGCTCCATTCCTGTGTTGTGAAGTCTTAAATCTTCTCTAACATCAGGCAATGATTTTAAAGGATTATCTACTCTGCTGAGGTGTTGCCTTAATGACATCTCTGTTTTTTTTTTATTTTGTTCCCTTTATATCCTTTCATTACGAAAATCCATTAAAAGACCTGCACTTTGTCGATATAATACACATGTACAGTAGCAAAACTTTATGTAACTATTACAGCATAGCCAAATGATCTCTTCTGGCCACATAAATGTAAAACTTTAACAGAAACAAAAATAAATAAAAGAATAATTTTATGTAAGTCACAAGACTCGGACACATTTTCTAATAGTCATTATGATTTATAATAATAAGCTCATTTTTTATTTTGGTTTTGTTTCCAGGAGTTTATACTATGGTTGCCTACTTTTGCAAATGAATATCAGGGAGATTGTAGGAGCACTATCAAGGTACTGCACCAAAGGGGTGTGTCCTGTAGCGCCAAAGAGGTGTGTCCTGTGAATAGCTCCACCCATAGGTGTATCTAGCACTGCCAGGAAAACTATTTTACAATAAAAATGTCAGTATTTATTGATTATTAAACTGTCAGTGAATACTTTCATTACTATCTTTATAGAAAAGCTAAAAGTAACGCTGCAGCTGATTAACAAGAGTATTTCATTACATCTTGGCCTCCATGAAATTGGTCATCTCCATAGACCTCCATAGACCTCAATGGATGAAATTAGAATCAGGGAGATTACCAAACACTTCAGGGAGTCAGGGAGATCACCCAATCTTCAGGGAGTCTCCCTGATATTCAGGGAGAGTTGGCAACTATGGATTATACTTATATCATTTTTGTATTATTGAATGGAGACATAAGCTCAGATAC
The DNA here is from genome assembly GCA_011038615.1 of Limnodynastes dumerilii. Lineage (NCBI taxonomy): Eukaryota > Metazoa > Chordata > Amphibia > Anura > Limnodynastidae > Limnodynastes > Limnodynastes dumerilii. The sequence goes on from WWET01000415.1 coordinate 220,594, forward strand.
TAAATTCTGATGCTTTTATGATTGAATGTATGTCCTGGCAGAATTCAGTCCGGGCAAGAAGGATTGGGGGAAGCTGTCACTGGTGAGCTATGGTAATAATCCCCCCTCCCATTTTTCCCATTCAGTAATTGATGATTATAAGACCTAAATATTTTTCTAGTTGTTTTGACCCAACTACTTAAGAAATAGACGACTCCATAATTGTTTTGGCTTAGGAATAACTTGAAAAACTTATTAAGAAATTAAGTGAGCCTCAAACTAAGAAAGTTTGGGGACCACTGCGGCATGCATTGTATATCATATCAATTTTAGTTTGTCCTCTGATTTACATATGTGTTGAATATACGGTGCTGAATTTTAAATTGCGGAATATGACGGTGTGCAGTAAAGTTCTCTTAACACCGGACCTGCGGCAGGAACTTAAATCTTGCAACTGCATTTTAGTTGCATAATATTCAATTGTTAAGTCACAATAGCAAAAAAAACTATTTTTTGTTTTTGGGGGGGTGCAATGTGCTGGTGGACTGTATATTAAATAATAATTATTAATAATTGTATATATAGAAAATC
>WWET01000415.1:296387-312007 GCA_011038615.1 Limnodynastes dumerilii
AGGAGAGGGTCCTGTCACTATAGTGTCACAGGAGAGGGTCCTGTCACTATAGTATCACAGGAGAGGGTCTGTCACTATAGTGTCACAGGAGAGGGTCCTGTCACTATAGTGTCACAGGAGAGGGGTAGGTAGGTACAGTTGGAGGGCATGGGTCATGTAGGGTGCACAAGCAACAACTGATTCTACAGCAAAATCTGGATCATTTACCTAAAGCACTGTTTTGTTTTTTCATGTGAATTTATATTCTGGGAAATGGCATCAAAGCATTTATATCAGAAAGACACTGATAAGCAGGGAAAGACTGTGTCACTCTAATATGACTTCAGTGTTTGGAAGCATTTTGGCTCTGCTAAGTGTCAGCATGAACTGGCCACAGCATTAGGCATTGTACATCATTTTCTCTACAGCTCCCTGGAACTTTGCAATTTAAATGTAATTAATTTGTTTAGGAAATTCTGTTTTTGTGCATCATTGTTGCTCAGTTCTCATGGGTGCCAAGAGGGGTGGGCAAGAAGTTGGTGTATCGAGGCCCAAAATGGTGGCCCTGTTACCACTAGCATTGTCTAGAGCTATGCATAAACTTCTAGGCACTTATTCTTAGCCAACTTAACCCAGTATGTATTAAATATAAAATTTGTCAAGTACACGGTATATCACCTTGATATATTCTGTCTGGATCCCTTAGTTTCTATCAAAACTTATCTTAAGCAAAAATGTAATAGACTTTTCAACAAACAATCCTAATCAAAGTAAAAATGCAGCCACTAACCCGTCCCCATATTTAGGAACCTTATGGAACTTGAGTGCCATAGGGCTTCCTTAAGTAACCATACAGAGAGTCCCTCCCCGGCTAATCTAAATCCCTCCCACTTCTACCTAAGTCCACCCTGAGGCGGCATTAGCACGCCTCCTTCTGACTTAACTACTCTGTGCGGTCTTTATGTACCTAACTGGTACATAGATTGCGTAAGCTGCTTAAGTGTGAATCCGACTCATAGACCATAGTGAGTTTTTATATCCTTAAAAATATGAACTTTTGCCTGGTATAAGAAACCATCTAAAAAAAATTTCGTGAGTTTAACAGCTATATAAACTCTACATAATCAGCATTAGGTTAATGTAACAGACAGCGGATTCTAGATACAGTATCAATTTTTCCAACCTAATTTAGGCTACGATGGAATAATGAGTGGTTTGCAAGTCACCTCTCTTCTTGCCTCTGCTCCATCTGTGCGGAAAAAGTCCTTCTGACAACGACTTGAAACAAAAGATTTTTAATGAAAAAGAATGACACTTAAAGTATATTTTTGTAGTGATCTATACACTACTTAACTCAATAAATGGCTAAGGTTGTTTTTTAAGTCACCAACCTCTGGGTCTAGGCATTCCTCAAATGTCAGCCTAGCTGCCAACTGGCTCTCTGGACAATTTGCATAACATTACCCTTAATGTCTATTGATTTTAGTTTTAAAACTATTGCATTTTAGCAGTTATTGATTGCTGCAGTCTTGTTGCAAACCTTCTCGATTCCTTTTTATTTATTTTTTTATTTTTTTTATCAACAAGTTGTTTTCCAATACAATTTTTAGTTGAAGTAGAATTTACATTAAGCCCTTGTGCTTTCACTGGGAATACCTTTAGTGATTTGGGTTATATGAACTGTTTGTAAAAGACTTCTAATAAAACACTATGGATTCCTGTGTAAATCTGAATGTGATTACTGTAACATGCTTTGACCAACACAAAGGGCTGGATCCAGACTTAAGTAAGTGCTTGAAATTAGTTACTCCTGGGCTAAACCATGTTGATTGCAGGGGGAGTCAAGATAATTGTATTCTTTGCATGCAGGGATATATCTTTGAATTGCTTACTGCACCCAGATACTGACCAGATTTACTATCACACTATTATTTAGACTTGCGATAGGAAACATTAACTCAACTCTAATACTGTTTGCAACAGATGAAATATGACTCCCCTGCAATCAACATGGTTTAGCCCAGGAGTAACTAATTTCAAGCACTTACTTAAGTCTGGATCCAGCTCGATGTCTATAATATACTGCCTTGAGACTCTGAATAAGAATTATAAGCAGAGAAGGGGGTTCAAGGGGCTGATTATTATCAGACTACTAGGTACAACACAGGTATACTGCTGAAAAGTCTTCTTTGGACTGCTGTACCCATGCATTGCTTTCTGATTACCCGGTTTGTGGTTAGAAATTAGGGTTATAGTTAGATTTATTCAGGGACATTTTTTTTTCCTACTCACGGAACCTGATCCAGACTTAAGAGTGAATTTCATATGCCAGTGTATACACGTTATCACTTAAGAGGATAATGCACTCCCCCCAAAACATCACTCTCACTGACTTAACTGACTTGTCCGTAACCCTACCTTAACTTCTCTGTGTGTATTGAATACCTTGTTATATAGAACTACCTAACCTAACAATTTAAATGCCTCTCCCCACCATACAGATTGTTATGACAGCCCATCATGCGGTTGCTGAACATACGGAAACCAGTTGTGTACGTCCCGATGCTTATCATTTGTTGAGCATGAGCAGTATGATCACACAGTCTCACGTAGGTAAGTCAGCTGTCTTTATTAAGTCTGGATCCATCCCACAGATTTTATTTTATTTCTGAGTTGGTTTATCGGAAGCCAGTTTATGATATCTGTTTAATTGATTTTATATTATTATTTTTATTAATGCTTAGTTATATAGCACCACAAATTGTCTGCAGCGATTTATAGAGAACATTAGACCTTCACACTAGTCCCTGCCCCTATAGGAGCTACATATTAAGGCCCCTAACACATACATACATCCACACATAGAGACAAGGGTTAATTTATTCCGAAGCCAATTAAGCTACCAGCATGTTTTTGGAGCGTGGGAGGAAACTGGAGCACCCGGAGGAAACCCACACAGACACAGGGAGAATATACAGACTCCACACAGATAGGGCCTAGTTCGGGAATTGAACTCATGACCTCAGCACTGTAAGGCACAAGTGCTACTCAATGATCCTCAGTACTGATTTATATGTTACTTTGTTGTATCTGTTTATTGATTATATAAAAAATGTGTATATTTTACCTACATGTTCTTGTCTATCTCCATTGTGTGAATATGACTTTTTCCCGTAGTGACCATTTATAGTTTCTTTTTTTTTATTTTATCATTATTCCATCACTTGTTTGCGCTGTTCCTTTTTAGTTTTTATAGTATTTATATCTGTACGGGGTTGTGGATTCCCTATAATTACAGCAGCAGCTATGGAGGAATTGTTGCTATTGGACCGTAGTGAGTTATTGTAATTTTTAGCACCCATGAACCTTTTATCATTTTTCTTTTGCTAGGGTTAGGAATTAGGGGTAGGGTTGTTGTATTTCTGATCAAGCACGTCAGTATTACAATATTCGATCAGACAGGAGTCATGGTAACGACTGTGTCTGATCGAAAGCAGCCGATCATTGAACGCTGATGCCGTTATTGCTGGCATATTCACCGTCGAAAATGTGCACATCTTACCAGCAAACCACTTCCCTCGAATTTTTGGAAGGGATGCTTATGCTTATTGGGCCTGATCCAGAGCTTATGGTGGGCGTATGCGTAAGAACGGCATTTCTGCCATTCTGCGCATGCATCGGGCAGATGTTGCCTCCCGATCCTTAGGATCGGGTGTCCCTAACTGTTGCATAGTTACAGCTGAAGTTAGGGTAGCCTTCAGCCGGCATAACAGTGTCATCAACTTGTGTTTAGGCTGCACACTTAGGAAATTTGTGGCCATCTTGTATGACTTGCTAACGGTTAAGTTAAAGAAAATAAAATAAATGGTAGTTATTTCAATAAAGTCCATCATTATTGTAGTTGTTCTTCTGAAAAATAGTAGTTGGTCAAGCTGTTTGGATAAACGCCTTGGGTGTATGGTGTGAAGAACCAATTGCTTTGTACATAGATGCAAGCCATATTTCTGTGTATAAGGGATAAGGTGAAGAATGATCGTCATGGGATTGACCACATAATGTGACTAGTATGAGGTCATTTTTAAAGATCTCCACAATAGCTTAAAGGCAGTTGTATGATCTTTTGTTAAATGGAAGCTGAACTCTCAATGGTGATTCGGGACTCGTTGATCATCTAGATCTAAACAAAAGCCTACATTTCTCATTCATCTCTCCTCTGCACTGTTGTCCGATCTCCCCTTGGACTTTATCCATAGTAACCCAATCAGTCTTCCTCTTCTGTACTTTTATAACATAATTTATTGTAACAATGATCAAACAGTGTGTAGGCTGAGTTTTTCATTTCCTGTGTAACCACGTCTATAAAGATGATCTGGGAAGTAAATTCTACTTGGCATCAAGACCCCTGACGCTCTGTCTTATGTCTCCATTAGTTCACTATACTGGTTTTCATCTGTCCTAATTAGCTTGGATTCCATGGATAAAAAGTATATCAGCTCCAATCCAATATTGTTTGTAGTTTAAGGAACATAAATAGTTCCATCTACAAAATATATAGAATGAACTCCAACGGTTTAAAAATGGCACTAGCTAAGAATGACCCAATAAACGACCAACGATTGAAACCTTTCCCCACATCACTCAACATTCATACTGAAATAAAGACACGGACAACTGAATTGGGATTTTAAAAAGGGGACATAGGCTTATCAAATGGAAATTAAAAGATTGAAATTGGCTATAAAATTTAGGGTAGACAGGTGGCATAGCAGGTGGGTGTCACCTTATGAATCTTAAAGGGATAGAAAGATACACCTCTGAGGACCAATATTTCTCCCCACATGTTTTCTGTGCCAAAGTTCTATGATGACAGCCCCTACCTCTACCGCCAACCTGTGCCCCATCTGAAAAGAAAATTTCAACATGTTTGTAAATACGCATCATATATGAAAGAGAGAACAAATTTTACAACGGGAAAATTCAGTTGGAAGTAACAATTTGTAAGCTTTGTCATCTGATCTAAGCTTACTCCACCACCCCCAACCAATCACTGCTTGATTTTCTGGAATCGGACATTTGCAACTGTGCAGCACTTGGTTTTCCGACTCATTGCCGTAGATAGGAAGTGCAATAAACTTAAATACAAGGCTCTATTTACTATCATTAGCGCATTGAGCGCTAATGATAGCAGCCAGGCTCGCTGCGCCTTGCAGTGAGCCTAGCAGGACCGCGGGGAGTATTTATTAATACTTACCCCTCCGGCGAGGTCCCACGACGGTCAGCGAGCCTTTCGCTGACATCGTTGGGTTATGGAGTCCCGGCACATGCGCAGTAGATGCCTTTTGGGACTTGTACAATTGCATGCACCGGGATTAGAGATAGAAGCACGCCCGGTCAGGTAAGTTTAATACTTACAATTTTTTGTGTGGTTTTTTGTAAATTAAATATGTTTATTAGGTAAAATTGGTTTAAAATGGTTAATGTATATATATTTTTTTTTATTTTTTTTTTACTTCGATTTAAATGTTTTTATACTTAACTGTATTCCAGTGGTCTCCCAATATGTACCCCCCTTCTTCCTCCTCCCAATAACAGCTATTAGGGGGAGGAAAAGGGGGGTATATGGGGAGACCGCGGGAATTCTTACCCTAACGCCTTCTTCAGATGGCGTTATTTAACTTGTCGGCGCGACACTTAGTAAATGCAGGCCTGCATTCATTAGAGCGGACCGGCGATCCGGAGGGTTAATGCGATCGTCGCTATGGTTTCCATGGCGATGATAGCATTGTAGATATGGACTAAGCCCGAAAACGGGCTTCATCGTATGAAAATGATCTTAGTAAATAGAGAACACAGTTCGTTACTGATCTGAAAAATGTTAAGGTGTTAAGAATTAGACAAATATTCACTCTATTTCCAGACTATTAAGGAACTTTATTTTCATTCTGTTCTTACTGTATATATGATTATGAGTGTTTGTTCGTTCTTTGTTTTTTACTTTATTGTCATGCCACATGAATGGTGTTTATTTTATTCTGGTACCAGATTAATCGGTATGTCTTCATAATGTGTGTGTTTTGTGATTGATCAGATTCACCCACCAGTGCAGTACGTTGTCATCTTTTAATTGCTTAATTTCCTTTTAGGTACAACGCCAGCAGATTATGTAGCACTTTACAATTTTAACAATTAGTATAAACAAGGCTGGATGGGTAAAAGGGCCTTGTTCTCAAGCTTACATTCTATAGGACAGTTGAATTGATACATAAGGGCAAGTGCTATATATCACACAATGGACCAGAAAGGTTTGGTATGGTAACAGTGCTCAGTGCTGTGTATGGTCCAGTCGCATAGCAGTGTTAGTAACAGAGATGAGGGAATTTTACAATAGAAAGAGAAAGTGTGCGAGTTTGCGTTAATAATGTAATAATAGTGTAATAATAATGTTAATAATAGAAAAACAAGATGGTTGTGATTATGGTAAATAAAGCTTAAGAAGGTTGAAGAATTTGTCTGAAGAGGTGAGTTTTAAGAGAGCGCTTGAAAGATTGGAAAGTAAAGGATAGTTTTAATTGGCGAGGAAGGTTATTCCAGAGAATGGGTGCAGCCTGGGAGAAGTCCTGTAACTGTGAATCAGAGCATTTATGCAAATCTAAAGAAATTGAAAGAAAAAGGGGGTGCCCTGTAGTATTGCAAACTTAATTTTATGAAATAAATAAATGTTAACAAATGCATACCATAAATATAGTCATGAACAAACTATGGAGAGGTGTCAATAATGACTTTTTACCCAAAATCTGAACTATCCAATATCCGGTTGAGAAATTCAGTAGTATGACCCCCAAATTGAATTGTAAATTTCTTCTAAATTTGTTTCAATTTAAGCCACTGATGAAATCTAAGATTTTTTCCTCCCATATCATAAGAATGTTATAAGAATGTCATAAGAATGTCATCTATATAGTGATACAATCATCTGTTGATGAAGTTTACTGAGTGACTCAACGTGAGGGGTAGGATATCCTCTGTTGGACCTTTAGCTTATTATTATTATTTTTTTATTTTTATTATTATTATTATTATTATTATTATTATTAATATTATTATTATCATATTACCATTACCATTTTGACTATTATTATTTGCTGTTTAATTCCCAAGCGTCATCGAGGAATATTGCTCTTTTTCTTTTTCAATTCCATCGTTGCTATGTTTAAATTCCATTCCATTACTTATTTGCATCAACCTGATTGGCTGCTGGTGTCCTGACTCCTTTGTCGTTGGCCACCTGCATTATTTTATGTTCGGTGCCCATGACAGCAGTATATTTTAATTTTCCGATTATTATTATTTTTCTTTATTTTTTTCCTTACTTTTGGATCTCTTTATATTTCTGGTTCTGTCATAGCCTGGATACTTCCTATTCTCAATGTTTGTCACCTGTAATTTAAAGGTTACAAATTAAAGGGGTTACAAGAAGAAGCTCAGAAAATGTGGCTTGTGGTTGGTCCATCTGCTCACACTTTTTACATTTACAAAACACATTACTATATTGATTATTTATTTACAGTTGGAGAATTATTGACTTAACCTTTGACACAGTCTTCAGCTCATGAAAGTGTGTCCATGACAGCTTATAATTGCTACTTTTATAAATGTACTTTAGCTCTTTAATATTTAGAAGAAATTAGACTAAACAGTGTTGTAAAGTGCATTTCAATGTATATAATCCATAATTCAGGGGATTCACTGCTATGCAGATAGATCATTCTCCTGCACAAATTAGCCTCCTAGATGAAAACCTATTTATTCTGTTGGTATGCGGATGCGCATATATTTATATCTTTGCTGTAAGTCTTGATATTTAATTACATTGGTTTTATTCTCTAGACAGTAGGCAAAAGATGTACATTATCTATCAATTGTATTATTATTTGTATCAGAGCTCAACAAATCCCAGGTGCCTGGATTGACCGGGAACAACCATGGTGGTTTATTCGTGGAGGTCAACCTGCTGCCCATTTCGGCCTTTCTCACCCACTGAAACTGATGTGAAAAAATCTGCCCAGAGAGCGATGTCAACAGTTGGCAGCATTGTTCTACTTGGAACTTCTCTCACCACAGTTTCAGCAAGTTGGGGGAAAGGGGAGAGGACTAAATGACTATGGCCACTCCTCCCACATCGTCTTTACAGTACGCATTGTGGGAAGACTTCAGTTGGTGAACAAAGTGAAAGAAGTCAGCAGCTGTTATGGTCAGAACTTCTTCCACAGCAGCTTCTTCTAGATATAAGCTAGAAAAAGTTAACACAGGTTTCTGAACACGTAAGTCAGCTAAGTTACGTACATGAGAGGGGAGTGCTATAAGGAGTGCATTATCCTTAGTAGTGCGTATCACGGACTGACTGGGTTGGGTATCCGCTCTGGGTTCCCGGGGACTTGATAGTGATTTATCAATGTAATGGAAGCTGGAGGGTATAATGTATGATCTTCTCATGTGCTAATTGCCAAAAGGGGTTTAAAAGTACAGTGCATAAACAGGCTTGACTGGATAAGGCAAGGCTTGACTTGAGCTGGATTGGACAGGCTGGAATGGACAAGGAAAGGTTTGACTGGACTAGACAAAGCAAGGCTTGACTTGAGGCTGGACTAGGACTGGAATTTACTGGACCTGGACTGGTCTTGATTTGGTACTGGACCAGGACTGGACTAGACTTGACTTGACCTGGACTGGACTGGACCTGCACAGGACTTGTCTTGACCTGGACTTGACCAGGACTGGACTTGACTTGACCTTGACTGACCTTGTCTTGGCAAGAACAGGACTAGATAAGAACTGGATCAGGACTAGAAAATAACAGTAGCGCTTCTCAGTAGGAAGAAGGCACCTTGAATGACCAAGTTGTTCTTTCACTGATTAAACAGTGCTCTGAACTTAAGTAGTGCTCCCTGGTCCCAGATTGGATGATTAAATAATTTGGTTTCTTGGGCTGGAGTCGGGAATGGCTGAGGCGCATCATGTGAGACAATATATTATGGCGGCGCCCATGCACCGGAGAACGCTGGTGCCAGTATGCAGAGAGGAGTGGCACCTCCTTGAAGACTCAAAGCAGACATGACTGAAGAGAGCTGCCGATAGACGGCCTGTGACGCAGTATGTCCTGCATTTCATGACAGTGCGCTACTTAGCAACGCTTGCATACATAAAACGCATGTGCCTGCGTAAACTCAAGTGTGAAAAATGTTATATTCTTTCATATATGTAATTAGATGATTCTCCTTTTGCTTTATAAGTAGAGGTAAGCTCCGGCCCCGTATTTTGTTTTTTTTTTTGTTTTGTTTTAAACGTAAATGTTTTGGTTTTGGATCTGGATTTCTGCAATCCCAAAAAAATAGAAAAAAAGTTCTAAAATCAAGTAATTTGCACGTGTTTGTGTTGCTGTACTGTATTATTAACATCAATAGGGTGGCTGTAAATATTTATGCAATGATAAACAGCATTAAAATCGTCTTATATAGAGCTCAAATGAAGAAAAATTGTGTTTTTCCTCGATATGTGATCCAAGTATGGAGGGAGGAACTGAGTTCCACCTGGGTATGCCTTGGAACCCCTAAATTCAGATCTGACAGATAACACACAACTTGAACCGAACATCACTAATTGTGAGTTTTACATTGACATTGTCGTTATCAGTTTTTTAGGGTCCTGCACATAATTTATTTAAAAAACAGAAATATGCATGAGAATAGATGTGAATATGTTTAGCATGTGTTCCACAAGTAATAAATGTGGACGGAACCAGGGGCATTTTTAGAAGTGAGGGGGCCCTTGTGTAGGATTTGTGCATCCCCCTGCTGCACCCCTCACATAGAAAAAAAAAAAATCACTTACGAGAGAGAGAGAGAGAGAGAGAGAGAGAGATATATATATATATTTTGGTGCAGCGTGTGTGACACGGGATCCCTTGTTCATTGTTGCACACCTTGCACCCATTATAGATAACGCCAATGGTCGGAGCCACTGCTGTTTCATCATTTTTTTGTTCGCTTGTTACGGTATGAGCTATGAATGTAGCATGATGCTCGGCATCACACAATAAATCATGTGACAAGTCGTTAGGCTGCAGGATCATGTTAAGTGTTTTACAAATAAATGATCTCACATCGCTTTTATGTAAAGTAAGCAGTTGTTTAAAAATGACGATGTGCTAATTATTTTTCTTTTGTGTGGTAAAAAGGAAAAAAAAAAAGAAAAAAAAAAAAAGAAATAAGATCGATGGGTGTGTAAAAACGGCATATACCTCACCCCTCGCTCCTAATTTACTAGACTCATCTAGATGGCTCCCGCCTCATATTTAAGAATTGAAATAAAAAGGAATGATTTACTAGTGACGATTGAAACGCTGGAGTCTTTTAAAAGTGTAGAATTTAGTACAGAGGTTTTTTTTTTTATCCTTTGTGCGGTTAATTACATGTATGTCAAGCGTTGGGCTTGTCGGCGTTATATTTTACCTTTAAATTATGTGATGTGCTAATTAACACTTTTATTAAGACCCAATGACTGGTTCTAAGTCTTTTGCTCCTCTGTATCTGTGAATCTTTCCTCCTTTGTGACATCTTGTGTTTATGGCTTCGTTCTAGCCATGGAACTAGATGGCACATTGAATTATTCTCAAGTGTACATGAGCATCATGTCACATTTGCGTGCCTGATATCATACGTGACTAGCTGTACTGCAGCCAGGACCCTTAATGTACGGTCTGCCAAAGCACTACCCTCTGAATGGTTAGCTACATATTAACTTAAATCTTTGTGGAGTCAGGCTCGCTTCTCATCACTTATACAAACATATTGTTTCCTTTAGAAGGACAAACACTCAGTGTTGGGGAAAGAAAGAAAAAGGATATGTAGGTCACAATACAAAGCGTAATCATTCTCACTTGAGAATTTAATCACGTCTTAGAGGAATTCCCAGTATTGTGGCTGCATTGTATACTTTCTAGTAAACCTTGTTATAAATGAGATCCTGATGTGAATAAAAGGGCATAATGAACCTACAATAAAAGGTAACAAAAGTGCCACAAAAATAATATAAAAAAAAAAAATAGCCCCGGTTTTAATTAATAGTAATCATTTTGTAATAAATAATCAACTCGAAATAAAGTACTTTCAGTTTACAGGGTATTTAAAACTATTTTAAAAATAAAAATAAAGTATGTAAAAATAAAAATCACCTATCGGATGATAAACATAACACGTCAATTTTATGGCACAAGTTGTGATCTTGCTTTGAGCTTCTTAGCTTATTCACATATCCGTGTTAATAGGAAAATACTTTATTTTCGCAATACGATAGTTTTTCTGGTAAAGAACACCTAGAATGGACAACGGGTTTTCTGCTAATAATTAGTGCTGGTTGTGTTATCCCTTAAATTGAGTTCACTGGTTGAACCTGAAATCATCAGAGTAATCCATAAATATATACAAATTTAGGGAAGTTTAATTAAAATGATCCCATTATGCGCTACTTATGGGACAGTATAGAGCTGCAGACTCATCGGGAAAGGCGCGAATTCCTGTCACATGCAGTAACGTTCAGAATGGAATCATGAATGCGTCCCAAGCTGAGGGGGCACTTGTTTTGTTTCAGTAAATCATTGTTCCTCAGTCAGTGGACTGAGTATATATGGTATATTAGGTTTTTCTTTGGTAAAGGTGTTTTGTACAAGGATAATTTTGGACCAGATTCTGAGACGTGTATGATTGCACACACGTTAATCCATTTTTACAAAATGGACTTACATGCGGTCGATCTTAAAGTCAGTGCTTTGAAGGGTAGTAAACCCCCCCTGCATGCACGAACCTAACAAGTTCTGACTCCTAGTAAAATGGGGCGGATATATAATGCGGAATCCAATGCAAGGACTTAGCCAAGCCATTACAGCACGGTTAGCATCGATCTCCCCACCCATCATATATACACAAGGCACGCAAGACAGTCCGCCAAGCCTCACCGACGGAGACCATTACTGCACGGAATGCAGAATCGATCGCACTGCGTTCCAGTGCGTAACAGGCCTCCTTAAGCATGGTCCTATGTGACTGTAGGACAAAAGATAACTTCTAAACATGTGATGTTGGAATGGAGCAGATACCATTCCCTTGAGATCTGCAATGGGGGTTATTCGGCTATTTATAAGATTGGAGCACGCATGTATCAGTCAAGGCAAACGTATCTTGAAGCTTGTTAGACACAGGCTGTGAAAAGCGTCCTCCGTTTTAGTGCTCAATGGGAATGGTGAAAATGGGACTGTCAACCTTGTAATGATCGTTTTACCTTATTAATGTAGGTTTTTAATCCCTCATTAGCTGAAATAGGCAGAAGGTGTTGATGTCTGATGAAGAGGCCCCTTACACTTTGCAGGCTTGTAAGTGACGGGGTTATAAAAAAAAAAAGCCATGTCTGTACTTTCAATATAAACAGTAAACTAAGGTGTCAATTTATCTGTCAAAAGGTAAAATGGCGTCATTGCTATGTCGACACGTGCGGCAGTGAATACATTTATAGAGTGCTAAGGTCTATTTTTTTAAGATCTGTACGGAAAATCTGTCCTGTTGGATAACTGGCTATGTGGCATATTCTAAAAGATATTCTAATATATATAAAAAAAAAAACAGTAATTTATAGAATAGTTAATTTGCTCTTACAAATTGTATTTATATTGAAATGGTGCCTATTATTACAGCTATCAGTCAAACAGCTCCATAGAGAGTATAATGATGCTACCAAGACTTTTGGCACTGGAAACTCTGGGGAGATAGCACTAGGAATTGGGGAGTTCTGGGTGCTTCAAAGGAGAGGGCAGAGGTAACCTACTAAACAAGAAGGCTTGTAAAAAAAAAAAAGTTAGCGTCCCCTTTATCAGTGACTCATTAAGCCTATTGCTTTAAATTCTCCTTTAGCTATATTTAAAACTATTTGAGGTGACCATGGTTAAAGTAAAATTGTGCTGTGCATTAGACAAATCAGTCCAGGGAGAGGAATTAGTAGCAGAAAGAGAGAAGTAGTGGTGATCCTTTTTAGGTCATTGGTGCGGCCTCACCTAGAATACTGTGTTCAGTTCTTGAGGCGGTATCCCCAGAAGGACATAAATACATTAGAGACTGTGCAAAGAAGAGCAACTAAAATGGTCCATGGCCTTTGTAACAAATCATACCAAGAAAGGCTAGAGGAACTAAACATGTATAGCTTGGAGCAGAGAAGGGAGAGGGGGGATCTGATAGCAGCTCTCACATATATCAAGGGGTGTAACCAGATACAGGAAGGGAGCATTTTTAAATGGAAGAGGTGTAATAGAACACATGGACTTGTGTATAAACTGGAGGGTAGTGGGAATAACCTCCCATCTGAGATGGTAGAGGTAACACAGTAGAACAGTGTAAACATGCTTGGGATAAATATAAGGATATCCTAAATCTCAAACTAAACTGAGGGTAAAATAATAGGTCTAGGATATTTTAAAACAATTGGGTAGACTGGATAGGCTGTGTGGCTCTTCTCTAGTTCTCTAAGAGTATGTCTTAGCCTGCTCCCATGCAGGGGCAGATTGGCCATAGAACTTACAGGGAATTTTCCCGGTAGGCCGATGGCCTCTGGAGGCCACTCATCAGCTCCTTTTATATTTGAAGAAACCTAAGATGTTGACTTTCATGGGTGGCGGTTGCTAAATTGATGTATGTATAGAATGGAGATCATAAGAATGTTGTATGTATTGGGTTGTGGTCACTAGGATGCTGTATGTATTGGGAGGTAGTCACTAGGATGCTGTGTGTATTTGGTGGTGGTCACTAGGATGCTGTATGTTGCAGGTGGTAGTCACTGGGGTGGCAGTGACTACCTGCATTGCAAAGAGGTCACTATGAATCTCTTTATTGGAACGTTAAATACTTGTCAGCAGGTTCTTTATTCTGTACTAATCCATTTTACACATTTTTTGGACCCCACCAAAAGTTGATCCCGCCTACGCTTGGCCTCTTGCTGATTTTTTTCCAGGGCCACGTTAAGCTTCCACGTCTTGTCATTTCAGTTGTTCCGTTGTTTTAACTTCTACATTGCTGGAGTTCTAATTCTACCCTGTTTTATGTTACAAAAATAAAATCATTTGGAATGGTGGATGTCTTAATCTAAATAGTTCCTTACGTTGCCAGAAAAGTAAATGATAGAAAAAAGTGTTACATTGGAGCTTTTCCCTTTCGCTCTTTAAACAAATCTGCAAGTGGCGGCGTCCACATGCTCACAGTTATACAGTAATCTCTGTGTAATTATAGCCCAACGTTCTTGGTCTCTGGTAAACGTCAAAGAGGAAAGTGTCAGACCCTATTCACCATCTTCATTCATGGTCCGTATGCTGGGGCTGGCTCCTAATTCACTTCCTGGCTCTAGACAAGAACAAACTATTTTGATTTACAGTTTACCACATATTGAGCTCATGTAAAAGTCATAAAATATATCAGATTTCCCTTCAAAGGATGAAGTCAAAGGTGTATGTTTTACAAGCTGAAATGAATAGAAAATGGTTCTTTTTAAGATGAAAATACAACAGTATTAGAAGCATCTGTCTTACAGTAAAGAATGTTCCCATCATAAAAGGTTATTTCAAACCTGCAATTCTCCAGCCCCAATGATAAACCAAGTTAAGTGACTACGTGAGTCCTAATGTAATACAAAGGTATAAGGTCTAGGGTGTGTTCCATTTAAAATGTCCATTTCATTACAAAATACACATTTTTTTTTCTCTTGAGGTGTAAATCATCTGCCCCTTTTTTTAAAAAAAAGACAACGTACCTCGCCATCTGTTTATCGTATCTCCGTACGATCGCTAGACTGATGCAGTGGTGTCCTTTCACTGAAAATATCTGCAAATGCTACCATCTTACTACTTAAACCTGTATGCTCTATGTATGTAGATGTTGTGTCTGGTGTGAAATGTCAACAGTCAAGATGTCAACAGGTCAAAATTTCGACAGTTGAGTATCATATGTTAGTATTTGTTTGTAACACCTGTGGACTTAACGTCATTCATTCAGCTTGTAAAAAAAAAATTCAGAAATGTAATAATATATATATAATCAGATCCATAAATATTGGGACACAATTCTCATATTTTGGGCTCTATACACCACCACAATGGATTTGAAATTAAACAAACAAAATGTGTTTTAACTGCAGACTTTCAGCTTTAATTTGAGGGTATTTACATTCAAATCAGGTGAACAGTGTAGGAATTACAACGGTTTCTATATGTGCCTCACACTTTTTAAGGGACCAAAAGTAATGGGACAAACTACACAATCCTAAATCACACTTTCACTTTTTGATACTTTATTGCAAATCCTTTGCTGTCAATTACAGCCTGAAGTCTGGAACACATAGACATCACCAGACGCTGGGTTTCATCCTTGGTGATGCTCTGCCAGGCCTCTACTGCAAATGTCTTCAGTTCCTGCTTGTTCTTGGGGCATTTTCCCTTCAGTTTTGTCTTCATCAAGTGAAATGCATGCTCAATCGGATTCAGGTCAGGTTATTGACTTGGCCATTGCATAACATTCCACTTTTTAGCCTTAAAAAACTCTTTGGTTGCTTTT
>WWET01000415.1:312303-326873 GCA_011038615.1 Limnodynastes dumerilii
GTCAGCAGTCCAGTCACATCTAAATACAAGGGAACCAGTTCCATTGGCAGCCATACATGCCCACGCCATGACACTACCACCACCATGCTTCACTGATGAGGTGGTATGTTTTGGATCATGAGCAGTTCCTTTCCTTCTCCATACTCTTCTCTTCCCATCACTCTGGTACAAGTTGATCTTTGTCTCATCTGTCCATAGGATGTTGTTCCAGAACTGTAATGGCTTTTTTAGATGTTGTTTGGCAAACTCTAATCTGGTCTTCCTGTTTTTGTGTCTCACCAATAGCTTACATCTTGTGGTGAACCCTCTATATTCACTCATGGTTGACATAACAACCGGCAAGGCAGATGTATATGCTTAATATTACCTGTTTAGACTTTTTTTTTTAAGTTGGTAAATCCCAATAACTATATACTATGTCAGATCACATTTACACATTAATGTTTGTTTCATAATATGCAGTTTATGTATTTATTATTTATTTATTTACAGGTATTTAATATAGCGCTATCATATTACGTCACATCAGTCCCTGCCCCATTGGAGCTAGTTCCCTAACACAGACACCCACATTTTTATTCACACTTGACACATGGCTCCCTCCAGCCACTCTTCTTATCTTCGTTTTTACGTTTTCCCCCCCACGCCCCTTCATTCTTAAGTCACTACAGACCTTGAGGAAATAGGTTCGTAATGGTGAATCAGAGCTGTCCTGTTCTTAAGTCCTACGTAAATTGCGTATATTAAGTTACTACTCACTCCTCCAAAGCTCAAAGGTAACGCTCAGGGTGCTCTTCAATCAATTTTTGTATATATATATATATTGCAAAGGAGGTATGCTCTATTGGCCAAGTATAGTCCAGTTATTCCAATCCAATCTTATATCAGAAACGTCCTTTTGCACTAGACCATATGTTTAAATAACAAATGACCGCAGCTTTCCTTAATATGGACTGATCCAAGGCTGGTCCTGAATAGATGCGCTAAAAAATAGGGGGATAAGGAAGCGCTTGATAGTGCAGTTAACGTTTTATTAATCAGAAATATTTAAAACAGACTAGCGTCTTAGCAGCATACCGCATGAAAGTTCAAAAACAGCAAATATTAATAAAAATAAGCGCCATTATAAAATCATACATTGTGATTTATACCGTGTATGATTTTATAATGGTGCTTATTTTTATTAATATTTGATGTTTATGAAAACAAAAGCTTGTTATAGTCTGTACCATAAGGTCTCTAGTGGTTTTACTGTGGTTTTAGTGTTTTTCAACTAATGAACACCGGCCATAAGAAGTATAAATAGAGACTGTTTTGTCACCTGGACACACCCCCTGACGAAGTCTCGATAGACGAAACGCGTAGGGGCAGGACAGCTGATGATACTTTGCCTCCATTTGGACCTATCTCTTCCGCGACCGCTTCTGCCCGCTCCAGGATTCGCAGGTGCTTTCAGTTCTTGGGACGCTGCTGCACGTGTGCCTCTCACCAGCCAGAGCGGTAAACTGTTTACATGCTGTTTTTTAACTTTCATGCGGTACGCTAGTCTGTTTTAAATATTTCTGATTAATAAAACGTTAACTGCACTATCAAGCGCTTCCTTATCCCCCTATTTTTTAGTATGTATATATATATATATATATATATATATATATATCTATAAATCTATACACACACACTCACATACCTACAACCTGTTGTTAGGTTAGTTCATAGAACTCCATATTTAAAACTTCGTCTAAATTTGGCGATGACAGTGTCATAAGAGTTGTGATGTTGCTGTTGTGTAAGTGTATTTAATATATACTGCATTGTGTGACAGCTGGTGCAGAACAAGTTACATCCCATGATTAAAATGTCCTCACAATAGGCATGACAATGAAGACGTTCCGTCTTTGTATTTGGCTGTCTGCCATCGCGCCAAGGATGGCTCCATCTAATGCGTTACCTTGCTGGGCAGACTCCGTTATATTTTCTCCTCCCTAAACTAAAACATTTTTGACAAGCAGCTCATGTGACGCCATTCTCCTATTTACATCCTCATTAGAATAATGCGATTCTTTCACCCCCACTTTCATCTCTCTCCTCTCTGTGCCCAGTCGAATGTTGCAGCCCCGCCACACATAGAAAAGGCTGCACCCCACATCCGAGGTGATTATACAAACCGACCTGACAGCCGATAGGAGAGGAGATCCGTGATTGGCAATTTAAGCAACTCCAACTGATATATGAACAGTAACATCACATCACAAATCATCTCAGCAACTGAACCTTTTTCAACTTCGCTTAATGCGGACTGGACACAACGCAAGTGGACATGTCACGTTCAGGAGAAGATGCAGCGGGGGGGAAAAAAAATATGTAAATGTCTCGGACCTTTCTATAGAAAATAGACCTTTTGTGTTCTGTGACACAAATGAAGCATGTTCTCGAATTGTCACAATTAAATGAGCATATAGCAAGCACGTTCCGTTCATTACACAAGGAGAAAATGCAGACTTAGAAGTGTGGAAATGTTAATTGGATTATTACAAAATAAACATTCTTCTTATAAATGTATTTATTTTTTTGCTATTTGACATTCTAGAGTTGGTTTACAGGCGTAGGTAACTTATTTCAACCAAATATGTTTTTTACAAAAAGAAATATATATTGCAGAATGAAACCGTGTCACAGTGCTCCTTCCCTCTCTTATTTTGTGAAGTTAGAAAGGTTTACAGTTTAATATTTTAAATGAATTCCATCCCGACATCTGTATTTCATAGTGGAAGCGGGCCTTGTATAAATATTATCAAAGTGGATTGTTTTGTTTCGTGTGCTTCCAAGAATGTCACATTTGGTCTCTCATTGGATAAATGTGTTATCCCTCACTGGATCTCGCCCGTACAAAAACCCTAATTAATTTAGAAACACAGGTGCAGCTGTGGGACCGTTGATGTCTTCAACTGATAGGACGAATGTTGTACAGATTATGTTGACATTATACAGATAACCCCCCCCCTCCACCGGATCCAGCATCTATACTCAGATTCTTCTCATTTAAGATGCATTTTGGAGACAGAGTTAAAGATTTTTCAACATTATTATGTGCACCAATTAAAATCCATACTGTGCTTTGGACGCAGACTTACAGCTAGGTGGGGGTGGTAGGATGAATGGCAAGAGAGTCTATATTTTTCTTTTGTCTGGAAGATTAACCGTGTTTGACGTGTTATAGTAAATATGGTTTGCATTGCCCTGTTTTTTTTTGTCTTATGAAAGGCAGAACCCCTTACACAGAAAATGATTCAACGCTATTTTACATCACTGACTGGCATCAACAAGTCAACATGTTGCTGCCATCATCGATGGGACTGAAAATATAGTACTCGGTCTTTATATGGAAGCCCAGTACACCACCAGATGTAGGTTCAGCTTCACCTCTGCATTTCCATAGCCAGCATTCTGTGTGCTGGGGCCACCAAAAAACGAAAACCCTGGCTCCTTAGGACACTGATCTAGTATGCCTGGATGTAGTATGTCAGCACAACGATTGGGTCACTGACGGTTAACCGATCGTCACTCTTCCGGAGGAGAGAGCGTGGACAGAGTGGAGGAGAGAGCGTGGACAGAGTGGAGGAGAGAGCGTGGACAGAGCGGAGGAGAGAGCGTGGACAGAGCGGAGGAGAGAGCGTGGACAGAGCGGAGGAGAGAGCGTGGACGGAGCGGAGGAGAGAGCGTGGACGGAGCGGAGGAGAGAGCGTGGACAGAGTAGAAGAGAGAGTGTGGAGAGAGCGTGGACAGAGTGAAAGAGAGAGCGTGGTTAGAGTGGAAGAGAGAGCGTGGACAGAGCGGAGGAGAAGGCGTGGACAGAGTGGAGTAGAAAACGTGGACAGAGCAGAGGAGAAAACGGCATGTTTGTTCAACATTACAATAAACCTAATTCCTAACCCTAACCTGGGAAGCTGAGAACAGACCATGGATACGGGTACAGCAGTCACAGCAGTGTACCGGTACCTGCGCCAACATATAATTTTTCTAAATGGAAGTCTTCCCTAAAATGTTATGTTGGCTGTATCACTTTCCAAATCTAGACGATCAGAATGTCAAAACCTTTCTGGCTTATTTGGGAATTGAGGTACATCCACAACCAAATCATACTGTCTAAGTTTAAATTCCTTAACTGGCGTTGTCTTTGAATTCAGTATTATACAGACTATGCTCAAATCTTCAGTAATATGCAGATATGGAAGCAATTCACATATTTTCACTATCACAAAACGATTCATAACATTGCACAAAATCTAATACACCAAACATTAAGGAGAATCCTCTCAGGTCTTTGTCCGAGACATTTTATCTATGGGTTTCTTCCAGCTAATATTTGTGACCAAGAACCTGACAACTCTTTCTACAGTCAATCGTCACCTCAAATAGTCACCTCGATGGCTGCAGGTCTCCGCTCTCATATTGTCTTTTTTTTTTTCCTTTAGCCTAATAAACTGTCGGTGTCATGTACAATGGCAGTCCATTTCTTGCTTGTTTGGTTCATCTAGCTTCCCAAAGAAAGTCCAAAGTGACAACATGGCGTGTCTGAGATAGCGCTGCTGACATTATTGATTTCTTTCCACAGTACACTTCGTCAAAAGATCAAATGGAAAACCTTCTGGGCCCTTTCACCTCTATCATATGCACACAGCAAATAGACCCTTTTATATCCAGCGTGAAAAGTGGACACAATTTTTTTTTTCTTATGTTTTTAGATATTTTAAAAATTTCATTTTAATAAAAATAAACGTTATTTGATCCCTGACTGGGAATCCCCAAGACAGCAGATAAAAGAAATCCACTTAAACCCGACACAATATATACAAAGGAATATCCGTTTACTCGTTATCTTTGCATTTAATGACCATAATAAAAATAACGAAGACAGACATAAAAAAAGGTGGCTGTTTCGCGCTCTTTAAAAGCATAAAATGGTTTCGTTTCGTGTATACAGCTTCTAGCGTGTAGTATTTTCTATGGCAGTGCAAGTTGCTTACAGCAAGTACAAGAGGGATTTAATTAGTTACAGGGCTGGGTTAAGCCCTTATGTACAAAACAGGTTTTCACGCAGTTCCCTCACGGAAATATTAGGGCGGGGTCCTGCTTACGGAACTTCATACGTATGAGGGTCTAGTTTCGGTCCAATGTCGGGCTTCACCTCCACTTTTAAAATAATAATAATAATAATAATTAACAACGCACTAAAACGTAAAACGTATAATTAATACGCACTCGCCGCAGACCTGACTGCAGGGGTGAGTAACACTCTCCAGGAGGTTTTAGGGTTAGGCAGCAGGGATGGCAGGGTTAGGGAAATGAAAGGGGAGGGTAAGGGTTAGATTAATGGAAGGGGAATCTTAGGGTCAGGCAGCGGAGAGGGCGGTTTTAGGCTTAGGCTGTAGGGAGGGTATTTTAGGGCCCAATTCAATTAGCCACGATGACGGGAAAAAAGTTGCGGTGCACTTTTTCCTGTCATATATGGTAGGGGTGCGTATAAAAGTCTCCACCAAAAAATTCACTGAATTAGCTTCGCACCACAAATAACGCCGGTGCGAAGCCAGTTGAATTGGGCCCTTAGGGTTAGGCTGCAGGGAGGAGAATCTTAGGGTTAGGCTGCGGGTAGGAAAATCTTAGGGCCAGGCTGCGGGAAAGTGAGGGTCAGGGTAATGTTAGGAGAGTTCAGAACTGGTTGGGAGAGAGCGACCCTTTCGAAAAAGGACCGTTAGCAGCGGCGACCCACACAGCCTAAACATAAGTAAGATTATATCGACTACTTCCCACTACTTTTAAAAGCATCTCCACCTCACTGCGTCCTCGTCAAGTGTAGAATAGTTTATCTGGCGTACCCATTGAGCAAAGAGTAATCGATCTGGCGTCCTCATCTAATAAAGAAAAGTCGATCCGGTTGTGTCGAGCTTTCAATCGCCGCAAAGGTCGCATACCGATTATATCCCATAAAACTTGAAGTACACATGGCAACAGTGTATAATCTTCCAAATTACAAACACATAAAAATTTCATCTATAAACAGGTAAAATATAAGCAATTCAGTAACACTGGAGATCTCAATGTTTATAACACTTTATTATTAATACATTCCCTTTCACTCTAGTACCCTAAGAGTACTTTATTCCTTTATTGTAAATGTCCATGAGCCTGATCTAGATGTCCCTCCAACGCCCGACTTCTGCAAGCTGTTTGCGTAAATCAGGTTTCTTGCACGGACTATCCAGGTAGATGTTGCGCAATGGATCTACTAGTGCAAGGAACTCCGTTCTGTACTCTAGGAGCTCCATTCGACAGGGCGTTCCTCATATCCTCAAATAGGGGGCGGGGATAAGTATGCAGATGAGGGTGACAGGGGCGGCGGTAGGAGCTTCCATGCAGATCTGCATTCAGACAGATGCAGAGATAGGGGTCAGGACACGAAAGATTGCCAATGAAAGATCACACATGGGGGTCACTCCACTCTCTCATGAGGACTAACAGAGCTTCTTGTGTGTAGAACACACACAGAGGTCTTAGATAAGGTCCCATGATTTTTTTTTACTATAGTGAACATGCTGTATGTAATATGCAGTTACATATTTAGGTTCATTGTAAATTGTGGGATTCAGTGTGCTGTTTTCTTGCACATGCCGTCGTTAAGTATGGTCTTCATTGTCTTTAAGGCCCTCCGATACAAATCTGCCATGCGAATATTCAGTACAGCCCGTCACTGGTCAGATGTGGGCATTAAGTATGCTATAAAGCGTTCCGTATCCACAGACTCCACTCCTCTCTCCTTCTTCCCTGACACCGAGAAAATATTATGCAGGCTCTCGTTTGTAGTGAATCCGTGTGATTCATTGCCCAATTTTAAACTGCCAAGCTGCTAAATTGCATCAGGTCTGCCAAAATTCATTCCACGACCACGAAGAGATATGAAAAATTAAATGTCATCTCTGTACAGTAGAAAACTTTTACCTTTCAGAGAAGAGAATATGTTAGATTCCGTAATGATGGATGGTTGCCTATGGCTATACTTAACCTACTTAGTAATGTCATGTAGTGAAAAGCATGTTTACCTAAAAAAATGGCAGACGACATAAACCGTATCAAGGTCTGACATCAATGCATTTTCCTCCAAATAAAGTGACTTTTTATGTTGATTCGCTGATATAAAATAATTTCTCCTCATCAGTGTGAGCGAGGAGCACATTACGTTGTGATGGGATAGAAGGATGGCGATGACGAGCACTTAACGCCTCTGTTTTCTTTAATAACAGAGGTTGTTTTTTTTTTTTCCAAGAGAAGAATAGATAACAAGGTTAAAATCTGAACAGAGCTCAATCCTTTAAGACCGGAGAGAGGGGGGTGGGAGAAAGGGACGATAGGGTCCGATTGTTGCGTGAGCCGGAACAGTATCGCCACACAGCGTGCAGGACGACACGATAGTCTTCAGCTTTTCAACCTGCTCCAGTAATTTTTCTCTAGAGCTTTTCCTCCCTGTGACAGCTTCATTTGTTTAACACACAGCTACAGGCACTCTTAGTTCTAGATTATGATATTGCTCTTTCACGCATTATTTTAGTGAGACTAAGAGAGGAAATTTGGGAATAGCTGAGCGGCTATCTCTAAAATGTCTGGCCACTAAGGGGTTTCTCCAGTCCCTCATTGCTCCCCCATGTTAGATAACGCAGCATGTGAACGCTCCAAGTTGATATTTATTCTTATGAATACCATTTGTATTAATCATTACGATAAATGACTGGTTTAGCTATCTGAATGCCTCATTTAGAGAAACTTCTCTTCTATGTCATCGTTATAAATTACACTCAAAGATTTTTTTTTTTCCTTTTCACCCGAGGTCGCTTCATTCATATTTTAGTGTTTTATTATTCTTATTAATTTTTTTGTCCAGTAGATATTGAGTCGTATTCACACCTAAGAAGCTTCTGTTTCTTAGGTACATATATTTAGGAAATCGCCTACCGGTTAGGTACGTAGATTGGGCCTGCTCCAGAGCTACGCTGGTACGCTGTTCGTAAGTACGGCCAGCGTAGCTCTGGTGCACCCCCCCTGTGTGAGCATAGTTACACACAGTTACGCCGGCAGAAGGCTACCCTAACTTCAGCTGGCGTAACTGTGTCTAACTACGCTCACACAGGAGCGTAAAGTGTCTAACCAAGCCCTCCCCTCCCTTCCCCCGCCTAGCTTCCATAACTACAGCGTAGTTACGGACGCACGATTCAGGGAACGCCGAATCATGGATCACGCTGGGCAACATCTGCCCGGCACATGCGCAGAACGGCAGATATGCTAATAAGTAGTTGTGAATCAGACCCATTGGGCCTGATCCAGACCTACGCCTGCCGTCGCTAGGACGGCGGGCGTAAACGTAAGATCGTCTGAAAAGCCAATCTGCGCATGCGCCGGGCAAATGTTCGTGGACCGGGCGTCCGTNCTTAGGCCGGCTGAAGGCTCCCCTAGCTTCGCCCGGCGTAAGGAAGGGGCCATACGCTCACACAGGAGCGTATGGCCTCTTAGCACGTCCCCCCAGCCTGATTTACTTACCTCCCCCCGCCCACCAGCAGTAACGTGAGCGTAGGGACGCTGGAGGACGGCTACTACGATCGGGCGTTTCCATAGTAATGCCGGGCAACATCTGCCCGGCGCATGCGCATTAGAGCTACGGCCGCCATACTAGCGACGGCGGCCGTAGCTCAGGATCAGGCCCATTGTCTCTGTGTGGTCTTTAAAGTAAACACTCCTCCTCGGGGAGTGTGTAGGTAGAAGTGGAAGGGGGAAGGGATGTAGATTAGCAATGTCCATGCGTAGTTTCCTTCTTACGAAGGAAACTCTGCACGGTAAGATAAGGTTGTCCTTTGGCACTCGGAAGTTCCATAAGGTACCTAAAAACGGGGGGCAGGTAGGGGCAGGACGGGTGAGTTAGGTGCAGATCTGTCACTTAATTGCGAATATGATCCATTGTTACTGAGAGGCGCGGTTCAATTTGCGTGAAATATGACCGATTCGGATTTTTTAGGGGTTCCTCTCGACAAACACGGATCACAAATCGAGGCAAAACATTTTTTTTTCCTTGATTCGGATCTCGGATTTATTATCTGAATATCGGGTTTTGGATTCTATATATGTCATTGGGGTAGATCCAAAACTCCGCTTGCAATCCGTTTATTTACGCGTGCGTACCTTCTATACAATCCCCTTGTCACACCCCTTGAATGTGCTTATTTTGTCCGAGTTCCGCTTTCCAAACCCTACCTTAACTTTAGCCCACGTAACCGATGTCATCCGCTCACGTACGTATGTGCAACACGTATTTACGCAGCTAAGCACGCCCATACTGCACAAATACAAACCCCCGTATTTCAGATGTATTTTTGACACACGTAAAATTGGCACGCCCACACGTACGGATTTACGCGACAAATACGTACATGGCCTATATGTTCACATTTGCGCTACGTTACGGATGGTATTTTCTACGGTGCATGCGCAATTCTTACCAAAACGCGATTTTACGTGTCCGCCACGCGTAAATTCGCTCACAAGCGTTGTTCTGGATCTGCCTCAATGTCAGTTGCTATTTTAGTGCTGTTTATATATTTAGCAACACAAACAGGTGGAAATTACACAATTCTTGCACTTTTTTCCATTTATTTTTTTTTAACTTAAGAAATCCGGATCCAAAACCAAAATATTTGAGGGATTTTTGTTTTTTTTGTCAGAACTGAAACACAATGAAGATTAAGGGCCAGATTTAATAAGCTTCAAAAAAGGAAAAGTGGAGATGTTGCCCATAGCAACCAATCAGATTCTAGCTCGAGCATTGTCCTATTGCATACTCAGCTACAATCTGGTTGCTATTGGCAACATCTCTACTGTTCATTTTTCCACAGCTTAATAAATCTGGCCCTTAGAATAAAACCAAAGCCAAGACACAAGGGCTGGCGCTCATCTCTACTGTTAACCATAACGCAGTTCAACAATTGCTACCAATGCCAACTAGTCCAGTGTCTTATTTTTCTCCTTTTATTCAGGTGAGACACATCTCTGTTTTGATTAAATTATGCACCATTGCAAACTACAATCAGGCTTTATTAAAGATGAGTCTAAATCTGTGTTGAGGACGAGGTGTGGAGAAACGTATCGCTTGCTGCAGTCTCTCATTTGCATCATTGATTTTGCAAGGAAGAGCTTAAAAAACAATCTTTATTACATGGATTTTAAAGGGATATCGCGACGCGGTGTCACCCAGGATTCACAATCTGCTGGATGTCAGATTTCATGTTTTTATGGCAGTGTAATAAAGCCTTTATTTAGGGTCATATGGCCTAAGAACGTTTGGTTGATAAATAGCAGTTTCCAATTTAGAAATGTATGTAAATAAAATAGAAACATAGAAAGTGACGGCAGATAAGAGCCACACGGCCCATCCAGTCTGCACTGTTGTTTATTTTAAACTCTACGCAATATAGACCCTATTTTACCCTAGGTATATTTTGAGATTTAGGGTATACTTCTATTTATTCCATTCGTGTTTAAAACGTTCGACTGATTTAGCCTCAACCACCTCAGATGGGAGGTAATGCCACTTATCTATCACACTTTCAGTGAAGTCATTATCCGCGCGATTCCTCTGAATCTACCACCCTCCAGTTTATATTCATGCCCTTGTGTTCTATTACACCTCTTCCTCTGACAAATGCCTCCTCCTTTAGACGGTCACAACCCTTGATATATGTGAAAGCTGCTATCATATCCCCCCTGGCTCTTCTCTGCTCCAAGCTATACCAGTGTTGACTACTTTTTATTTCTTCTCTCCGGGATATTTCAAAGGGAAGAAATAGATTCCAAGATGTGAGTGGGGCTTAATGATGTAATTTAAGCAAATCGCTTCATTAAGCCCTGCCTCCTGTCAATCACTACTGTAATCAATAAACAGCAAACGGCACAGGACTCAGTCATCCAACCATCACACAATACCATAATGAAATAAAGAGACGGACACCATAGCTGGGTTTTAAAAGGGAACACGGTATTTATTTAAATTGGGCCAGATTGAATTGATTAATGATTAATGATCTGGCTGACATTTTGTCACGCCAGTCTAAAGAACTTAGGTGGCCCAATAGCAAGTGGGAGGCTCAGCAAATGTAACTTCAACAGAGGTCCACAAAACCTTGACCTCGGAGCCCCCTGCTTGATCCTTTAGCAGACACTCGACCCGTTCCTAGTAGGGCCTAACCTTGTCGGTTCTGGCGCCCTCGCCCAATGGTTGTGCCGTTATTGGATCAAGGCTACCCCCGCTCCCACCAGACATGAACCCCCTGCGCCAACCTTATTTGCTGGGCCCACCACTGCTACCGCCAACCATGCTCCGGCTGAAAAGAAAAAGATTAATAACAGAACTTAAACTTTAAAAGGGAGGGAGGGAGGGTGAATTTTCTACCACGAGTGCCCCCACTCCCCCTCACTGGTCCTATATATAACAACCTACTCCCCCTACTTGCTAAGTTCCCACCCCCACCCACACTAGCTGACCCCTAACTAACCCACCCCTTAAACTTAACCCCTTTGTGTGCTGGATGGCTGCCTGAGCCCCTGCCTGCTGTTTATGTCTCCCTTGGCCCTATGGGGTCCTTGGTCCCTTTAGTGTTCCATTGGGGCGGCCGGGGCTTGATGACATCATCCAATCCCGCCAATCCCTAGTAATTCTAGGGTTTAAAAAAAAATTACTGGGAGTTGGGATTTGTGGGAGTTTCGCTGGATCTCCCTTAATACCTGGAGAACTGCCCAAATTTTGGGATGTGCCGGGAGAGTCGGCAACCCTGAGCTATATATGTTTAGTTCCTCTAGCCTTTCTCTGTATGTTGTGTGGCACAAGACATGCACCATTTTAGTTGCTCTTCTTTGCAGTCTCTATTGTATTTGTCTTTCTGGAGATATGGCCTCTAGAACTGAACACAGTATTCTAGGTGAGGTTGTACCAATGATCTATAAAGGGGCATCACTACTTCCCTCTTTCTGCTACTAAATCCTCTCCCTATGCAACCAAGCATCTGACTTGCCTTTCTCATTGCTTTGTTACATTGCTTGGCTTCCTTTAAGTCTCATGAAATAATGACTCCTAGATCCTTTTCCTCCTCAGTAGATTCTTATGTAATGCCAATAATGATATACTGAGCTTTTGGGTTTTTGCCCCCCAAGAGCATGATTTTGCACTTTTTGGCATTAAACTTTAGTTGCCGCATTTTAGACCATTCCTTCAGTCTACCTAGATCATCCCTCATTTTGTGTACCCTCCTGGCGTGTCTACCCTGTTACATTACTTTGTGTCATCTGTAAAAAGGCATATTTTCCCCTGGATACCACTGGCAATATCACAATGTTTCTTTTCTAAACATTTGTTGTTATATGTAATAATTTGAAGCAAGAGAAAATATCAAAGAGGGCACCTTAGTAAGATCATTATTTTAGCTACAGCCACCAGTCAGGTTATGTCTTTTTTTGTAGCATTTTAAACTGTATGCTCGTTGCTCTGAGTGCTTTTACTTTTGCACTCTTGTTATAGTGAATACAAGTTGAGGATAACCTCAGAAACACAATGGACTAATGCAACTAAAATTTCAAAAAAATACTAAGAAAATAAATAAAGGTATAAGATAATGAAAACCAACTCAAATTCCAACTTTTGTTTTAAAGTTGCTTTCCTGTAAAATTTGGGTTCAGTTCTCTGTTTTATTTAGGCTATGGAGAGGAAATACAGTTTCCACAATGTCCATTTTCAGGACTGTAACAGTAATTCCTGCAGCCCCACTTGACCAAATCGGGTCACAAAGGCTTCTGGGAAACAATCACATGTTCAGCTAATCAATGCAGGTTACCTAGTGTTATAACCAATTTATAGCCATAGATTGGGCATTTTTAATGAGCACTTAACATTTTAATCTAATATACAGGCTAGAGCATGTTGTTCTTATGTGTGTTTCCCATCTTGCCCATGAATGATTAAACACAAGATATAGTATTCCTATTTCAATCCTTGTTCCAAGCGACCATCTCCGCAATTTCTAAAGTGTGCTTACCATTGAATTCTGAGCAATGACTGGCTACTTTAGCAATTAAAATCCAGGGCAAAGACACAGCAGCACCGTTTGGCTGAGAGACTTCGCCATTCATCATTTCAGCTGCCATAAAATAGCACTAGATGGAATCTTTGATTTTAGCTTTAGAGGAACATAAATCAAAATCTAAAGCATTGCTGTCAGGAGCGTCACCAGAATTATCCATTTGAGAGAGGGTTAGAGTGCAGGGCAGTCTCTCCCATTGTTTTTACTGAACTCAGCTCTCCATGCATGGAGAAAGGCCTCCTCTTCAACCTTCAATGTAGTGCAAGGAGTGTATTCTAAGTGATCCATACCGAGACACTCTCAGACAAGAGGATCATAACTTTAAAGTAATTATATGCTTGA
Organism: Limnodynastes dumerilii; assembly: GCA_011038615.1. NCBI lineage: Eukaryota > Metazoa > Chordata > Amphibia > Anura > Limnodynastidae > Limnodynastes > Limnodynastes dumerilii. The sequence continues at coordinate 325,809 of WWET01000415.1, forward strand.
TATATCTGAATGCAAAATCAATACGGAGCCCTTTGAGATGAGTAACACTCTTTTCCGTTCTGTTGGTTTACGTTCAATGACGTTTATACAGAGAGCATCAAAATGTAAATGAGAGTAGATTGGCTTTCTGTCCTGTTAACTTAATCAAGCATATAGTAGGTGGCCATTGCTTTCTTTCCATTGGCATCCCTATATGTGAAATTTTTGGGAGAATATCCCTGCTTGGTAAGGACCCTTCGTACCAATACTTCATGCTTTGGAACATCTACTCCAGCAGGTTGTGTCTGCTGCATGTGAGCAGGCATCTGGTAGCACAATGAACTGTACAAATCAGTAGTATGTAGTGGGTGGGAGACCTTGAATCCCAGTCTCTACTCAGACTGTAGATTCTGATTGGATAGTAGCAAAAGCCAATCAATTCTGGAGCTGTATTTTAATGCGAAGTGATGCAAGATGGCAAAGGGCTTATGTGGAGGGAAGGGACATGGATGCCATAAATATATGCAATAAAATGATGGGGATTGGCTGAAAGGAACAGGAAGGGATGAAATGCTAGCTCCAGGGCCAAAGTGCGGTTTTAAGAAACAGGTTTGAAGAAAGGAATATAATGGGGATAGAATGGGATTGGAAAGTGGTACTGGGATGCGCTTTTCCGGGTTTACGGTCCTATTTCAAATTTTTAATTCGATTTTTTAAATATGGGAAAAGGTGCTTATTAGTGAAAGGCCCCATTTCACCAAAGTATATATTCCCAACTGTGAAAGGATGGCTGCGGCAGCCTGCGGGGACGGACACCGGGGAAAGCGTCATACAAGGTTAGGGTTAGTTTACAGGAGATGGAAGGTTAAGATTAGGGTAATAAAAGGGGAGGGTTTAAGGTTAGGTTGCAGGAGATGGAATGTTAAGGTTAAGGTAATAGAATGGGAGGGTTTAGGGTTAGGCTGTGGGAGAGGGAGGGTTAAGGTTAGGGTAATAGAAGGGGAGGGTTTATGGTTAGGCTGCGGGGGATGTAGGGTTAGGGTAATAGAAGGAGAGGGTTTAAGGTTAGGCTGTGGGAGGTGAAGG
>WWET01000415.1:353271-363294 GCA_011038615.1 Limnodynastes dumerilii
TGGTCTTCCGGGTCTTTTGGTGTTGCTGAGCTCTCCGGTGCGTTCTTTCTCTTTAAGAATGTTCCAAACAGTTGATTTGGCCACACCTAATGTTTTTGCTATCTCTCTGATGGGTTTCTTTTGATTTTTCAGCCTAATGATGGCTTGCTTCACTGATAGTGACAGCTCTTTGGATCTCATATTGAGAGTCGACAGCAACAGATTCCAAATGCAAATGTCACACCTAGAATCAACTCCAGACCTTTTACCTGCTTAATTGATGATGAAATAATGAGGGAATACCACACCTGTCCATGAAATAGCTTTTGAGTTGATTGTCCCATTACTTTTGGTCCCTTCAAAAGTGGGAGGCACATATAGAAACCGTTGTAATTCATACACCGTTCACCTGATTTGGATGTAAATACCCTCAAATTAAAGCTGTAAGTCTGCAGTTAAAGCATATCTTGTTTGTTTCCTTTCAAATCCATTGTGGTGGTGTATACAGCCCAAAATATGAGAATTGTGTTGATGTCCCAATATTTATGGACCTGACTGTATAACCTCACATTACCCCCACCTCCCATGCTATAACCTTACATTACCCCCACCTCCCATAGCAACACATACACAGTGCCTGAGTGCAGCGGTCTGGGCATTGTGTATGTGAATAATACTATTCCCGGACATTGTATTGTCTCCGAGAGAAAAGGCAACCATGGGATAACTACACTGGGCTGAATCCAGACTTAAGTAAGTGCTTGAAATCAGTCACTCCTGGGCTAAACCATGGTGATTGCAGGGGAGTCATATTTTATCTGTTGCAAACAGTATTAGAGTTGAGAGGTGATGTTTCCTATCCCAAGTCTAAATAACAGTGTGATAGTAACGCTGGTCAGTATCTGTGCAGTAAGCAATTCAAAGATATCTCCCTGCATGCAAAGAATACAATTACCTTGACTCCCCCTGAAATCAACATGGTTCAGCCCAGGAGTAACTCATTTCAAGCACTTACTTAAGTCTGGATCCAGCCCATTGTTCCCATTGCTGTAATTATAAATAGCGCTCAGCATTCATTCGTGGAGGGCTGTGCGCCATCTTAAGATACCGGCCTCTGACAGCTTGCTTCGAGTTCTTTGATGTTGCTTCAGGCTTCTCTCTCCTCCTGTTTCTGTAGCAGCTGCACCCACTGTAGTATAGTACACTTTAATACTTTATATACTGAGTTCCCTAACACAGACATATACACACACATTAGGGTTAATTTATTCAGCAGCCAATTAACCGAGCAACATGTTTTTGGCGAATGGGAGAAAACCGGAGCCCACACAAACACAGGGAGAACATACACACTCCACACAGATAAGGCCTAGTCCTGGAATCAAACTCATGACCTCAGTGCTGTGAGACACAAGTGCTACTCGCTAAGCCACCATGCTGCTCAGCAACCAACACGGGCAATGTACGGGTGCATCCTGTATTATTTTACAAGCAGCTGATAAGTAGAGAATGTGTGCACATCACCAGGGCATGATGGACAGCGTGCTGGAGGAGGCGATTAGTCACACAAAATGTTCATTTCTGCAAGTAAAAATAAAAATGAGCTGTTCTAGAGAGAATCCTTTCATCATTTCTGGCACTAAGTGATGCAACAATCAGTAAATTGGACAAAGATGAATAATGTGGCAGGATGTGAATATCTAAGGGTCCATGTCCATGTTGCTGTGTTTGACCTGCTCTTAAGGAGAGCTCAGCTGTCAGCGGGTGCTATGAGGCATGGCAATTTTCTCATTGAGGCAACAGCCGGGTATGCAAAGCTGTAGATTCATCAGTCAGTCTTGTTGGCCTTTGACTCTACACAGTTCTGTATCCAGAAGTCTAGTAAATCAGTACAGAGGAGTCAGACTAAAGGTGACCATCACAGTCAGCATCTTCCTGTATGATAACTGTAATGGTCACAACGTGACATGTAGCCGGGAGCAGCGATAGATAAGTAAACATCACCTGACACTTAAAGTGGAGGGATGTTTAAGCACACGGCTTGGTCAGTACCTGACACACAATGGAAAACTACAACATTTTATTTTTTTTCAAGAAAGTCCGAAAATCCAGAACCATCCATACCATCCAGAAGCATTCACTGCTGAAAATGGTATGAACAGCCCATATTTCATAGACTACACGTGGTAGTCAGACAAAGGAGAGGTGTTTCATATGCTCAGCCTGAAGAGGCGTGTCTTATGCTCAGCCTGAAGAGGCGTGTCTTGTGCTCAGCCTGAAGAGGCGTGTCTTATGCTCAGCCTGAAGAGGCGTGTCTTATGCTCAGCCTGAGGAGGCGTGTCTTATGCTCAGCCTGAGGAGGCGTGTCTTGTGCTCAGTCTGAGGAGACGTGTCTTGTGCTCAGCCTGAGGAGGCGTGTCTTGTGCTCAGCCTAAAGAGGCGTGTCTTGTGCTCAGCCTCCCCCCACCCACTTTGTGCATCCTCATTCTTACGGAGTACTGGCACTTTCCTTCTTAGGGATGTCAGTAGGTACGAAGATCAACTCTTATAGCTCTTATGTGTAATCTCTGCAGATAGGAAAATAACGCAAACACATACACGGCCTGCATATTTTTAGGAACGTTATTGAGTCTGAATAGAGCCTATAGCGTTTTATGATCACTGAAAGTCGCCATTCGCGTTATTTACAGTTCACTTCTTCTTGGAAGCATACCCCCTCTTTTCCTACATCTCTCCCATATCTTCCCCCATCACTCCCCTATCTCCTAGATGACATCACTCCCTCCCTTCCTCTTCCCCTCTCCCCCTACACTCCATCCTCTTGTCATACCCCCATCCCGCTTGTATAAATAAACCATAATAATAATAATAGCCTGATTCACTGACACAGTGTAAGCACATTACAGCATGGTTGCCGACTTGTGTCAGCTTCCCTCTGGGAGATCCCGGAGAGAAGCTAGTGACGCATGCGGGGGCGGGGCTTAATGACGCTGTTTATGCAAATCGCGTCACTAGGCTCCGCCCCCTGGCTCATACTGCCCCGTTTTTACTTGCAATAGGGGTCGGGACGGGGCTTGATGCCGCAAATTGCGTCATCAAGTCCCTTCCTGTGCCTAGCAACACTAGTATACTAGTGTTGCTAGGCAGGGGGGCAGGACTTGAGGCTGTGGTTTCAGTGAAGCCACGGGCCTTAAGTAACTTGCGGGAGATTTACTGGCTCTCCCGGGATACCGGGAGTACTGCCCGAATTTCGGGAGTCTCCCGGACATTCCGGGAGAGTCGGCAACCCTGCATTACAATACATAACCCTGTAGGGCTAATACAGATTTGAGGCCAGATTTACTAAGCTGCGGGTTTGCAAAAGTGGTGATGTTGCCTATAACGACCAATCAGATTCCAGCTCTCACTTTCATTTTACATACTAGAGAAAGTCAGCAAGGATGTGATTGGTTGCTATGGGCAACATCTTCACTTCTCAAAACCTACAGCTTAGTAAATCTGGCCCCTGGTAGTAACACCAAAATAAAATGTCAAATTTGCACTCTGACGTTCAGAGGGAGGACAATTTAAAATGTGCAAAGAGGATGAGTTGTGATGTTTTGTAGATCAAATTAGAGCTTAAAACTAAAGCTGGTCAGTTTGTGTGGAATAAGCAAAATCAACCAGTATTTTCCCTGCATGTAAGATAAAAATGATTCATTTGCTCTTCTCATATTGCAACACGGTTTATCCAGATGCAGATTTTGCATCTTTTTGAGCACTGTTTTATTTAAGACAAGACCTTGAAAGTCCAATAAAAGCATCTTGTTGCATTAAATCCTATGAAGTTTCTGAGATTTACGCTTTTGGGAGGTGCAGAAGGAATTCATTTTTGTGCCTATCTCTGTCTCTCTCTCTCTCTCTCTCTGTCTCTCTCTCTCTCTGTCTCTCTCTCTGTCTCTCTCTCTCTCTCTCTCTCTGTCTCTCTCTCTGCCATTACTTTGTCCCATGGTTTCCCGGTCACTAATTCTCCTGCTCAGAGTTCATTCTCCTTAGACCGATATGCTGTCTGTTTTTAATGAGGTTATTTCTGGGTTATTAGCTTCAGTGTTATATGATACCTTATGTGAAATTCCTAATTGATGTAAATCAAACAACGCCGACAGAGGAGAATCGGAATAATCTCTCCGAAAAAAATTTCGTGGTCTCAGATTTGTTTCATAGATCGGGTACTTGACGCCATCCCTTGTACCGTGCCTCCTGTCAACCTAATAAGACAAATAAATCTCTTTTTATTTCAGACATTAGCGAGTTCAAAGAAGTGGAAATGGAGGAAATGCTTTGGCATTTTGCTTTGCTGAATAAGCTGCAGATAGAAATTAGACTCATACTATTTAGTAGGTGGGGTTTAAGTGTCCCGCTTGATGGGCTCAGTGCTGCATTTTTATTAAACTTGTCTTACTGGAGCTATTAAACTTTAGCTTCAGACTGCGCAAATGGAGATTTAGAAGCAACTTCGGAAACTAGAATTTGTTACAGGTCAGAACTTATTTTTTGTTATATAAACCTCCCTTGTGTGTCCTAAAAGTCCGTTATGCTGCTGACCTAAAACCGGATCCAGAATACCGTACAATAGGGGTTGCCAGTCCGACCAGCCCTGTTTTGTACACTATTTTAGGTGGCTTTGCCATTGTTCAAAACCCTCTGGACATGAAATATTGCTATTAGGAATGGAAACCTGTTTAGTTTCAGGCTGCGGCGAGTGTAAGGTTAGGGAACGGAGGCTGCGGCGAGTGTAAGGTTAGGTTGCGGCAAGTGTAAGGTTAGGGCTTAAGGACCATGGAGGATTAGGGTTAGGCTGCGGGGCATAGACCGATAGGGTTAGGCTGTGGGGCATGGAGGGTTATGGTTAGGGCTCAATAAGGGAAATGGTCCAGATCCTGGGCTACGTCAGGGGAATTACGCACTCTGCATGGGTTATTCCCCTGTCAGCATGCGCACATCATGGCTACGCTAGCGTACCGGCTGACGTATGTATCGTTAGTTACATACGCTGGGCGGTACGCTACAGAGGCCGACCAGCCTGCTACGTCTTCCGTATCTCTGCCATATAGGCGGAGATAGGCATTTTAATTAGGGAGCGGACGGGGGAAGGCCCATTACGACTAGGTCCGTGGACATAAGTCCGCAGAGCAAGACGTAAACTTTAAGGTGGACACGTAAGTGTCCAGATTTCACTACCTTGAGCGGGGAGTGCAGGGGCATCCACTCCCCGCTACGCTGGCGTAACTAAAGACCACGCACGTCCGTAAGACGGCGTTGGTCTGGATCCAGCTTAATGTTAAAGTTAGGTTACAGAAAACAGATTGTTAGGGTTAGGCTGTGGAGCATGGAGGGTTAAGGTTAGGCTGTAGGGAATGACCTGCCAATGTATTGTTCCTGTGTTACATCATTTCTACATGGAGTAAGAGATAAAAATGTCATGCTTTAAAAAAAACCGAGACGCTCGCAGTAATCAGATCCTCCGTTTACAGGCAGCGTTACACTGCACTACCCTGCTACGTAACATATTTGGGCATGTGACTGCAGTGCGCTGCACACTACACGTGAATGGTGATCCTGATCAGGCCCTAAGTGTTTATACTTCATGTCGATAGACATTGGTTCAGCCCACAACGCGTCTATCTCCACCGTGGGTCTTATAAGTTGCTGCTAAGTTTCTTGAGAGAAAACTTCCAGTTTGCCTGGATGCATATGATATTTAATCAGCTTACATGAGGGATTTCAAAATTAGTCAGCCTGTAATGAACTATGAAATGGTGATTAATGCCGTTTCGGTGCTTGATGAGAAGCAGCATGTTCTCTGGAATATTTTCCTGATTATGTTTTTATGTATGTTTTCTATCTCTCTGCCCCTTCTGCGTGATGTACAACAAATCCAAGTGCGATACAGTCGTCTTTATAGTTATAGCATAATGGGCCGGATTCACGCTTAATAACGTACCTAAATATACGCAGGCTGTGACAAATGTTGGGTACAAAGGACCGTAGGCAGACTACAGAGTGCTTTCCGTACACACAGAGTACCAAAAATCCGCACGTAGGTGGCTAGTGCATCCCACGACACTCCCCTCTTACATACGGAATTTAGCTGACTTCCGCCACCATAGCACTATTTTAACTTCTCTTTGCGCATTGTTGTGCGGCCGTCGTGTTCAGACCTGTGGAAGTGCCTAACCCAGCCCATACTGTACAATTTAAATGCCTCTCCCCACCCACGTCACGTATTCTCGAACGTATGCAGTGTCACGCCCTGACGGAGTTGCAAACATGCAGGAATCAACGCCATACGCACTGAGATCTGATGCGTAACAACTTCTCTGCACAGTTTGAAAAAAGACGCCGGCTTGCACACACGCCATGCATAAGTTGGCAAACTTTATTAAGTCTGAACACGGTACAAAATCATTATCTTAAAACAGCAATATTAAAGCTTTCTATCATTGTTTAATACAGCAGTAGTATCAGTCCGCTAACTATAATCTACTAGGGAGCTTACCATGTGTCCGCAGGTAGCCAGGCTGAGCGGAGTCATCATCACTTCCTGAAGCCCTGCTTAGACAGGCTAACATGGCAACTGTCAGCCATTTTGTGTGTTTTTAAGTGTACTTGTTATTGATACTATATAGATATAGACATACCGGGAATGTTGTATGCGGTACTGATACTATGCGAGACTAGACATTCCAGGGACTCATCCCGCTAATACTGCACATGTGTAGAATGTACAAATGAATAAGATAATAAGTATCAGTATTATAAAATATGTTTATATCATTATAGGGTTAGGATTTCCAGCTCTGTTGCTGTCTGGGTACATAGGTCTGAGAACAAGGTCAGCTCCCCAGCCTCACCCACGGGACTGACTGCAGAAGTGCCTGGTTTGACCTTTCCAGCTCGACAGCAATCGAGATATATTATTAATAATTGTAAAATTTGTAAAAAAAAAATAATATAGAGGAAAACCAGGAGGTGCCTATGGTGCAGTATTTTTAGCTATATCACTGACCAACCACCACCTGTGTGTAAAAAAAACACCTATAAAGGTATACGCATACTAGATGTCACAGAGACTAGGGGCTAGATTTACTAATCTGCGGGAAAGGAAAAATGGAGATGTTGCCCATAGTAACTAATCAGATTCTAGCTTTCACTTATCTATTACATAGTAGAGCGTGTCAGCTAGAATCTGATTGGTTGCTATGGGCAATATCTCCACTTTTCCTTTCCTGCAGCTTAGTAAATCTGGCCCTAGGGCTTTATCAAGGTTTCTTTCTAGTTCTAAATCACAGAGATGTTTCTCACCCTCCTATGTGAATCAAAACAAATACAAAAAAGAACCCATCTATTGCAATATGTTCAATAAAACAATTAATATACATACAATTAAAAGTAATAAAAAATAGCTTATCTGTATTGTCTTTTAAACCAAGACCCCACTGCAATATAAATAGAGCCGACGCGTTTCGTTCGTGGAAGAACTGTAGGTCTTCATCAGGGAGTAATCTCGTATAATTAAAATTTGATTAAAAATTGTGCTTTGTGTCCTTTAACTATATCCAAACAGCCTGTACGTTCCACTGGAAACAGTTCCATACTGTCAGAAATGTTGTATAGTCATAATAATTTCTAGAAAGGTTTAGTATTCACCCGCATACTAGTTAGAAGGAATTACTGAGGTCATCTTTCTATTCAGAAAATTCCAAGTACAACTTATGCTTCCCAGTATTTCATGCATATAGCGGCTGTACGGGGAATAACCCTCAGACTGGTCCTCCTGGTATCACCAAGGTGCTCAGCAATGTAACGTCTCTGCAGTGAGGGCTAATGTGTGATCCTAGATTCCGTGCTTGTGTGGGAAGTGTATTCTCTTCGCATGTATTGAGCTTCCGTGCCCAGAACCCTACCTCATCTTTTACGTAAACTTCATGCACAATAAGGGACTCGTTTATAATGGATGGTAGTAATGAAGGGATTACATATATACATGTTGTCTTCACGCCCACCTTTGGAATGGGTTACTTTGTATAATTCAGAATCGTTCCAATGCGTAACCACCATCTTCATGCTGAACGCATGGGTTGAGCTCATGTTACCTTTTGATGCATATGCATCCAGACTATGAAAACTAAAGGTAAACCCTGGCTGTCTGAAGCTCTGAAGCCATTGGGAGTGGCTATATTGGGAAAGCGTACAGTAAGAGCTTGGTTAATACCTTATGTGAGTGTGGGTCCCCGCAAAGAATGGCCCTATTCTGATTGGGCTGCTCATTCCCAGACAGTCTAGAACTGGCTGGGATATCGATTGTTTATGCCTTGATGAGGCATAGCAATCGATCCCCGGAGCAACAAACACGGTGCTCCGATAGGTAAGTGGAAAAGCTAACTCCAACCGTTCCCCTAATTCTAACCCTAACCTTCCCTTTTCTGCAGCCTGACCCTAACCCTCCCCCACAGCCTGACCCTAATACTCTCTTCTTCCTAGCCTGACCCTAAGCATCCCTTCTCTATAGCCTAACCCTAACCCCCCCCCTCCCAGCATCCTGACCCTAATCTTCCCATTCTATGGCCCTAACCCTAACCCTCCCTTTCAAAGAGCCTAACCCTAACCACCCCCAACACTAAATATCCGGAGAGGTTGCTCTCCTCTCCGGAGATGTCAGAGGCGGGTCCTGCGAAAATGAATGGATTGAGTATTCCGATCAGCACACTCACCCATTCATAAATAATAAGTCTAAAAAGGCTGCCTATTCAAAATAGAGACAGCCGAAAAGGAACTTTCTACTGGCGCTATTTCTAAAAGCCGCCCATCATAGCGGGGACTGCAACCGTCTTACGTACTACCCTGAACAGCTGGATCAGTGCACTTGTGGCTGGTGTTAGTTATGTACACATTGTAACATCGTGTTAGCCTATGATACATCTCATAGTGTTATTGAAAGCTTTACACTTGCATTGTAAATCTATTTATCCACATTACACAAGGAAGGAGACATCTGCCGTCCCCGTTGTGTTTAGACAAAATCTTGACCTACTCGGCTCAGTTTAACGATATAATCCCACGATTTAGAATCCGGCAAACGGCTGCTAATTAGATTTTGTTCTTTGCAAATCAGTAATCCATGATAGGAATTGCTTTTGTATGTGATTCCGCTAATGCATTTCCTAAACATAGCTACTCCTGAAATGAGAAGGTATTAAAAGATGCGATCAGCACCATTACTTTTTAATCGTGTCATGTTCATAACGCGTACGTTTTCCAAATCCACCGTCCCCGCCAGATTGCCATCGCCTTCACATTACTTTCTTAGCACTAATCCCATTGTTACACAGATTTTCTATCTGCTGGCTTAGTGTTCTATCTCTGGAAATTATATTGAGGATTTCATTTAGGAAATGTAACAGGGCAGCCGCATTTCAATCATTATCAGCAATTAATTGTCAAGTATACACAGATATCTGTGAAGAGGGGGGAAAACCTCATATTACATCAGGTTATAAATGGAGGCATGATGAGATTACAAATGTTTCCTTGAAAAAACAGTGTTTATTTCTGAGCTAAAGCTTCATTTTAGTGCCAGGGGCAAACATATTAAACGGCATCCCCTGAAATGAATTAGTTTCCAATTTATCCTTAAATATTAATTTACAGATGCCCCCTTCAGGATTGTGCCCTGAACGACGGCCCCCAATTCCACACCTCTAGATACAGCCCCATGCCACAGCTATGTTTTGTATTAGAATAAGATGATAATCTGTTTCCAGGCTCGTAACTATAGAGGGCGCAAGGAGGGGAAAGGCTGCTACAGGGACTGGAGGATGGGGGGGCTCGTGGCAGCCGATCCCCCTGCACTGTAAACAAGCTGTCAGAAGTTGGCATCTTAAAACCAGGGTTGCCGACTCTCCCGTAATGTCCGGGAGACTCCCGAAATTCGGGCAGTACTCCCAGTATCCCGGGAGAGCCAGCAAATCTCCCGCAAGTGACTTGAGGACTCTGGGATTACTT
>WWET01000415.1:366313-377603 GCA_011038615.1 Limnodynastes dumerilii
GGTCAGTCCCGTTCAGTGTGAACGGGCCTGACCCGGGAATTTCCCGGGTCTATGCTGCAGTGTGAACAGGGTTTTCCCTGCTATTCTGCTGCGTGCCCCGGCAAAAACCCGGGTTAAAAAACCCGTTTTTTTTGCCGGGGCTTCAGTGTGAACATGGTATGAAAGAGATCTCTTGCTTTTTGCAGGTGTGTCCTGTGTCTATTAGGAGATCTTTGGACAGTACACACTGGTGAGATATCTGGTAAAACGATCTTTTAATGGTGTGATTGGAAAGATTATCTGTTGAAATTCCTGTGTGTACCCTGCTTAAGAATAACAACAGTTATCGAACACCAACCACAAAAAAATCATCATTTCTCCTTTACTGTGGACAGAAAATAAGAAGTAAAATACAATTATACTTAGCTTTGGTTATATAGATATTTCACAGATTTCAGTCATAAGGTTCCAGGATCCCTACGCTCGAATATACAATCTGGATAGTGAACACCCCCATAGCTATCCCTGGTTACACTCTTATGATATACATAAATCCTGAGGGGGACCACCAGTCTTTGCATACTTATTGAATATAATAGAATATCAAGCTTTTGATTGGTGCTTTTCTTCTTACATAATATCACCATATATTCATGTGCAGCAGCTATTGGCCAACATCTAATAAACTTGTTTACCAACTCTTATCTTTTCTGTTTCCTTACTTTCTGCTCAATACTCGCACATTCATTACTTGCAGCTTATCTAGTATAAAATCTTAAGTATAATTAAGCTGACAAAAGAAATGAGTATATTTATTTTATCTGCTGCATGCATAATGCGTTGGTGCTATGTAATAATGTGAGTCTATGTATATGTAGCACTGCTCAGGTTTGGTCTGCAAATACAAGAGAGGTTACCAGTAAATTCCACTACCTCTATATACACTGTAACATGAATTCCCAGGCACCTGATGAGCTGGGGGGAATCGTGCAGCCTGTACATACTGCACGAACCTCAGGCAGAGCTTCTGACCACACTGTCCCATCCTCTGAACTGTTTCTTCTTCTACAGAAAGAGGGCCGGTGCCTGGTCTCTGAACATCCTAAACTAAACTTCAGCCATCACCCCTGGCCACCATCAGCATTGCTGAGTTGTACTGCTTCAAAGGCGCAGGGGATCATGTGAGACACAGCTCCTGCATAGTACAGTCCCTTGCAGTGGCCATGGATTAACTGTTTCCTTGTGGCAGCTCTTAGTTTAACCTGCTCAGCTGCTCCACTGTCATTGGCTGAGCAGTACAAGTAAGCGCAGTTGCAGGGGATCAGCTGAGCTTCGAATTGAACACATAAGCCACCGCAGGAGATTAGCTGAGCGGTGGCTTGTGTGTTCTGCCAGCGTTAGAGTCCCTGAGCACCTACCTCCATGCCTTCCTTTCCCGTCCCCAGCAATGGCTCCCTACAGCTGCCTAAGCTTGCCATTGTGTCTGTCCAATCCTTATCTGAACACTTAGAAACCGATGACCAATAAAAACCACCTAGCCCATAGTGACCACAGACCTCATATGGCCTTTGGATTAGGCTTAAGATCTACAGTAGTCCTTCCTGTTGTTTTCCCTAAGCCTGTCTAAAGAGAGGCTATTTCTCTTGTCCCCTTCCCATTCAGCATAGTAATGTTTCCAGGGGCGGAAGTACCATTGGGGCAACAGGTTCAACGGCACCAGGGTCCATGCTGATACAAGGGCCCACAGCCGTCATCACCGCACCGCCAAAGCTCCCCATCGGATTACCTGTGATATTTTTTGTACCTGGGCCCACAACTCGCTAGTTCCGCCTCTGAATGTTTCCTCATCCTGCAACCGGCTACTCTCCAATTTCAAAACCATTCATCAGCATTTTGTGAGCCCCGTACAGACACCGAGTGACGAAGAGGAGCACTTGAGGAACTGTGAGATACCCACAGTCATAAAAAATACAACCGGAGTCTCTACCCAAACAGACTGCACATTAAATGCACACTGCAGCTATCTCTAAATTCTCAAATGATATGACCTTGGGTGCTCATCCATTTTGTGGAATGACCCTGCTGGTGCTGTTTTATGAATCGTAAACGGAGGTTCTCCAAGTGTTTCATGGGAAAAAAAACTTGATTGAATTTCAGACTGATAAAAAAAACAGCAATATTCACATTTTAAACTGTAATGTTTATATTTGGAAACCAAGATCTTTGTTAGTGAACTGTAATTATTTGAACTTTTTAGCGCTTGGAAAATTCACCTATTTTTAAGCACATGTGCACAGCAAAGCTGAACAGAATCCACCACGTCCCTTGGAGTAAGATGCATCCTGAAGCAGGCCGTTAGTGTGTAAATAAAGAAATGTGTTCTTCAGACAAGCCTGACATTGCATGTTAAACACGTGCACTGTTCTTTCTGGATCAGCGTCTGCGTCCTCTTCAGTCGACAAAGCCGTGAATGATTTTTTTATTCTGTAGAAATACGCAGCGCTTTGAAAGCCGGAATCCGATTTTCTTAATTTCCAGTGAGTCATTTTTCATTTCTACAAATAACTTTTCAATTATTTGTGAAAGCTAAATTGATATATTTACCCAGCATCTGAGAAACCCAACTATCAGACTTTCTGTATAATAATAATAATCACACGATAGGCCTGCAGTAAAGTGATCATTTATAAATTAAGCCAGCGTCTCGCCCATTAAGTTTTATACAGCGGCTTCGCATATAGCTGGCAGTGATATTACCTTGTTCCCTCTCAATTAACATTCACTACGTCACGGAGGACATCTCAACACTCAGTAATAAGACACCAATAAGCCACCTTATGTACAGTTCACAGCATTATCCATTTGATTGATGTTTAATATCTGTTGGGCGCCAGACCTTAGCAATTAGGGTTATGGTACCCGAAGGCTTAGATTAGAGGGATACTCTTATATACCCAAAGCACAACCCTCTCTTCAACAGGTCAAGCAGTGCTTCAGTCTGCGAATCATCCCAATCTCTTTGTTCATCTTCATCTAGAGATTTAAATATTTAAAAAGGTTATTATGATGCTGCCGCAGTAAAACTCTACTGATTTTTCAATTCATCAGCCCACAATAAATGTTATATCGTCGTGACATGGAAACCCAATGAACTTTTGCTTAAGGAAACAACATTATGACACGCGATCTTTGCAAATGAACGTAATTGACTACAAATTCCTTGATCAAGATAGACGACGGAGGTTAGGGAGAGAGACGTCGATGGCTTTAAAACAATGAGGCAGACACAAATCCATTACAAAGATACAATCAAATATTTAAAAAAGCCTGGAATGGTCATTATTTATTCATGCTAATACAGGAATCTTAACAAATCTAAAGCGGGTTAGCACTCAATCACTCACAAGCCAAATGAGTTTTTGCATTTATCAGAGTCCCAGCACTCAGTTCTGTGCTACCATATGCTTAGTACTGTGGCATAAAATATATTTATAGCACACAAGGCAATGAGAGTCAGGATTGATCAAAATTAAACATATAAATTAGACATATAAACTAGTGGTACAGCTATCGAGAATCAGGCAGATAAAGTGTGCGTTACAGGCCAACAGAAGGGCTCAGAGAAACGAAAACGCAATTTGTTTTTCAATGCCATGGGGCATGCCTTTAGCTTACCCCTCCATAAGGCCATATTTGCCATCCTACTGGACTTTCATTTCCAGGAGATCCCAGGGGAGGTCCAAGGGGCATTTGGTGAACTGTACATTCCCAGGCCCTGCTGCCCAAGACTTAGATTTACTAAGCTGCGGGTTTGGAAAAGATGGAGATGTTGCCTATAGCAACCAATCAGATTCTAGCTCTCACTTTCTTTTTACATACTAGAAAATGTAAGATAAAATCTGTTTGGTTGCTATGGGCAACATCTCCACAGACTTGCAGCTTAGTAAATCTGGCCCTAAGTGATGCACAATGAAGGATGGCATTGTCAAGGCACAAACACTACAGAGCATGTTATGCCCATTCTCCGATGCCTTGATCAGTGCCCAGCTGGTGCTTCACTTTTAGGAGTAAGTCCACCCTTAAATTATTCTGAAGATAGGGACCTCTTAGAGGGTCAATATTCTTCCATTTGACTTAAATTCCAAAATGTATTATTATTGATTAATGAGTTTTTATATGATGCCATCATATTACGTAATGTTATTACGGTAGGCAAATTCACTGATTTTTATGCGCACCTCTATGGGGTGGGGCATAAGATCCACAAAATCTATTTGCAGGATTAGCTTCGCACCGCAAATAACGCTTTGTGTAAAGCTAATTGAATCGGGCCCTAAACTCCAAGGGCCTGATTCAGAGATCCGCTGCCGATGGGATCTCAAATATACGCATCTAAGTGGAAGGTCGGAGCAGGTTACAACCTACTGAATAAACAGTTACTCCCCTAAGTGTCTGGTCGCGCCCACTTTCCTTCATCTTAATGCCTCCCCCCGCCCATATCTATGCAAATCCTTCGGGTCCTAGATTTGCGCAGCACTTCGGATCTTAAGTGCTTGCGATCGATTCACAGGTCCGCGCTTACCGAATTTAGGATCCTAACCTCTACGTATATGGCGTTGCACTATTACTACGCATGCGCAATGATGCGAATTTCTTAAGATCCTAAATATACGCACCTAAATAGCGATAACATCGTATCTCTGAATCAGGACCCAACTGCGCAAGAGCAGATCACAATTTTCTCGAAATGGTGCCACTGACTTTAACTATTTCACTGTCTGATGTCAGTGCAACAAGGTCTTGCGGGATTATACCTTCTGACATGGAATCTGTGATGCCGTTTCTTAGTTCCTACATTGAGCTACAACAAATATATGAAGTTCACTCCGATTAGGCCTTGTCTGGAAATCAAACTCATGACATCAGTGTGTCGAGGGTGAAATGCTCACCACAAAAATCTGAAATGATATGTGATAAACTCATCCAGCAGGGTTAGCTGTCCGTTGTATACTTGCCATACATTCCATACTCTTTGTTTAAAATCTATTTCATTTTTTCTGTTGACTGGGGTATGAATAATGTTAAGTAAAGGTTAAGTAAAGGTGACTCAGTGAGTAGCATTTGTCTCTCACAGTGCTGAGGTCATGAGTTTGATTCCCGGACTAGGCCTGAACTGTGTGGCGTTTGTATGTTCTCCCCGTGTCTAAGTGGTAAAGCGCTACGTCATCGGACAGCGCTATATAAAAACCTGTAAATAAATAAAATAAGGAAAGTGACAACATGAAATCATCTGAATATATTGGTAATTTGATGAAACTGATGAAGGAGCAATCCAAGTTTAGAATACACAAAATGGGAGTTGCTCAGATCAATTTATGTGTTAATGCAAACAGGTGCAAAAAAAGGCCATGTGGTAATCTGCTAGAATCAGAAACAAAGGAAATATATGATATGCCACCAGCCTTTCTGCATGTGGTGGTCCTAACTCTAACAATGAGAGTCCCAATGTTGGTACATATATATATATGTTTTGAAATTGAGGGTGTTGGGTCATATATATATGTTTTTAAATTGAGAGCTAACTTACCTCAGGAGACACCCCTTAAAGTCTCCAAAATAGCTTCTGTGGAACAACTCCCCCTCTCAGCTGCTGCTCCCAGACAAGCCCCCAAACAATATACACACAAAATGGAAGTTTCTCAGATCAATTTATAGGTTAACGCAAACAGGTGCATGAAATTAAAGTTTAGATTCTGGTAATGCTGATCTAAAACAAAAACAAAAAAAACTGCTTTCACTACAGAGTCTAATATGCGATGAGGGAATATTTCATGCTAGCTTAGGTGATGGCATTTTACAAAAAAAATGATATTTTCTGGAAATTAAGACATTTATGTTGTGCGTTAATAATTCACATCCAGCTGTTTTCATTGATAAGTAGATGGGAAATATTGTCCGTGGAGGACCCTATAAATGGAGAAAATGATCTTTGTAGTGTGTTAGATGTTCATACATTAATAATCAGGCCGGTAGTTTTGTAATTCAGTGTTTCTTCCAATTAGACACTATTTTACCACAGGCGGTATCGCTAAAACCAGAGGAGGCTGCGCAGGGCCGACCCGCTAATCTCCTCTAAACGGTGCCACCGGCTTTAACCATTTCATTGTCTGACGCCAACGCAGCAAAGGATTATGGGATTACTGGTTCTGATTTGTGTATTGTGGGATGGTTAAGATGCCGGTTCTTGGTTTCCACATTGACCTACCCCATATGTATAGGATGATCTATCCTTCAAGGTATAAAGAGGGGGCGGTCAGATAAAGAGCCATTTACTTGGTGTCTTGTGCTGAGGGATGCCCAGGCCAGGACAGAGCGTGAAACATCTCTGTCTGTCCTGTCACCTGCTATTGCTTAATGTTATGCAATGATTGACAGTGTTACAAAACAGTTGCAGTCTTTCCTCTGCTCCTGTGTCCTGCTCCTCTGTTCCTGTGACTTGCTCATCTGTCCTCCGCTTCTGTGGCCTTCTCCTTCACGCTCCATTTTATCCTCTGCTCCTGTGTCCTGCTCCTCTAATCTCAGCTCATTCCCTTGTCCTGCTCCTCCGCTCTGTCCTCTGCTCATGTGTCCTGCATCTCTATGCTCAGCTCAGTCCTGTGTCCTGCTACTCTACACTGCTATGTTCTGCTTCTCCGCTTTCCTCTCTGTCCTCCACTCTCTGCTCTGTTCTCCTCACTGTCCTTTGTACTGCTCCTTTGTATTGTACTCTATTCTCTGCTCTGACCCGTGCCTTGCTCTTCCACTCCTGTGGATCTGACTTCTGCTCCTGTGTCCTACTCCTCCGCTCTCCTCTTTGTCCTGTATCCTGCTCCTCTGCCCCTGTGTCCTGCTTCCCTGCTCTGTCCTCTGCTCCTGTGTCCTGCTCCTCTGTTCTCTGTTCTGTCTGTCCAGTATCCTGCTTTTCTACTCTGTCATTTGTCCTTTGTCCTGCTCCTCTGTTTTCCTCTCTGTCCTTTATCCTGCTCCTCTGCCCCTGTGTCCTGCTTCCCTGCTCTGTCCTCTGCTCTTGTGTCCTGCTCCCCTGCTCTGTCCTCTACTCCTGTGTCCTGCTCCCCTGCTCTGTCCTCTACTCCTGTGTCCTGCTCCTCTGCCCCTGGGTCCTGCTTCCCTGCTCTGTCCTCTGCTCCTGTGTCCTGCTCCCCTGCTTTGTCCTCTACTCCTGTGTGCTGCTCCTCTACTCTGTCCTCTGCTTCTGTGTCCTGCTCCTCTACTCTGTCCTCTGTTCCTGTGTCCTGATCCTCCAGTCTCCACTCTGTCCCCCAATCCTGTGCTCTGCTTCTACGCTCTGTTTGCTACTGTTCCTCCACATTCCTGTTCTGTCCTCCGCTCTATAACTTTGTCTGCTCCTCCGCTCTCTGTTCTGCTCTCCGCTCTGACCCCGTATTTGGAGTGTGGCTGTATCCACCCTGACATGATATGAAACACGCTTATCCACCGGCCCCATATGCAATCATGTTTCTAATTATGGGGTTTATGCCAACTTTTTAAACCAGAAGGACTGGGTCTGCTCTATATCAGGGAATGGTTTAATGCATACATTACTTGTGGTCTCCTATGATATGACAGGTCCTACCTACTGCACAGTACAGGTTGGTTCCTTCTACTTCTATGTAACCCCTAAACACATTTATTTATTTCATTGGCTGTTTGTCAATAAGGGAAAACAAGGACACAATCTGGTAATATTTCAAGCATTGATTGAGTTGAGGAGAGGTATGGCGGAAAACAAGAGAATTAGCGCTGCCCTAAGTACTGTATATTGTTTGAAAGGGGGTTGTGAATGTGGCTATGGTGGATATAAGGTAGGTAGGGAGGCTCAGAGGGGGAAGGAGGGAGAGAGGGAAAATTGGAACGAGGTGGGTATTTATGGTGAGTGCTATTACCACTGTTGGTAGTACCAAGACCACGGGGGGTGGGGTGTTTGGGGGGTTTGTTGTTGTATTGAATGGCCGTGAGGGTTGGTACAGGGAGTAGGTGGGTTAATGTCTTAGATAAGTCCTGTGTGAGGCCAAAGTGAAGATATGCTGCAGGTTCCTTGGGTCCTCTGGTGCTGGTTCCGTGATGGTGTAGATATGGAAGATAAGATCTTATCTTCCATATCTACACCATCACGGAACCAGCAACCTCGTTCCAATTTTCCCTCTCTCCCTCCTTCCCCCTCTGAGCCTCCCTACCTACCTTATATCCACCATAGCCACATTCACAACCACCTTTCAAACAATATACAGTACTTAGGGCAGCGCTAATTCTCTTGTTTTCCGCCATACCTCTCCATATCTACAATTAAGTATTCTTGGGATACTTAGAAAACTTGAACCAGCAGCGCCTTTTTACAGTACCACCTCTCCCATTACTCTTTTAATCAATCCGAGCGCTTCACAGCTATTTTTTATTGATTGAGTTGAATTATGTTCTTTAACTTTTTAACATTGTGGGCTGTAGTCAGAGATCCGTTAGTGAAAGGTTCGCTATTATATGCACAGACGTTGCAAGGCAGCACCCCTTACACCAACCTCACACAGACGGGTTGCTGAAGACTTACGAGTCTGATCTTTTAGTTGGATTTTATGTGCGTATCTAACTTAACGTGCCCTCAAATGCTCATTTAAATGCCTCCCCCCTCCCACTTTCACGTATCTTCCTCCGGACGGATTCCAACCTTGCCCCTCCATACGTATGTTACCAAGTGCGATTCACAAGTCCGTGCCTAATAGGCTTCCGTGCGTAAAATCAATGTAGATAGCGTAAATTTAGTTACTATACATGCGCAATTCATCCGATCCTAAAAATACGCACGGAACTCCCCGCAAAAATGGATCTCTGAATACGGCCCTGTATTGGTAACTCTTTAACTAGTTTTAAGTGTACTGTAGTGCTGTATATTGTGTGCCACTATTTTAAAGGGAACATAAAATTACCGTTGTTATAAAATAGAAACAAAACTGATGTAGTGTGTGTGTGTGTGTGTGTGTGTGTGTGTGTGTGTGTGTGTGTGTGTGTGTGTGTGTGAGAGCTTTGCTTCCTAGTGTGTGTTACATTTTCTAAATGATATGTAGCATAATTTATATTTACGCTATTAATAATGATTTTGCCTGTTTGTGATCTCCTACAAGTCTCCTTTCTCACACTGGGTTGTCTCACCATTCATTCTATCACTGCGATAAATTACCATTACAAATATCTCTCTGGGTTATTATTCTAGTCATTAGTAAATAAGCAGATGTTTATTACAGTCTGTTTTTTGGTGGTAAGTGTCTCCTTTGGACACACCATTATCAGACTGGGCAGACACACTGACAATTACTACAATATTAATAGCAGCAGCTTGTAAATATACAATATCGGAGCCAGACCTTTCAGATGCAGTGTGTCAGTGGGAACATGCGTGTGACGTTCATTTGTTACCCGTGACACCTTTTCTGCATATTGTACATGCAAATTAGGTCATGCAAATATGTAGGAGAGAGTCTGCATGACTGAGCAGGCACAGATGCATTAATGCCAGGGACATCTAATGCCATTCATTTATAACCAGAAACCAGGTCACTTCGGTGGGTCCATCGGGCACTTGACATTCTCATAATAAATGGCTTGTGAGATTAGATTTTGGAGTATTTAGCAGACATGCATTGAAGGTGTCTTCTGGTTCGCTCCTGTGATATTCATTCCCATTCAGCTCTACATTTATCATACAGAGGCCTTTGTTCAGTTGTGATGCTGTCACTGGTGTGCTATATAGTGTTATGTATTGAACCAAATAAAGCTTTACATTTACAAACTATTCAAAAAAAAAAAAAAAAAAAAGCTAGGGTGTTGTCCAAAGCCAGGACTGCTCATTACATTTCAGAGGCCTGGAGCAAAATCAGACTCAGGGCAGACCCTCCAACATGACCCATTCCATTAGGTACAATTTAATCTGCTCCTGAGTTTCCAACTGTCACTCACCTTTTTTAAATGAATTAACTGATATTTTAAAAAGAACTATTTCAACAATGATGGTTACCATAGTAACTGACAGTTGTAAACTGAGGAGCAGAGTATTTTGTACCTAATGGAATGGGTTAGGTTGGAGGGTATGTCAGGAGCCCCCCGCTTGCGCAGGTTGAACTGTGCATGCACAGAATGAAGATTTGCCGTTCAGCTACTGCCGTTGACGGCTTAGTAATGTCGCTCCTCAGGCTGCCATAATCCGTTGTCACTCAGTGCGTCTTAAGGAGCAACAGTCGTTAGGCAGTCGTGGACGGATGAGCTATCCGTGACAGGCAGCTTTAACTTCAGATACAGTACATCACTAGCGTGCTGCGGCTCCGTGTATGATGCTGTCCATAGCAACCATGGGAACAAGTGCAGAATGAGCACAAAAAATCTACGTCTGGGCTGCTGGTAATAGGCGTGTCATTATATGTGCTTGCTCCACCCTACTCCACTAGCAGCCACCAATCAGATTCTAGATATCATCTTTTAGAATGTTCTTGAATGTAACATGATGACTGCTGCTTTGGGCAACATTTCAGAAGCTTTATTCATTTTATCCCATAGGGATTTGGACAGAGCATATATAAACCATGCATATCTATTTGCTACTTATGTATTTATTGTCGTTGATCTAAAGCTAGGAAGAGCCTATGCTGGGTACACATGTGGATACCGAGTACCCCAAAAAGTACCCCCTGTAGATCAGTACGTAATTACCCGCTAAACTGCGAAAAATAGCACAGAGGTGAAGGTTAGTTCAAACTTACGCAACAGAGTTTACTCAACAGAATCAGGGTAACAGCAAGGTACAACAAGACAGTAATCACGCAGCGCAGCCGACCAGGAAGGCAAGACGTTCAGTCCAGACGTCTTCTCAGGAAAGATGAGAGTGAGTGTCCAAAAACAAAGTCCTTTTATGTCCATACATCAAAGGGGTAGCCGATCTTCTGCTTGATTGGAGGGATCTCAATCCTCTTGGTGGTTCCTAGGTCATCATTGGTCCTGGGGTCTTCCATTGTTCTCCTCCTGGAGGGTCATCCGCATATCCTTCATTCATACACATTTTACACTCTAATCTAGCATAGCGCATAACTACTGCCGCAAACATGCGGTCTTATCACATGCGGTCAGCGTCTAGCTGACATTATGGGTTATGATTTAAGCTACCCTATGAGTCTAAACAATACATATAAAATCCATTCAATCGCTGTTTGGCGGTTTTCTCCTGTTTACTCCGTCCCGTCTGATAAAGCACTGTTTTAATAAATGGGAACAT
>WWET01000415.1:387451-398254 GCA_011038615.1 Limnodynastes dumerilii
CGTTTTGGGTACCTTATCGCACTTAAGAGTGTCATAGGACTACCTTATCTTACCGTGCGTAGTTTTCTTCTTAAGAAGGAAACTACGCATGGAGAATGGCTCCGAGGCGGCATTAGCACGCCTCCTTCTTCTAAAACTACTCCATGCGGTCTTTAAAGACCGCACGGAGGCAATCTACGTATCTAACTAACATAGATTGCAATTCCGATAAAAAACGCACATAAGAAGCAGAAGCTTCTTAAGTGTGAACCAGGGCCAATAACGTTTTCAGGACAGCAGTTTTAAAATAACCTTGAACGTATCAGCCTGGCTTAAAATGCGCTAAATAAAGGTTCAAGCACTACAACAGATAAAGCCTCAAGAAAAAAAAACAACAGACGAAATTTACAAAACGTTGCTCCTCATCCATCCAGCATCTGTCTGACTCTTGTTTATTTCAAGCAACACAACGGCAAAGTAAAAGTAAAAAATGGTCGTCTTAGAAAATATTTTTTGCTTTTATTTTTTTGAATTTTCCGGTTGCTGTTGTGAAAATGCAGCAGTCTTTAATTGTTATAACACACCACTGTGCTGCCTGTGCTCGTTTGAAAATGGAATTCATTTCCGTTGAACCTCTAATAAGTCTAAAAAATTGCAAATGAAAGCATAATCTCAGATTTAAGTTAACATGCTTTCTCATTAAAAATATAAAACAAGAAGAAATGTGGTTGTATCCACCAACATAATGTTTAATGCTTAATTTCACAGGTATCTCAGCGTGATGTGAATAACTTATGCTGACGATACAACAATCTAAATGATAAATCAACACGACCATTTTGGTGATGTATAGTATTAAATGTAAATAATACCCAGCACTGCTAATTGGCCTGGTCTCTGGCAACAAATAAGTAAGTGAGATATTACCCTGCAAAAGGCTGCATTCTTGTACTCCCCTCATCATTAGGCATTTCTGGCTTGTAAGCGGATTCTCCTGCTGTATGATGAGAGGTTTCTCAGTCGGCTTTTCTGGAGAGATCAGATATAGAGAATTGATATAAGCATTGACTGTAATGGTTTAAAAAAGAATCAACAGCGGTGTACTATCTGATAAGAGCACGGACCTAAAGATACCCAGGACCTATAACAATCCAGTGCTTGTGCATTACGGTCAGCGGCCATAAGACCACTCTACGGATACCATAGTTGCCGGGGATGAGATCCTGAAGGGAAGAAAGAGATATGGGGGCGGGGCTTAATGATATAATTGAATGCAAATCACTGCCAGAAGTCCTCCCCCGCTTATCAATGGTGCAATCCATAGTGTTGCTAAGGATAGGGTGGGGCTTAATGTCACATATTATGTCATCAAGCTCCACCCATGCTTATTAATGCTTTGGATTACAGCATTGATAGTTGGGGGTGTGGTACTTGAGGCGGGGTGTGTTCTGTTCTGGGATTCTGCGAGTATCCCGGACATTCCGGGAGAAGCTGCCATGTTGACCAGTGCTCAGTATGCAATTTTCTCTATCCAGACTGTTTGACAAATGAAACACCGAAAAGCTTATAGCAGGGTAGGGCCACGTTATGCCTCCAAGTGGACGGTACCTAATATTACAGTTTACAGTATTGGCAGGGTGTTGCGACAGATCCTCGTGCTGCAATTGCTGACAGTCGCCATTTTTTACTGCAGCAGGGGCGCAACTTCCGTAGTTCTGAAGAGTTTCCACCACCAGGTAAGCACTTGGATCCGGCCCTACCCTTAATACAACTCTAACCTTCCATGGGCCGGACCCTGAAGAGCGGCCGACAGGAGAATTACGTGCAGCTCGCCCTTAATTCCCCTGTTTTCATGGTTGAGCGCATACACACAACCTTCATACAACGCCGTAAGGGCCGGCGGATGTTACAAAAAGAGTGCCCCCCCCCCTCTACGCATGTCGTATTTCCGCTGTACAGGCAGAGATAGACATGCAAATTAGGGGATGGGGCGGGGGAAGCCTCGTTACGATCAGCGGCCGCATAGCTGATCGTAAAAGTTAGGTCAGGATCCGGCCCCATATTCCACAGCCTAACCTTCCTCTTAAGCCCTATCCCTAACCATTCCCTTTTGAAGCCTAACCCTATCCCTAAGGCCGCCGCTGCCTGTCACTATTGGGAATGTGTTGAAAGAGGTAACTATTCGGCTGACGGCTGTATCATTGTTGCATCCCATATTGGCATTCTAATGGGCTACGTACTGATCCAGGCTCCAGCCCTGTCGCTATTGAAGTTCTCACAAGTCACACAAGGAGATCTGAATGCAGCAGAGTCGTATCTTTGATCCGGTCTATAGCATTGATGTGTGGATGGTAGAGTCTCTTGCTCGGTCAGAGATGGTTCAAAGGCAGGGTTGCTGACTCTCCTGGAATATCTGGGAGACTCATGAAATTTGGGCAAATCTCCTGCAAGTCCCGACCCCGTCAATCACTATTGTAATCCCTAGAGTTACTATGGATGGGTGGGACTTAATGATGTCATCAAACCCCACCCACTCCCAGGAACACTAGAGATTAGAGTAGATATTGACAGGGGTGGAGTTTAATAAGATAATTAGCATAAATTTTGTTATTAAGCCCCACCCCATATCGGAATCTATATCTTCCCTCCGAGATCTCCCGAAATAATGAAATAAAAAGTAAGCAACCTTGTTTAAAGTCTTGAGGTGGGGAGGGGGGGATGAATTAATGAGACATTAAAAGCGATACTGGGCGGAGCAAGGCAGGACTGTGGGCGGAGCTGTGGTTGGACAATCGCCTTAAAGCTACCGCGCTTAGCACTCATACATGGAGTGCCTATAACAGCTTTCTTTCAGTGCACAGGGAGTGGCTGCCACAGCCCTCCTCCTCCTCTGAGCTCTGTAGCAGCCGCTCCCCTTGCACGCCTTGCTAGAGGCCCAACATACCTGAGGTCTGCCGCCAACGCTGTATGATAAACGGTTTCCTGTGAGTCCTGCATACATTCACCACCCTTTTTCCACCTTTATCCACATAATTATCATATCCACCCCATGTAACCACTTAACGTCTACTATTAATACCAGTAACTTCCCTGCTCCGTTACTATATTCATAACATTCGCTCCAGGTAATTATCTCTCCTAGCCCTTTACATTGCCCCCTTCTCCCAATATGTCACTCCAGGCAGTAACCTTTCCCCTGAAATCACTGCTGTATCTCTACACTCCCTTGTGAACTCCTACCACACTAATCCCCCCTCCTTTAATTAATGACTCCAGTCCTGCTACCTTATCCCAATTAAAGCCTGCACCGCTCTCTATTTTACTGACAACACTCAGCTTCCTATGAATCCTCTAATTGCATAAAATAAATAAAAAGTAGAGGACAAAGATAATAACAGGGAAACAGGGCTCACGGACCATATTTATAGCCTATACAGAGAAATATGAGTTCTCTAGATATATCCATGTTCAGCGGTTGCTGGCTAATGAACTTTACATGATCACTCAGTTGATGGTGGACAATAGGTCAGTAAACCCATTAATTTACGTTTCACTCCTAGTAGCTTAAGGGCGTCAATATCCACTTTGTAAAGAAGAAAGGAGAAAGTGTATGTTGTTCAGTGTAGAGCGGGCATATGTGGTGTGTTTATGGTCTGTTACAGTGTTTGGGATGGGAGAATCATAAAATATAAGTAGTACTCATCAATTATTATTATTATTATCGTTTATTTATAAGGTGGCACAAGTACAACAAAAAACAGTACAGACATACAGTGTAGGCATAGACAGCAAAGTACAATATAAAATACAATTTGACTATAAAATATAACATAAAAGTAAAATAAAGTAAAGTGACCATAGACAACAAGGTAAAAGATGAGATATTAGGCTACAACAGATCAAGGGGAATGGGATAGAAGCGCAGTGAGAGGTAGAGAGGGCTACTGCGCATGCGTAGTAACAATTTCACGTAATCTACGTATCGTTTTGTTATGTAGATTAAAGACCGCATATACGCAATCTACGCAATGAAACAATACATAGATTACGTAAAATAGTAGAGGATGGGGGGGGGTAGAAGTAGAAGGCAGTGAGGATGGTAAGTGGAGGAGAGGGGTAGGCTAGTCTAAACAGGTGCGTTTTGAGTGAGCGCTTGAAGACCTACAGAGTGGGGGAGAATCTGACTTGAAGAAGGAGGTCGTTACAGTGCAGTGATACAGCACGGGAGAAGTTCATAGAGATGAAGAAAAAGGGGCAGGGAGCAATGGATGAGGAGATCAGTTCATCTCTAGACATTAGGCTGCATGTGCTGGGCATTAGGCTGTATGTGCTGGGCATTAGGCTGCATGTGCTGGGCATTAGGCTGTATGTGCTGGGCATATGTGCTGGGCATTAGGCTGCATGTGCTGGGCATTAGGCTGCATGTACTGGGCATTAGGCTGCATGTGCTGGGCATTAGGCTGCATGTACTGGGCATTAGGCTGCATGTACTGGGCATTAGGCTGCATGTGCATTAGGCTGTATATGCTGGGCATTAGGCTGTATGTGCTGGGCATTAGGCTGCATGTGCTGGGCATTAGACTGTATGTGCTGGGCATTAGGCTGCATGTGCTGGGCATTAGGCTGCATGTGCTGGGCATTAGGCTGCATGTGCTGGGCATATGTGCTGGGCATTAGGCTGCATGTACTGGGCATTAGGCTGCATGTACTGGGCATTAGGCTGTAAGTATTGGCCTCTAGGAGCTGAGCTGTCAGTAAAACAATAATAAGTAATATATTTTTTAAGAATATTTGTTGATGAGCAATTCTTGTGTGGCCGACTAGCACTATTCAAGCAATAGGCCCAGCCCTGAGGGGGACATAACACGGTCCAATGGGAGGCTACCACACCATCATTTCATTGTACCTTGCACCCAGCACAGCTCCATACTCCATGTCCAATGCATGGAATTAGCGCACTGCATTTACCTATAAATTTCAATAAAACCCACAAAAGTTATTTCACAAATAGAATAAAATAGATTTGCATGTTTACAGCCATCACCGTACGCTGACATTTTAGTGTAATGCCCCCAGTGGTGAAATTATAATGAGAAATGGTGGAATAACTAAGTGGTTTTTACAACAGAAGTCACAATGTTTTACTGAATATTGCAGAGAAGGAACATTATTTCCGGAATAATAACCAGTGTGATAATAATCCGGGGGGTGTCCTGCTACCTGCACAGACCCATTGTGCATAGACCAGGAGAACGTTTCTCTGGCGGCCTTTTAACTTTACATTGAGATGCAAATCAGAGGTGAGCTGACTAATACGTTAATGTTGGCGCCTGAGCTTTGTCGTCTCTCAAGGTTAGATATGAAGCGAGCTGCGGAGGCATTTATTGCCTTGTCACAGTTTTAAAACCCAGATGATGAGATCGTGTCTGACTTAATGAAGCCGGATCACAGACTTTACACTGCATCCACCTAGAAGCATTTATCTTGGCACGGGGCTGCACGTGTTATATGACTGCATGATAACTGAAGGACGCCCGTCTTTCCATGAGAGGCAGGTGTTCTGTGAAGGAGTTCAGAGTGTGTGCAGTTGCAGCCTATCCATTCACTGGGATCTGGGGTCATGCTCAATGGGTTTGGGTCAACACTGAGAACGGCCCTAATTTGAAACACTTGTTTTCTCTCAGACAGTTCTGAACTGGTAAATATAAATTA
The DNA here is from genome assembly GCA_011038615.1 of Limnodynastes dumerilii. Classification (NCBI taxonomy): domain Eukaryota; kingdom Metazoa; phylum Chordata; class Amphibia; order Anura; family Limnodynastidae; genus Limnodynastes; species Limnodynastes dumerilii. The sequence goes on from WWET01000415.1 coordinate 393,143, forward strand.
CCCCAACCCTTTCCCTAATTCTTACCCTATGCCTCCACTTCCAGGACCCTAACCCTCCCTTCCCTGCAGCCTGACCCTAACCCTTCTTTCCCCACAGCCTGACCTAACCCTCCCTTCCCTGCTGCCTGACCCTAACCCTTCTTTCCCTGCAGCCTGACCCTAACCCTCCCTTCCCTGCAGCCTGACCCTAACCCTTCTTTCCCCACAGCTTGACCTAACTCTCCCTTCCCTGCAGCCTGACCCTGACCCTCCCTTCCCCACAGTCTGACCCTAACCCTCCCTTCCTCGCAACCTATCCCTAAGACTCCCCTAACCGCAGCCTGACCCTAACCCTAATCTAACTCTAACCCTCCCCTCTCATGACGCTAACTCTTCCTTCCCCAGGACCTACCTCTAACCCTTCCTTCCCCGTGGCCTGACCCTAACCCTCTTTTCCTCCCAGCCTATCCCTAAGACTCCCCTCCTCACAGCCTGACCTAAGTCTCCTATCCCCGCATCCTAAACCTAGACTGCTCAAACCGCAGGCTGACTCTAAACCTGACCCTCCCATTCCATTACGCTAACCCATCCTTCCCCAGAGCCTAACTCTATCTCTGCCTTCTCCGGGGCCTAAGCCTAAGTCTGACCCTAAAAGTTTACTCCGGTGGGGTGGTCGTCGGGTCCAGCGGGTTCCGAAAATGACTGGGTAAGTAAGCTGCTTAGCATACTTACCCAGTCATAAAAAAAATCTAAAATGGCTGTTTTTCTTTATTTTTAAAACAGTCATTTTTTGCCACAAACTGACAAAGATGCTCAATCCATGCTATTTCTACCCGTATTTTCTCTTCTGAGAGGTCCTAACAAGTAAACAACAAGTAACAACAGTCCTCCCAATTTTCCCAATTTTGGGTGACTGTCCCATTCGCCTTCCAGTTTGTCCCGATAAGTGGACCAGCCTCTGTCGCAGGGGTCAGGGATTTTTGTTGTTGGGTGTTTTTTGTTGATTAATACCAAGTTTATTTTGTCCCATGTGGCCATAAAACACAGATATATTGGGCCCGATTCAATCGAGCAAGAAGACTGGGAATAAGCATGAAATGCGTCTCTACTTTTCTATTACTGTAAATAAAATACACAAAGTAAATTAGCAAAAAAAACACGCGATCAGACACGGTTAATTGAATCAGGCGCATAGAATTTGATGGTAGTTAAGAACCACTTGGCCCATCTAGTCTGCCAGTTTCACCCACCCAGCACCCTTCCTGTGAAGCTACGCTTCCTCAAACTTCCCAGTACCCTCCAGTTATTATCATACAGAGAACACTTGTCACTCACATCAGTCCCCCCTCCCCCCGAGGATTGTGGGATTGGACATGGGGAAAATATACTCCACACAGATATGGCCCTGTCTGTGAGGCGGAGTTTAGTTGGGACTAGGCAGGGCTTATTTATCCTGTTTTCGGGATTATGAATTTTGGGAAGTTGGCTGTGACTAAAATGATGACATAAAATGTCCAGGTTGTGTGTCTGGAAAACTGTTGTAAGTAAAAAGGGGTTGCCTTTAATTTTGATTGTGCTAATATATTGGTAAAGGGCAGAACTGGTGCTAGATCCCTGGACACCTAGGCAAAGCTTCAGTCTGTCACCCTTCCCCATCTCGCTCTTCTCCCAAGCACCCATTAGCATTGCTTACTTAATGCTGCTTCTTTAGAGTATAGTGCTTTGGAGGAGCCACTGCTCAGCCAATCCCCTGTGGCTGCACTGTATTCTTTTACCTGCTTAGCTGCTCATTTGACATGTCCCTAACAGCTAATTGGCTAAACGGTATAAGAAAGTGTCACTACAGAGGATCAAATGAGCCTTGACACACAAGCCGCTGCAGTGGATTAGCTGAGCTGCTGCAGATCGTGATTTATGCAGCGGCGACCAACGTTCGGGTTCCTGAGCTCCCCCATGCCACCCCATCATGACTGGCACTCTACAAAGCTACCTAAACATGCCTAGTGGGAATACCAGCCTGGTGAAGGGGTAATATGGGTTTTTATGAGGTATCTGTATGTAATTTATACGCCATCTCCCAATATTAGAACCAATGGGAAGAAACTGTCTCCTGTTCATATTAATGCATGGAAAATATTCATTAATAACCTTTGCACACAGCTGCACCACACCTGCATATTCACACTCCTCTGATCTTCCGCTCACGCTGCAGATAAAGTTACACGACTTATCTGTACACGATTCGCAAGCCCCGGGTCATGCAAAGTTTAATCCATTCGTTTCCAGCCCCTCTGAATCTCTGACACAACTCAAGGCACAGAATACATTTGTTTTGTTATACCACGATGCTAAGCTGTCCAAAAGACATACATCCAGAAGGGTCCAAACAAATGGAAGGCAATGCTTTGCACTTGTAGCTGGGATAATTCACACACCAGTCCCTACCGAAATGTATAATATTTGGTATTATTAGTATTTATTAGCTATTATTTTTACTTTATATGCGTTTTTTTAATTAATCCTAAATCCAAGACATCACAGTGAGTCCAGTTTTCTTCAGACTCTGGGATGGTCAACAGTCCGTCCTTACATACGTCTCCTGCAGTCCGTCCTTACATACGTCTCCTGCAGTCCGCCCTTGCATCTTGGATACAACCCTTGCATTCCACCTTGGATGCCTCCTCTACAGTTTGGCCTTGTATACGTCTCCTGGAGACATTAGATCCTGTCAGAAAAGCCCTTCCCTCCATTCTTGGAATGCTGATTGCTGTAGTTCGTCCACAAACGGGGTACTACAAGTTTCCAGCCTGTGTTACAAAATTCATGTATTGGTTCTTCTACATTCATCATCATCATCGTCGTCCTATTTCTCAAATTAAAAACACAAAAAGGCCATTGAAATAAGGTTCTCTCCCATAAACTAGCTGTGGCGTCTCTCTAATATGAATTATACCCATGAATTTGTAAGGAACTAGTGCTCTATTTATTTTTCAATATGTTATAGCAACGCAATCACCTTCCAGTTGAAATAAAGTCAGTGTGTGTTAATTGATGAACGAAAGCAGTACTAACACATCCCCAGGATCGCTCCCTATATATTAAATCAGTGTGAGGTGTTTGCAATAATAAGATTTTTTTTTTGCCATACAAATTAAATGCAACCTGGATTTAAGTCGGGCCAGGTAAACCCTTTAACCAGACACATTGAGTGCTAGATCTGCATGATTATAAATCTGACAGGCGACATACTTTGGGGGGTTGGTGAGGGAAAGTTTTAAATATATAATTGCGATCGTTTCAGAAATTTACGATTTGTTCCCTGATTTCCGATTTCTTACAAGAAAAAAAAATGAAATGTTTGAAAGATTATAAGAAAAAAAATACGACAGACTGTAGAAAAACAGGCACCAGTTAATATAATCCTACGCTGCTCTGCTAATTTATCATTCCATGTATCTGCCTTGTGTCTAATTAGCATCAAATTGCAAACTGTTATTTGCTAACATTTTATTGCATAAATCTGCTTGCAAATTCCAGGGCTCGGGTTGCAAATTGTTCTGTCTTCTGTGTGTCTAATTCCATGGCTGATCATTCATTAATACCAAACTAGAGTTTGCGTCGTGTTTATGTCGATAAAATCTCTGTTGCATTTACAAGGATTTAATCAATGAAATAAAATAGAGTTTTGGATGATGGCTTGTTCCCTCTATGGAAGGAGATCTTACTGTAAGAGTTTTTTGAACTCTACTTTAGTTCTAAAACATATGTTGCTTACAGACCATGGAATGAGCATTATAACTTTAGGAGACAGCCAATCAATTCATTAGAGTCCAATGACATCATTGAGACATGAGTTGTGCCATACAGCTCTGAGAGGTCACTGTGATGATGAGCAGAATGTATATTGGTGATAATTGTGTACGTTAGGCCAACATACCACCATCTTGTACAGTCACTCAGCAGTGGATGGAAATTAATCATGTGTTTGAGGGTCTGATTCTTTGAGCAGATGATTGCAGCTTTCTGTAAAAATATAGTGCAACTGTATGGAAATTCACCATTAACTGTACACGATTTGCCAGAAATATTTTTTATCCTGGTGGTCAGGTTCAGGAGAATAAATCACAGCAAGTGAAAAGTAATAGCTGCCTACTCTCCCTGAAGAGCGGGTGATCTCCCTGACTCCTTGAAGTCTTGGGCAATCTCCCTAATGGTGATTTAGGGCTTGATCCAGACTTAAGAAGGAGATTGAAATTAGTTACTCCTGAGCTAAACCATGCTGATTACATGGGGAGTCAAATAAATTGTATTCTTTGCATGCAGGGATATATCTTTGAATTGCTTACTACACACAAATACTGACCAGCTTTACTATCACACTGTTATTTAGACTTGGGATAGGAAACATCACCTCTCAACTCTAATACTGTTAGCAACAGATGAAATATGATTCTCCTGAAATCAACATGGTTTAGCCCGGGAGTAACTAATTTCAAGCACTTACTTAAGTCTGGATCCTTAAAGAGGAAAGTGACTGCTGTGCTAAACCATGTTGATAGCAGGAAAATACATATTTCATCTGTTGCAAACAGTATTAGAGTTGAGAGGTGATGTTTCCTATCCCAAGTCTAAATAACAGTGCAATAGTAAAGCTGGTCAGTATCTGTGTGCAGTAAGCAATTCAAAGTTATATCCCTGCATACAAAGAATACAATTTAACTTGACTCCCACTGAAATCAACATGGTTTAGCCCAGGAGTAACCTTCCTCTCTTAGGACTTGATTCACACTTAAGAATCTTCTTAAAATAAGAACTTAAAGTCACTCCTGGACAAAACCATGTTGATTCCAGGGGGGATTAATTTAATTGTATTCTATGCATGCAGGGATATATCTTTGAATTGCTTATTGCACACAGATACTGACCAGCTTTACTATCACACTGTTATTTATCACCTCTCATCTCTAATACTATTATATTATATCAGTCACTCCTAAACCATGTTGATTCCAGGGGGGATTAATTTAATTGTATTCTATGCATGCAGGGATATATCTTTGAATTGCTTATTGCACACAGATACTGACCAGCTTTACTATCACACTGTTATTTATCAACTCTCATCTCATCTCT
>WWET01000415.1:424783-449135 GCA_011038615.1 Limnodynastes dumerilii
CTCGCATACTATAATTACACATTACCCCTACTCGCATACTATAATTACACATTACCCCTACTCACATACTATAATTACATATTACCACCCCTTGCATACTATAATTATGAATGAGACCCCTCACATACTATAATTACACATTATCCCTCCTCGCATACTATAATTACACGTTACTCCCCCCCACATACTATAATTACACATTAACCCCCTCCCTCTCATATACTAAAATTACATTACTCCCCCGTCACATACTATAATTAAACATTACCTCCCCCCACACACACATACTATAACCTCACATTACCCCTTCTACCCCTCAAACTTTAACCCCCAAAAAGCTTTTATAAGTCTCTTACCTGTTTTGTCTTCTTCCTCACCCTCTGTCCTCTGCGGTGCCTCTTCTTCTGCATGACGCTGACATCAGCATCACTCAGCGTCAGCGGTACACAAACACAGCGCCCGGACCGTTGCGTCCAGGTGCCATAGCAACACATTCACAGTGCCCAGGTGCAGCGGTCCGGGCACTGTGTATGTGACAATACAGTGTCTGGGAACAATACTATTCCCGGACATTTTATTTTCTCCGGGAGAGAGGGGTCCTCTCCCAGGAGTCCGGGAGTCTCCTGGATGTTCCAGGAGAGTCAGCAGCTATGAGTTAATGCAGGGGAGGGTATGGATAGAAGGGGAGACTTAGGGTTAGGCTGCGGGGAGGGGATGGATGGGAGAAGGGGAGACTTAGGGTTAGGCTGCGAGGAAGGGAAAGTTAGGGTTAGGCTGTGGGAAAGGGATGGATGGGAGAAGGGGAGATTTAGGGTTAGGCTGTGGGGAGGGGAGGGGATAGATAGGAGAAGAGGGGACGTAGGGTTAGGCTGTAGGGAAGAGATGGATGGGAAAAGGGGAGACTTAGGGTTAGGCTGCGAGGAAGGGAGAGTTAGGGTTGGGGCAATGAAAGGGGAGGGTTAGGATTAGAGTAATGGAAGGGGGGTTAGGGTCAGCCTGCGGATAGGGGAATCTTAGGGCTAGGTTGCAGATCGGAACTGCCTGGAAGAAAAGGGCCATTCTCAGAGGTGACCCACACCCCTCTATCACATATACATACAGAAAAATGTCACTTAATTATGACTATAATACATTGTGTAGTGACATTAATGCCTCAGAGATAATATCTACTATCTTTGTGATTCTTTCTTTTAATAAATTAAGGATTTGGGGATTGTCATTTTAAAGTAATGATGTTAAATTATCATATTCTTGCATTTCCTTTCATTTAAGTAATGCCTTAGTTGTCCTTCTATATATACAATATCTATGCATTAAAAAGATTCTCCTGGTGGGATTCACAAATGCACTTTTTAATGGTCAGAGTCATAATATGATAAGCCTCCTGTGGTCTAATTCCTGTTATTAGAGTCCTGTATTTATACAACTGTGCCTTTATTCCTGGTATGTATGATATTATCACTCAGCAGGGGCTTGGTGATTATAAGGGAAGACGCCATTATCAGTCATTAAAGAGAATGGAGCGAGAATAATGGGGAGTCCTTCAGAAGCTCTGAATGATAAAACATCTTATTGTATTCTGAATTATGCCGTGGCCTCCTTCATGTTTAGGACAATGTGTGGTGTGGTTTATAAATAACATTTGTTGTGTTTTATAATTTAATGCTTAAGAATGAAGGAGAAATCATTTCATATGGAATCTGGTTCTGGTCGCTACGGCGACAAAAAAATAATGTCAGTTGTATGATTGCCGAAATCCTTAAACCAAGTATAATAAAAAAAAATATTATTTAATTACCTTGTCCTGCCTGCTTTCTCCTCTGCTCTGTCCCTGCACTCTCCTACACTGTGTCCTTTTTCTCTCCTCTGCTCTGCCTTTGTACTCTCCTCCTCTGAGTCCCTGCACTCTCCTCCGCTCTGTCCTCTTCTGGGTGTTCATTATCTTCTACACTGTGTCTTCGTTCTGTCCTCCACTCTGTCCATGCTCTTTCCTCCATTGTGTCTTTGCTCTCTCCTCCACTCTGTCCTCGTTCTCTTCTCTGCTCTGTCTTTGTTCTGTACTCCTCTGTGTTCCTACGCTCTCTTCCGTTCGGTCCATGCTCTCTCCCCCTCTGAGTTTTCATTCTCTCCTCTGTGTCCATGCTCTCTCCTCCTCTGGGTCTTCCTTCTCTCCTTTACTTTGTCCACGCTCTATCCTCCTTTGTGTCCTCGCTCTCCTCTCCACTGTGTTTTTACTCTCGCCTCCACTCCGTCCACGTCCTCGGCCCTTGAGCAGGATTTGTACTTGGGCTCCCCTATCCTGCCAAGGAGAAATCTTCACTCTGTACCAGAGACCACTCCACCGTCTTAATTTTTTCATATTGTAGCAAGTGTAATATAGGTAGATTGTAGTTTATTAGCCAAACAAAAGGAGAGAGTGATCCTCTCCCTGCTGCCAATCGATCAGTTTGCCCACCCTATTCTCTGGGGCCCATATGCACGGCACACTCTGTACCCACTAAAGAAACACCACTGCATCCTATGGTAATAGACATCAAGTGTCACACTTTGAGGGCATAGACACAACACGTTTACTAATACTACTTTCAGATCACCACCCCAGCAGAAAACATTAGATACAAATTAATCCGCTCCTGAGCTTCCAACTGTCACTCACCTGGTTGAAATAATTTAACTGATATTTAAAAAACTATTTGCCTCTTCAACAAAGGTGGTTACCATAGTAACTAACAGTTGGACACTGGAGTAGTTGGAGTTGGAGCAGAGTATTTTGTACCTAATGGAATGGGTCATGTTGGAGTCTGTTGCCATGTGTCTCCACTCTTCAACACTTTTTTATCATTCACATTGGGTAATTTCCCAGGTTTTTGAACCCGGGTCTGCCCTGGCAATAAATGTGAGTCATCAATTTTATGACTCATGACTACGATCCCCCCAATCACTTCCTTTCTGTGAGACCCGGGTCTCACCGTTCATATTGGAAGCTACCAGGGTTGCGCCGAGGAGTAACCATCTAATTGTCCCGGGTAGAGGCAGTCAGGCCCTTTCACAATGAGCCTTCACCCAGGTCATCAGGGCTTGTTCCAGCAATATCCCAGGTTTCTGGCTTAGTGTGAATAGGGTATAATTAAGATTTGGTTGTAGCACTAATCCTAAAACAATTGGTATGAGCCCAGACAATAGCCACTCGTACGTATTGTCATTTTGCTTAGCCCCACTGTTAAATATACAATATTGTCCCCTAAATATTTATTCAAGGCTGTTTGCAAGACATTGAAATGTAACACTAAGATGCAATTCTCTAGAGAGGTCAGGACAGGACGCCATACGGTTTCCTAGCTCAGACAAGCGCTAAATGTAAATTTGGTGCACGGTTACAAAAGGTTAGCAGAGAGTGATGTCCACATCATTCTCTGAATACAATACTAAAATCTATATTCATTATTTGATAACAGAGAAAACAGGAAACAGTAAATTATTGTTCCTGCGATTGAATGTTAATGCGTCTCCCGCCTTCCAAGGAGAAAGAATAATGTATCTAAGAGGGGAACAGGACAGAAACAGGATCATAACAGAAGGAAAAGAATTCTTCATACACAGGGAAAGATACATATCAACTAGGCACTCATCCGTTGGTGGAGGATGGCGCTCAAAGGAGGAGATTTCTTACCGATAACGGCAGAGTTTTTTTTGAGAAATATAAGACGTGATCCACACTGCCTTAAAGGAAAACTGTAGCCAAAACTTCATTTAAAACATATATATTTGTGACCTTTCGCTTGTTCGAGATGGAACATTTCCCGTCACTCCCTTCTCTCTGTATTTTCATGTCCAGAACCCAACCTGAACTTCTCTGCACGTGCGTAACTGCTAAACCACCGCCCATTGGGCTTCAGTAACTGAGTTCCATATGCAAGGAGATCCGTAGTGTAACAGCTGCCATGTCCATGTGCAGATGTGACGTTTTAGGGGGACTGGTGCAAGCGGCTTACGTAAGTCCTCTAACGTTATTAATTCAGGACCTGATTCACACTTAAGAATCTGCGGGTTTTTAGGTTTGTATTTTAGGAAGGGATATACTAAATATTAAATGTTTGCATTTAATAAATTGTTGTTTTGTTATGCCCTTCTGCTCCAATAAGCCTGGGGGTGCAGACAAAGGGGTTATTGCTTTATAAGTCCCCTGAGGAATGTGAAGAGCCTCTTCGGCTGTGAGAATACTTTACTTTGGTTTATTAAACAGAGGTAAGGACCAGCTACTATTTAGACTTGGGCCAGGAAACATCCTATCTCAACTCTAATACTCATCCACTCCAGTTTATGCTTTACTGATATAAGCAAATGTTGAAGGTGAGAAGTATATGTTGTAATTTCTTTTTCAATTTTTTTAAACAAACACTCACACAACACTCACAAACAGAGAAGGGTAAACTCTGGCAAGATTTCTTGTAATGTGCCAAAGAATAAATTGCCAACTTCTTGAATATATAGGGGTTAAGCTAAGTCAACACCTGGGGCCAGATTTACTAAGCTGCGATAAAGGAAAAGTGGAGATGTTGCCCATAGCAACCAACCAATCAGATTATAGCTGACATTTTCTAGTATGTAATAGGAAATTGAGAGCTAATATCTGATTGGTTGCTATGGGCAACATCTCCATGTTTTCTTTCCCACAACTTAGTAAATCTGGCCCCGGGTTTCATTTAATGGGCAGGCCTGGTGCCCAGTGCGGTAAACCGGGAGAAAGCATTAAGTCTTTTCGAGGTGGAAGTGGGGTAGATGTCAGGCCCCTACTTTGTAGTCATTCTCTAAGGAAGGCTTAGGGCCAGATCTACTAAGCTGCGGGTTTGGAAAAGTGGAGTGCACATAGCAACCAATCAGATTTTAGCTCTTACTTTTATATTACATACTAGAGAATGTCAGCTAGAATCTGATTGGTTGCTATAGGCAACATCTCCACTTTTCCAAGCCCACAGCGTAATAAATCTGGCTTTTAGAGTGTTCTGGTCTGCACTGTCTTCTGCCACCACCATCCGGTAATGCTTTATAAATGCATATTTTGATTGTGATTGCTATATTGGACCTGATTCACAATTAAGAATCTGCAGCTTTTTGGGTGCGTATATTGAAGAAGGGATATACTGCACATGCGTTGTAACTTAATATACGCAATTTACGTTGGCCTTAAGAACGGGACGGTTCTGAATCGCCATTACGAACCTATTTTTTCTAGGTTTGTAGTGACTTAAAAATGAAGGGGTGTGTCATGAAAAATTAAGAAGGAAGATAAGAAGATTGGGTGGAGGGAGCCATTGAAATGGGGAACTGTGGGCACGGTTAGTCAAAAACATTCTTATTTAGCCGCCATACGCACACATCGATGAACCTAAAAAATAATGTAGCCCTATGGCATTTATAAGTCGGATTAAGAAGCTGAAAGACGGGGGTGTGTCGAGGGAGTCGCCTTGCTGCTTTTTGCGTATAATTAAGAACCTAAATCATTCTGAAGTGTGAATACGGTACATTGTTATTATTTGTTAATAGACATAAGGACTTAACAGATTCCTTTTTATTTGCAACCAAAGTCTCTTTATATGAGTGATAGTGAGTGATGGTACCATTGTTGTTAGGCTAAACAGCCAAGCCAACTGACTCAACCTTAGCATGTTCATGAACTTAGAAGTGTAGGGGATTAGCAGTGTTCTATTTGCATACTTTGCAGATAAATAAAAAGTCTCTGATAGAAATGAATCTGTGCAAGAGATTCTGGTGCTTCCTGCTGTCATTTTTCTCCTCTTTGTATAACCTTTTGTCAAATTAATGTTATTTATTCAGCCACATCATCCAGCGTGACTCTACATTATTTATCATGTGTTTTTCAGATATCACCTTAGGACTTGCATTGTTTTTCTAAGCCAATTTTTTTTTTATTTAAAAAAATGGTTATTACTTAAAGCTTGAACATATTTACTACCTTCCAGCGTCAACTGGAATATTAGAACCTTACAGGGATATGTAATAATACGAATGACATAAAACAAGATGGCCGCTCAATCGTAGCCACCCAGCAAGGAATATAAATAATAAACCTTAAAGAACATAAAGATTAGCAGTGAAGCAAAAAAAGATAACTTGTATTATGTCCGGAATGGCTAGTTGGGTTTGATTTTGTGAAGGCTTTAAAATAACCTTCTAAATTTTCTTCTTCTTAATCGGCAAAAAAAAATATATATATATAAAAATGAAGAAGCAAAAAAGAAGAACATTTTCACATTGTGGATTCAGTCAGGCGGAGGACATGACTTGTGTAATCTTAATAAATCAGAGCACTCCCGTGTGGCAGAATCAACAGGGGGATAGTGAAGGGCAGTGCTGCATGTTGACCCAACCAAGAGCTTATCGAGAAATGATGTCCTGTTAAACAGACTCCCGCGGAGAATCCCTGCATTTCCCCTGACAAATTGTAAGGGCCCCTGACTGGAACATTCCTAACAAAATAGGGCTGATTTAGAAGTGCACAAACTACCCATTATCTTGCTGCATAAAAAGGCCATTTAAAGGAAAGCCTTAAGTCTGAGGTCCCCAGGAAGCAGCCTCTCTGAAAAATTATCCCCATCCGCAGCCACCACTGTTGCTAACTGCTCTTGCACAAATTCCTCATTTAAGGCAGAACGAAAAAATATGAAATGAACTCGTCTACAAATATGTTTTTACCACTCCCCCCCTCAATTGTTTCAAATTGTCCCCAATCGAGAAAAAACACAGAGATATATATAATAAATCTGGCTTCCACTGTGAGAGACGCTGACAAATATTTAAGAAATGCTCATTTGTTCAGCACAAATATCCAATTTGATCACTGGGTTTATTTGAAATTTGTTGACGGTCAGATTAAATAAAGCTTCCTTATTGCGCCAGAAGAGCCGACATCATTAGTCTGTGTGCGCGATACAATAGATAATTTATACATTAAATACATTCACACTCACATTTATGTTTATAAATAATAACAGACACATTGGAGAAGGTGCAAGAAAAAATAGGCTGAGTCTCTTAGGAATGATTGAGGCACCATAATTGGTAAGGCCATTTTAAACATGTTAATATACATTATTGTGCTTGAGAGATGGTAGCACTTAAACAGCAATATTTATATACACGACGATGAATCTAAATCCGCTCTTGAGGCAGCTGATTTACCAAATTCTATATTTATCATTGTAGTGTCGTTCAGCCGATCCGGCTTCTATTGCTCCTGTGGGAATTTTATCATTGTTATTTTGTTGTGTGTGTTCTTCTAAAAAAAAAAAATTCACCCATCTTATTAAAGCTTGTCTTTAAAGACGGCCACATTCTCTAAGCCATTATGCTAATACTTTTCATTTTTAAAAGCAATCTGTGGCTGCTGCATTGTGAAAGGATAAACACGTAGACCAAACCGATAGGGGGGGGAATCCCTCGACATAGGCTCTTGTGGAAGTGGATTTAATGACTTGTGGTAAAACCAGAGTTAAGATTTACCAGAGAGTACAGTTTACAAAACTGCTGAGAGCCAGGTTTTATATGTAATTATTTATGATGAGACATGTTCCCATATTCAATTTGTCATCCTATAACTAAATGCAATCCCAGCCATTTCTCTATAGTTTTGTTATGAGGTGTGGAATTTAAGGGTGGGCCATACCTTCCAACATGACCCATTCCATTAGGTACAAAATACTCTGCTCTTGAGCTCTTGAGCTTCCAACTGTCAGTTACTATGGTAACCACCTTTCTCGAAGAGGCAACTTAATTTTTAAATATCGGTTAATTAATTTAAACCAGGTGAGTGACAGTTGGAAGCTCAGGAGCAGAGTATTTTGTACTAAATGGAATGGGTCATGTTGGAGGGTCTGGGGTGGGCTGCTGTTATGTGAGGTGTGGAATTTGAGGGTGGTTTGTGTTAATGTGGCCTACACACCTACTATGATTAGAAGCAGAAGTGGAGCTGTTGTTGCCCATAGCAACCAATCAGATTCTAGCTCCCACTTTAATATTGCATACTAGAGAATGTCTGCTAGAATCTGATTGGTTGCTACAGGCAACATCTCCACTTTTCCAATCCCACATCTTAGTTAATCTAGCCCCTGGTGTTTTTCATTAGTGCATCTATTTTTCAAGTAAACAGACTGCTCAAATCTCTGTGGTTAGGTTTTCACACTTTCCTCATCATTTAATGCCAAATTTACAGTCAAATTCTCATAGTAAGTGTTAATAGACTACTTCAGTAATTCCAGGGTTTTCCTTGAAGGCCTTCAGAAGCCCATACCAGCTTCCTCACAAACTAGACCAGGCCTTTCCAACCTGTGGCTCTCCAGGTGTTGTGAGGCAACAAATACCAGCATGCTTTGTCAGGTATCAGCTATGCCTTTAGAGTTAAAGCATGCTGGGACTTGTAGTTTCACAACACCTCGAAAGCCAATAGTTGGCCAGGCCTGAACTAGACCTTAGGGGAACCATCACCCTCCCTCATAAACATGATCTATCTCATGGAGCAACCTAAGGGGTCATTTTGTTATTTAATGGCAAAAAGGTGTATTGCAGCCCATTATAACAATTACTGTGTTGCCATCATAGGATGAATACTTTACTTTGACTATTGCATTGGTTAATGTTTCCTTTGCTTTGCTAAAATTCTCTATCCATTTTTTCCCCTTTTTAATATTGGTGGAGCTAAAATGTTGTATGAAAATAATTACTATCAGTTACATTTTTTGCAAATGTATATGAAGAATAAGTGTTTTTAGAATTTGTGGTAGTTCAATTTTTATAAAAATTTTAGAATTCCTCGTCAATCTGTGATTCACGTTTAAGGAGTTATTTTTGAAAATTTGCTAAAACCAAATAATTACCTTGGGGCTGCAGCCACTTGTTGATCCTGTTGGTGATATAGGATCTATAAAGTTTTACTGTATTTCTAGGTTAAGTTGTGCGCCAATGTCAAACTTCTGATCAATGATTTAGAGTTAAAAAAAAGAGGGAAGAGGGAATTTGAAGAAAGTTGTCTTCACAGAATGGATTTTGTATTGTTGTATTTCGCTTAAACAGAATAGGGATAAAAACAAAAAACAAAAAGCGGGGGAAAAAATATATCTAAGTGTAGATGTTAAACAAGAAATAACACCTAGGTGTACAAGTGTACAATATCTCTATAGTGACCCCTTCACAATTCACATTGAAGATCACAATTATGCTCGTACCAGAAACATAATGGTGATCTCACCTTAAGTAGTGTCTTTGAAAGAAGTTCCTCTTACCTCATATGTATCATATATATGAGAGAAAACAAAACACCCCAGGCCATAGCGTAGAAAAGTCTAAGAGATAAAGGGCTCTATTTACAAAGATTAGCGCTGCGAGCCTGGCAATATCGTGTCCCATATGTACAAACACTCCCCTCTCCAGCGAGGTCCCACAATGGCCATCGAGCCTTTCGCCGACGTCGTTCGGCCTTACTCAGAGACTAAGGGCCTGATCCAGAACTACGCCCGCCGCCGTAAAGCCGATCTGCGCATGCGCCGGGCAGATGTTCCCGGCGTAGTTACGGCAACGCCCCAATCGTTCGTAGGTACAGCGTAGTGACGCTGGAGGGGGCATCCCCCAGCATTACTACATTAAGGTTAGTGAAGGTGGGCGGGGGGAGTTAGTTTAATAAGGGAGGGAGGGCTTAGCGTACCAACGCTCCTGTGCGAGTGTATTTTCCATTGCTTACGCCGGCTGAAGTTAGGGTAGGCTTCAGCCAGCGCAAACAAGGGAAAATACGCCCGCACAGGGGGAGTGTCGGGGAGAGTGAACACTGATACGCTGTGCTTTAGTAAGGACACCGCATCGGCGTAGTTCTGGATCAGGCCCAGCACATGCCCAGTAACTGCATTTTGGGACTTGTAAAATGTCAGCTCCCGAAATTCACAAACGCTGCGCATGTGCCGGGACTGACGCGTCACCCAGTCAGGTAACTTTTTACTCTTTCTATCTGTTTTTTTTTATTGCATCTTTAAAAAAAATTTCCTCCCTCTAATAACAGCTATTAAGGGGATAAAAAGGGGGGTATATGGGCACTTCGATGGAATGACTTCAACTAACGCCATCTTTAACAACCCGCGCTGATACTTAGTAAATACAGTAATCGTCCGGCCCGCATCCATGGCAATGATAGCATTGTAAATTAAGAAAACTTTCACATAAAAACGGGCTTTATCATATGGAATGAAAGATAGTAAATGGAGCCCAAATTTGCTTCATTCAGATTAAAAATGGTTAGCGTACTATATAAATAATAATTAAAAGCATATTCTATAATAATGAAAGCTATCCCAGCAGTCCTGCTGTATTGTGAGGCACGGGGGTCCTCCTGGCATCAAGGCTCAGATGCACTCGGTGTGCGAGGTGGGAAGTGCGGTACCTCGTGTTTCTGGATGCTGTTTAGAGGCTTCAAAAGTAATGAGTGATTGTAGTACACAATATCCAACGCGTCCTAAAGGAAAGCCACGCCGCATGTACCGGGACTTTAGTTCAGTGTGAGATCCAACGATGCCGACAAACGTCTCGCAGATCATCGCTGGACCTCACAGGAGGGGTGAATGGGCCAGATCCTGACCTAGGAGTAGATCCAGAACTACGTTTGCCGTACGTTTATTCGCGTAGCGTATTTTCGTGTGCGTATATTCTATACACTCCCCTAGTAACACCCCTTGAACGTACGTATTTTGTCAAAATACACATTTCAAACCCTACCTTAACTTTTGCCAACGTAACCGCTATGATCTGCACACGTACGTATGGGTAACACGTATTTACGCAGCTAAGCACGCCCATACTGTACACTTTAAATACAAACCCCGGCCTACTTAACGTATTTCAGACGTATTTTGGAGTCACGTAAAATTGGCACGCCCACACGTAAGTATTTACGTGACACATCCGTGAATGGCCTATATGTTCACAATTCCACTACGCTAACACGCGTATTTTCTATGGTGCGCATGCGCAGTACTTACCAAAAGGCGATTTTACGTCTCTGCCACGCGTAAATTCGCTCCGAAGCGTTGTTCTGGATCTGGGCCCTAGATACTACAAGGGACTTACGGAAGTCATTTGCATAAGTCCCCTGACTCAGAACATCTGCACATGCGTGATGTTCCAATAGTACATAACTACCTTACGTCAGTAAGTGCGCTGAAGGGGCTGAGCTTTCCTTTATGAAAGCCATATCCCAGCCATACAGGCAGGGATAGCCATTAAAATGATGTTTCGGGGGTGGGGATGCCCCGGTATGACTAAGTCTGCGGCCGTACAGACGAGGACCTAGTTGTAAAAGTTAAGATAGCAATCTGGACATGCAAGTGTCCAGATTTACTCTCAACAGTGGGGGGGATGTGCACTTCCCGCTACGGCTGCGGAACTACAGATCCCAGCACAAACACAAAGCCTGCGGGGGTCAAGATCTGTCCCGATATGAGTAAATATTGCGATTGAACTTGCCAGGCTCCAGCGAGGAGAAGCAAAGGCAAGTAACGATTGTAGCGTTATGTTTAGTAAATACAGGAATACTGTAATATATTTAAGCAATACAAACAAAGAGACACAAATCTGTATTACCAACGAGGAACATCTAACAGATGTTACAGACTGTAAACCGCAGGAAGGATGAGAGCAATAGGTGGAGGTGATTTTACCCTTTAATAAATAAAGGTAATATTCGCTCACCGGTTTCCAGCCAGGAAGTGGGTAGAGAGTCATATTCACCCGGCTTCAGGCAGAGGAAAAGTTGTGAAATTCTGGAGAATTGATTTTGGTGTAAATGAGTACAGGGAACCCATACCTCAAGGACGAGGGTGGGATAAAAGTCACCACGGAGACGCAGCCACGTACCAGGAATAAAACAGCCACCCAGAGGACAGGCGTTGTAATCCCATCAATGATGTATCAAAGCTGTGATGGCCAGCAGCCTGTGAATACCCACAGACCTCAATCCATTTTTATTTTATTCACACTGCAGTGTAATATTTCCTACCTCCCCTTAGCACCACACATACAGTGTACTTGAAAACAAAAATCTATATTATTGATCCCACAATGTCACCACAATTATTCTTTTGAAACAGCCATTGAAAACAAATTACATTTGCTCTGCCTTTTCATCCGATCGCTCGTCGTGAGCAAAGCTCAGCGTAGCCTCTAGCATTTTCCTTCCCCTGGTGCCGTGTTGCTAAAGACAACAGAAAAAAAAAAACCCAACTTCTAAGCAATGCAGAAGGCGCAACATTGCGGCTGGAACCAATACACGCTGTTTATCAGCTGACTACAGACAAGACATGTTTCTGAGGCCATTTTTGTGATGAACCATTTGTTGCCTCTCCTTTCATCAAAAACTAAAGGCAGCCATTTTGTGAGATGAACCAGTATATGTGGCACCAGCCAATTGATCGGCTGAACAAATATTTGTCACATATTGTTTCATTAGGAAATAGAGCCATTACTAAGGTAGTGATTTTGTAAGCTGGTATTTATTACCTAATATTTACCTAGGAACTACAGACAATAATAAGATAGCCATTTTGTGAACTGAACCAAAGTGCTTTGAGCTACAGTAACTGAATAAACTGCATCCTCACAGCTTCAGGATTAACCAACAAAATGGCTGCCTCTACGGTTTCTATGTTTTAAGCAAGTAAATATTAAATTAGCATTGCAGAAGATCTGCAATATAGTGAGAATTTGTGGCTGTGTAGTAATAACTGTGTAAACGGTGGGATTTGTATACTTTGAATGCTATACCAGGACTAAACCTGACAAACATTTACAGAACATGGTTCTTCTGCGTCCTCTCGGGTGCTATATTATTACTAATTAAAATATATTTACCTGGTTTTGGAAAATGAGGTTTTCTTCTTTTCAGTCAGTATGCATATAGAAATACCATTCAACATGTACTTTTACAAGAGATGTTTGTGATTACTGGTTAATATAATTACATTTTAATACTGTCTTGTGTTCAGGATACGTGTTGACTATTGATACAAAACATGGTACAGTGCTGCAAAAATTACCATTTTAAAGCCAAATAAAAATACTCTATAAATACAAAAACAAAATAAAACATCTAGAAAAAGCCTCAAACCCAGGGAGCTAGGTGTGCAGTCAGGTTGTTATTTCATCGTTATAACTCCAAAGGGACCAGCTCTCAGTGCTACATTTGACATTGAAGGAGAGTGTAACCTCTTTTCTAAAGAATCGAAGTTTAACCCAATGCATTCAGCTACAAGTCTCGGCAAAGTTCAGATGCAGCTAGGCACCTGCAGGTGGCGCTCTACTTGAATGCTTTAGGTGAAAAATGAATAAATGCCTTGTACAGACTTAAAGTTGGGTAAATATGAGCATAATAATTGTTGCCATATTGTGGAAAATAATAGTGCACATAAGAAATAAGCATTAAGAAATGGAAAGACAATGGATTCACAGTTAAGAAGTTTTTGTTTCCGTATGTTGTTTTAAGAATTGAGCTATTACGCATGCTTAGTTTCTCAATTCTTAAAACAACGTACGTAAGACGAAAACTACGTGACTGTGAATTTGGACCATTAAGGCTAAACACCTGACTGGGGGACACTCACACCAGACAATCCAGGTTAATGGGATTTCCACTTAGATGAGACTTGGGTGGGGTGGGGAAAAGGGTTGGGCCTGGGGGGTTTATAAGGCTGTGCGGCACGAAGTTCTTTCTCTTTTCCTTGCGTTTCCCTCCCTCCCTTAATTATTTTTTATTTGCTAACGTACAATTTTTCTTTGCGTTAGCGGTGGGAGCGTCAGCAGTCAATTTGGCGCTAATAGAAGGTGATAAGCAATGGTTTAGCATAGACACACCCCTCAGTTTGATTTAGGTAGCCATGGCCGGTGGCTGGTTCCCGGTCTGCCTCCTCTTTATAACCGGGGTGTGCAATGTGACAGGGGTTAGTGCTCTTACGGTGACCTTTACCTTGGATGGCGCGGAGGAAAGATGATGCTTGTCATCTTTTTGCATTAGCTGACTCCCCTACTGGTTATCGTGTGTGGGTCACCGCTGACAACAGCCCTTTTTTTGAAAGATCACCTATGACAGGTGGGTTCACAACTGGCTGGGAAATCAATTGCTTCTGCTTCGCAGAGGAGACGCAATCAATCCACTGATGAAAAAAGATACAGAATGGTGAATGGTGAGTATGAATGTAACCCCAACCCTAATCCTTAACCTCCCCTTCAATTACCCTAGCCCTTTTCTTTCCCACCTCCTGACCCTAAGACTCCCTTTCCCTTGCCTAACCCTAACACTCCCCTCCCTGCAGCATAACCCCCATAGACTCCTAACCCCAAAACTCCTCATAGACTCTCCTGTAATACTCACCTGTGCATTGGGTCTGCAGAGGCGTTTTCCGAATGAATGAGTGAATGAACGGGTAAGCATGCCAATCGGCATATTTATCCATTCATTAATAAAAATGTTCCTATTAGCGATATTTTCGAAATAGAGACAGACGAAAATTAGCTTTTGGAAACAGCGTTTCGAGGTGGCGACTGCATCCCCTGGCTATCCGTAATACCTCGCTCTACTCTATTGTCAATTTAATCTAATTAAGCCCTTTTAAAATCCCATATGGTTGTCTGTCTTTATTTCTTTGGCGTGCATGGTGTGAGTGTAGTAGTATTGTGTCAGTGATAGGGGGCCGGATTCAGAGCTCCGGCCGCAATGCAATTGAGGCCGGAGTTCTGGGAAAAGTGCTAGTGCGCATGCGCAGCAATTTTGAAATTTGGGGCGTGTTCTGCGCAATGAAAATTCTGTTTTCTAAATACAGACAGTCGAAAGCTCATTTTGCCTGTCTGTATTTCAAAAACAGTAGTAATGAAAAACTTTTACTAATGAATGCGTAAGTATGCCAAATTTATTTTTTGGCATACTTATTCATTCATTATTTCCAAAAATGCCACAGCAGAACTGTCACATCGGATTGGACAGGTGAGTGTACCAGGGGAGTCTATGGGGAATCTTCGTGTCAGGCTGTGGGAGGAGAGGGTTAGGGTTAGGCTGCTGGGAGTGGAGTCTTAGGGCCTGATCCAGAGCTACGGCCCTAATGCTACGGCCCTAATGTATATTGCGTACACGCGGTTTTAAAGACCGCGTGTACGCAATCTATGTTGCAAGAAGTAACGTAGATTACGTTCCAAAATTACTGCGCATGCGCATTAGCATTTTTCGCAGAACTCCGGCCTCAACTGCATTGCAGCCGGAGCTCTGAATCCGTCCCAGGATGCGTTTTCATAGCTTGTCACTGGAACGGATGTATATTTTAGGTTATGATCAATACTGGCATTCTATTTAAAGAAAAGGTAACGTAGGTGGAGCTGGTAAATCTACCAAACGTCCCTCGTCCAAGCAGGTCTTATATTGGGCCTTGGTGGCAGCTCCAATGTTAATCTACCTACTTGTAGATTAACACTGGGGATGCCAGTTGTATGCTGCAACCTCTGGTGGCCACAGGCCCTCGTGGCAGTGCCAGGGTTAAGCCAGCTCGGCTCCACACTTGGCTAGTTCCAGGCAGCGGTGGGGAAATAGCTGCGGAGTTTGAGGGAACCTGTAGTCTTGTTGACATGAACATCGCAGCATAACCCCTGCAGCCTCTTGATATGAAGCATTGATTTTGCTGTCTGGGCAGAGTTCTGAAGCCATTCATTCTCTGTGGTCAGGACTTTCCAGGCTAAGCAGAGAGAAAAGAAATTCTGTCCTTCCCCTCCCCTCTATTCTGTATTTTTATTTTGTTGCCTCTGGACGTTAGGAATACATTGTTACACGTGCGATGAGCTGCTCCGCCCATGTTTACCTGGAGTTTATTGGCTAAAAGGGACCCCAGATGGTGAGGACAATTATCCCTGTGTATAATATCACAGGAAACTACGGGCTAGATTCAGAATTAAGTTCACTACTATCGCATACCATAGTTACGCACTAGTATAATGCCCTCCCCTCGAACACACGTAATTTAGCTGATTTACGAGTTCCAACCTCTGCCTTGACGTGGTGTCTTGTCATACGTAACTGTCTAACCCCGCCCATGCCATACAATTTAAATGCCTCCCTCCACCTACAAGGCGTATTTTCTACTTGTGTAGGGACGACACGCCACTTCCTACGTAGTTACGAACAAGTTACATACGATCAGAGTTACGATGCGTAACATCTACTGTGCGCAGTGCGGTCCAACAGCCAAATTTACGCATGCAGCATGCATACATTCACTGTCGTAATTAAGTCTGGATCTGGCCCTATGATAGTAAATCACGCACTGGATCCAGATTTCCGATAATCAGCGCTTTCCGTTCTCTAGGATTGGAACGCGCCTTTTTTGGCGTTTGCATTACTAATGCCACGTGCATCAGAACCTGCACAATCCAGAGTCCGTTCTTTGTTTTTTTTTGTTTTTAAATCAAATGGGTTTCTAATGATGGTTTCGGGGAGCGCAATGGGTGGGATTATATTTGCTATGATATTGATATGGGAATGCTCTGTGCTTTCCAGACTTCCGTCACGTCTCCATTTTAAGTGAGGATGGGTCGCAGGTCTTTAGGAAGGGACCTGGGTGCAGTAGCCTGTGTGATGAGATTGGTCCCTTGTGCTCGCACATAAAGCTGGATCCAATGGGGGGGAGGGGGTCCAGAAGCCGGTCGGTCCGAGTGGCCCTATTTAAAACATGATACAGCTGCCAGATGAATGGCGGTTGTATCATGTTTGAAATGGTCGCCAATGAGAAAACTGATATTGGGAGAGGTTACCAGTTTCTACCCGTTACCAATCTTGAAACAGCGGAGGCTGCGGTTAGGGCTTAGACTGCGGCAGCTGCGGTGGAGCTGAGGTTAGCATTTGGGCTTTAGTGGAAAGTTAGGGTTAAACTGCAGGGCATGGAGGATTAGGGTTAGGCTGTAGGGCATGGAGGATTAGGGTTAGGCTGAAGGGGAAGGTTAGGGTTAGGCTACAGGAAACAGAGGGTTAGGGGAAGGCTTGCCTTTTTGCAATAGAAATCTTTGTGGCTCCGGGTGCCATACCACCGCTGCAATCGAAAACAGACAATGTCGGCAGTCACCATTTAACAGCCGTACCATATCTTCGGATCCCTGCTGGTGCTGCATTCCGGAATGGTTAACGCAGCGCCAATGAGTATGGATCTGGCCCCAAGGAGAGCCATGCAGGAATATTCCACCTCAGATTCAGAAAGAAACATATGTAATATCAGCACTGATACAACAGAGGAAGTGTTTTTTCCTAAGCACACCAATAGAGAAATCCAGCATCAGCCATCAACAGTGGACTTCAATTTTTTTTTTAAGGGTTATTAACTGCTATTAGTTACTGTACATTTGTACATTATATTGTTATGCTCCATGATTTTTATGAACGTTCCCATAATGAAGGGAAATTAATTCTATAGCCGCATGTTTACATTCCCACAAGCAGCATGGTGCTTAACAATAACCCAATCATGAAAAGATAGATCATTTTCAGACGACCAATGACGACCTACAGTACTTCTGAGGTGACAGTTGTCCAGTGTGGGTGTTTATACACGTCACCAAATTGGAATTCTTTGGTGCTTGTGTCAGCTTCTGGAAATAATGAAATAAAACAAAATCTAAATGGGGTTATTTTATTTGTCGAAGAGTGGTTTACAGAACGATTACATGTAAATTGCCCTGCACCAATTTCCTCTATGGGATGTGAGGGGGGAGACAGCGTTACTGCAAACCTTGTGCTAATTGACGTTTTTCCCCTTAGAATCTTTAGAAAAATAGCAAAAACCAATTGCTACAAGTTATTGGAATCTCCGACGTGACGATGGGCCAGATTCACCACCCCCTACTTGATGCACATATGTCCTTAATTTCCCGATACTAGCTACTACGCATGCATAGTAACTATTTTACGCAATCTACGTATCGCTTTGTTACATAGATTGCGTATATGCTGCCTTTAAGACTGTGTGGATGCAATCTACTACATATAGTGGTGTAGCATGGCGGACCAGCCGAATCGAGAAGCGGCAGACTGAAGTGCAGGGAGTGCTTGCTTTCAAGTAGTCTTCCCTGTGCAATAGTCTACTATTGTTGTACATCTCTCCAATCCAGGAAGGTGGCTGACATGGGCCTGGCCAGGGTATTGGCGGTACTTAGACCAGGCCCTCCTCTCAGCCTGAGACCATAGACGGGTCAAACACAGAATTTACAGGGAATTTTACCAGTAGGTGGTGACATTTCAGGGCCACCCTACAGCTCCTTTTATGTTTGAAGAAAACTAGTATGGATGATAGTCACCAGGATGCTGTCTATATAGAATGGTGGTGACTATTATGTCCTCTGTATTGGGTGGTGGTCACTAGGATGTTGTCTATATAGCATGACAGTTACTATGATATCCTCTGTATTAAATGTGAGGGTCACTAGGATGCTGTTTATATAGAATGGTGGTGACTATAATGTCCTCTGTATTGGGTGGTGGTCACCAGGATGCTGACTATATAGAATGGTGGTTACTATGATGTCCTCTGTATTGGGTGGTGGTCACTAGGATGCTGTATATATATATATATATATATATATATAGAATGGTGGTGACTATGATGTCCTCTGTATTGGTCACTATGATGCTGTCTATATAGAATGGTGGTCACTAAGATGTCCTCTGTATTGGGTGGTGGTCACTAGGATGCTGTCTATATAGAATGGTGGTGACTATGATGTCCTCATCCCTTCATCTAGGTCCATCGTCGCTCTGTAAATGCACAGAATGGTGCTTGAACTGCGCATATGATGATTGCCTGCAGCTGATTGGTAGTTTATAAACAATTAGCAGCTGCTATTTAGTGGTGTATAAACCATGCTCAGCACTAAGCTCTGTTTATAAACAACTTAAACTGATGGCCACCAGCTTCATTCACAGAGCCGTGGATGCCTGCTAAAGTATATTAGTAGCGTGCCATGGGTCTGTATAGGAAGCTGCCAAAGAATAGTAGATGCCAGGAGTGGCCAGAACCACTATCCGCACTGACATATAGCGACTCACGACGATCCCTACCGCTGCTACTCCTCAGCAGCATCATATACAGAGTCATGTTGCGCTACTAATAAACCTTAGCAGACAGCCTGATCGCTGGCAGCTAACCCCTAGGGGCAGTACTAATTAAGGCAGCACGGTGGCTCATTAAGTAGCACGTGTCTGAGGTCATGAGTTCGATTCCCGGACTAGGCCTTATCTGTGTGGAGTTTGTATGTTCTTTCTGTGTCTGTGTGGGTTTCCTCCGGGTGCTCCTGTTTCCTCCCACACTCCAAAAACCATGCTGGTAGGTTAATTAACTGCTGAATAAATGAATTCTAATGTTTGTATGTATGTGTGTGTGTGTGTGTATATGTATGTATGTGTTAGGGACCGTAGTATGTAGCTCCAATGGGTCAGGGACTGATGTGAATGTGAAATTGTCTCTGTAAAGCGCTGCACAATCTTATAGCACTATATACAAACCTGTTAATAAATAAGGTGATGACATAATCACTCAGCTATAATTAGGATTGAAACAGGATTAGTCTGGGGAAGGGGGGTTAGGGTCATGCTGCAGGGAAGCGAGACTCAGGGTTAGGGTTAGGCTGCAGGGAAGGGAGACTTAGGGTTAGGCTGCAGTGAAGGGAGGGTTAGGGTTAGGCTGAGGGTTTTGGTAAGGATTAGAGAGAGGGCTGGGGTTAGAATCCTCAGTCTAATTCATTGCTGAATATTGAAAGAATGTCATGAAAAACCATGGCCCGTGTTTATTTCTCAGTAACATGAAATAAAGCTCAATCACGGCGCAAGATAAAATGACGCTGCGCTGCCCAGTCGCTGCTGGGGAGAGTGAAATGTCCGCAGCAGTCAGACGCGGCCTAGTCAGCTGGGCCCCTGCTGGAAATTGCTCCACAAATCTGCTTAATGCAATCTTCTGGCAACTCCAAACTGCAAAAAGACAGGATTTGTTTGTAATAAAATTCCACGGGGCCAGGTCGCGAGCATTCACCTCTTATTTACAAATCTCCACACACTGCATGTTCCTGCCGGATTCAATATAACAGCAAACTCGCAGCGATATTTATATGTCGCGCGTTACGTACGGACTTGGCAGCATAAAAAGTGTTTCAACATTCCAGCAGCAATAGGCTTCTATCTAGTTTTCTTACGTTAAAATATAGGACCGGATCACGACTTCTGGCCTACTCCACACTTCAGAAGGAAATAAGAACGTGCGGATTCGCAAACATACGCACCTGAGTGGCCACTCCCATGCCACGCCCCTTGTCCTTACGGATCGTTACTGACATCCGCGTCATTGAAACTCTCCGTACGTTTCTTTGTGCGGATTTTGATAAAGTACGTGCAGACATTGTAAACCCCACCCATTCAACCCTATTTAAATGCCTCCCCCCACTCACTATAATTGACCACGTACTTACAGAGTAGTGACACGTCCCTTCATACGGATCTCGTAAGGCGTGAAGTTGAACGGGTTTCCTTGTGTGACATCTGGATCACACATACGCAATTTGCATAAAATTGCCAAAATACTCACACAGCCTGCGTATATTTAGGTATGTTCTGAAGAGTGAATTAGTGTCCTCATCACTGCTTCATTGGGAGCTCCGCACACAGTGGCGGTGGTGTTATCATGCCAGTCCACCGTCAGATCCTAAGACCCATGGAGAATGGGGGCTGCTCTCCTCACACGCAACAGATTTCCGCCAACAAAACCCTACCTTAAAGTTAGGATTGCACCTAAGTGCTTACTGTGCAGTCTGCATATCTCCCCCTGCTCACCATGCATACCCCACGTAGGCCTCCTGTCCCGCCATCGTGAAACAGTCCATAACGGACACAATGTAAATACAAGGAACAAAAGAGGTCCGGCGCTCCAAACATACATTAAATACCACTATGTGTCAGCACGTAAATAAAAAGGAGGTTTAGTTCACTATATAGCTATATTGGGTTAAGCTCACCTGCCCAGCGTCAAGGCACCTCCTGTAGGTGAGGAACACAGTATAAATTGTATCCAGTTCCATCATGGAAATGCATAGTGTGCCATGTGCGCTCCCCAATAAACTCACGTTTTATACTCTTTGCCAGCGCTAGACACCATTTATAGGGGAATCTGGGACCGGACCCAGGATTGCGGTACCTGCCTGTTTTCCAAGCGTCTGTATTGTATAGACTCCGATTTTGCAACCTGCGCATGCCCATGTGATCCATTCAGCACGCTATCTGTCGATCCAGGCTTCCTGTGTGGGTGTTAGAAGTCCATCAGTGCGAGGGAAGTGGTTAGCGGTGGATGGGCGCAGATGATTGCACACAGCGGAGATCCAATAATAGCATTCAGAACACTGCAAAATCAAACCTTAGAATCCAGGCCCAATTTATTACGCTAATCCAGTCACCATACTAAATTCAACTCTTTGCACAATAGAATTGGAAAGCCTGGGCTTGTGTTATCAATGTATATATACGGTCGAGTTTCATACACTTACTTTTCCTTAGGATAGCGAAACAACAGTGTCGTCTGCTTGACACTTCCAGACTTGGCGTGGCGTGGATGGGGGAGCACTATACTCCATCTTCGGATCACTGTTGGGTTTAGGCTGGGTAAGGGTTAGGCTGCAGTAGTAATTAGTGTTGGGGTATGACCTTTAAGTGTGTCGGCAATACTAAGGTGGATATAATAGTACTAACAAATTAGTGCTGCCAGGAAAACAACCTTGTTGAGTTTTTGTGTAGTGACATTCATACACTGTCAGACTAATGTTGAATAGTCTATGAATGTCGATTAAATAACAGTCTAACCAGCATATCACCGCTGTTATCTTAAACAGGGTCACATTATACCCACCTTTTGATTTTGGCTACAGTTCAAAAACTTTCAATAGGGCTGTTCTTTCTCAGCCAATTCTGAACTGGCTGGGAAATCGATTGCTTCTGCCTCGAAGAGGCAAAGCAATTGATCACTGAGCACCGAACACGGTGCTCCGAAATGTAAGTAAAGAATCTAACCCCTACCCTTTCCTTAATCCTTACCCTAACTCTCCCTTCCCTGCAGCCTGACCCCAACCCTCCCTTCCCCGCAGCCTGACCCCAACCCTCCCTTCCTCGCAGCCTGACCCCAACCCTCCCTTCCTCGCAGCCTGACCCTTACCCTCCCTTCCCCAGAGCCTAACCCTAACCATCCCTCTAACTCTAAAAGTCCCCGGAGGAGGTTACTCACCTCTCCGGTGGTGTCGTCAGTGGATCTGGCGGTCAGCGTTTTCAAAAATGAATGGGTGAGTATGCTGATCGGCACACTCACCGATTTAGGAAAAAAATCTAAAATGGCTGCTTATTCAAAATAGAGACAGCTGAAATAGACAGCCATCGTGCCAGGGACTCCACCGCTTTCACACTGCACTTTCACCTAAAATATAGACAGAAGCGCAGCTCCGGATTGGTTTGTTTGTGTATGTGACTCACAAACATTCTTTTCATCAGAAACATGTACTTTTTTTTTTTTTCGTGGTGGTTTTTAGGTTTTTATTTTAGTTTTTATTGCATGATTTTAAACTATTTATACAAACAACAGACATGCAACCCAAAACAACCAAGACAAGTATTGCAGATAGATGCAGAACATGCATAAAGTATACGGTAACGGATTGTGCCGTACTGTAGGTTATCATCTCAAATTCTGCAGAAATAAAACCACTGTTACATCGCAGCATATGCCAAATTATAATTTAATACATTATTGCTTTTCTAAATATGTAAAGTTCTCCTAACGTTCTATGTCAATTAAAATGTAATTAGGTTTCTTAGGATTCAGCTGCTTTTCCCTGAGAATTAACCCCTAAACCTCCACTTCCAGCTCTCACGCCGGCGTATAGGGGTTAAACGCACTTCCAGTCTTAGCTATCCAACTGCAGGCACCACAATTTAGAAATTAGAAATAAACCAGAAATAAAAAAAACTGAATACAAATAAGTGGACGATTTTTTTTTTTATTATTATTATTTAAAAAAAAAAAAAAATTGATTAGCCGAGACAATGGAAAATTCTAGACGTAGACAATTATTTAAACTGTCATCGCCTGGCAATTGTAATTGACATGATTTGTACAAGATGCAGTGTAATAACTGAATATATTGAAAAAAAAAAAAAAAAGGGATGGAAAAAAAATGCTCATGGCTTGATTACGGAGAGAACATTACTAGTGCCACAGTATTATTAACAACACAATTATCATGACTTCCCTAGGACACGCTTTCAGCCCTTCAATGCATTAGCAAAACCTTTGCTAACGAAGAAAAAATTAAAGTACAGCAAATTTCAAAGCTCTGTTGTACCCAATTTCATTAAAAATTTATAAAACTTCCCTTGTACATGACAAGTGTTTGGTTTAAATGAGGATCAGCCAGGAGCACACGAGAAACCTTGTATTTCTTTTGTGTCTTCCTTTCTCTGTATTGGACTTTTTTTTCCCCCTTCTTTTGCTGGTTCCTGACCTCCCCCCCAACAAACACTACCTTCAGCCAGCTGAAATATGTAACCATTACAGAGTGACAGCTGGACACGCAATGACCTGTCAGAGCATTAATCTCTAAATGTTTTATTTTACCGAGAAGCCAAACTGCAGAAAAAATAAGCAAGTTGTTTCAAGGCTTGGAATCAGATCAAACATTCCTGGCATCCCCACTTACCAGACCTTTGATTTACAGTGGATCTGTCACAGGCTGATTAGACGCTGTGTGTTTAAAAACCTATAGATGTTCCTGAATGACACAAAAGCGCGCCTTTCCTAATGCCGGAGAGGTACAGCACAGAGGCCGGAAGCTCACCTTACAGGGTCCATTAGCATTGAGCGCTAATGATAGCAGCCTGGCAGGACCGCAGATGGTATTTACGAATACTTACCCCTCCGGCGAGGGCCTGCGATGGTCCCGGCACATGCACAGTAGCTGCCTTTTGGGACTTGTAAAATTTCAAGTCCCGAAAGGCAAATATCACTGCGCATACACTGGGATTAGAGACAGACGCACGCTAGGTCAGGTAAGGTTAAAAAACCCTTTTCTTTGTGGTTTTTTTGTGTGTTTTTTTTATATATATATTTTTTTATTTTTTTTTATAACCTGCCTTTTGTGTAAAATTTCAAGTCCCGAAAGGCAAATATCACTGCGCATACACTGGGATTAGAGACAGACGCACGCTAGGTCAGGTAAGGTAAAAAAACCCTTTTCTTTGTGGTTTTTTTTTTTT
>WWET01000415.1:450924-466161 GCA_011038615.1 Limnodynastes dumerilii
CTTTCCCTTTACTTCTCCCAAGGGCATAGCCATAAATATTAGCTTTTTTATTATTGAACTATTAGACTGATAAGCAAAGGAAATTCCCATAGCTTATGTTATCCAGATATTTATTTTCCTGGAATTTACTTGGAAATTATCTTCCTTATAGACACTTTTTCCTCTGATCGAAGTCAAATAAATACCAGGGAGATAGTGATAGCACCAAAGGATGTGTCCTGAGCCACCAAATGGGTGTGGAATGTGTCATCAAAGAGATGTGTCTTGTACCACCAAAGAGGTGTGTCCTGTGCCAAACGAGTGTGGCATGTGTTATCAAAGAGATGTGTCTTGTACCACCAAAGAGGTGTGTCCTGTGAATAGCTCCACCCATGGGTGTCTAGTGCTGCCATAAAATCTATTTGTTAAAAAAGGCAGCATCAGTATTTATTGATTTTAATATTTGTTGCAAGACTGTGAATAGGAGATCTGCTGACGGCTTCATCTTTATAGAAGAGATAAATGTAGGTGACACTGCAGCTAATTAACAGGAAACAAGAATGTATTTGTCATTTCTGTCTCCATTATTGAAGTCATGTGTTAGATGAATGCCAGAATTTGATTACATCTTAGCCCCCCTGATATTAGCCCTCTCCATAGGCTTCCATGCGAGGAAATAGGACACAATTTCTGAATACTGTCATCATAGCGCAATGACTTTTGAAACTGAATCAGCATCAAGGAGATTGCCAAACACTTCAGGGAGATCACCCACTCTTCAGGGAGTCAGGGAGATCACCCACTTTTCAGGGAGTCTCCCTGATATTCAAACCATAGAACATAGACACAAGTGTTCCGATGCCCCCCTCAGAGAACCTTACTCCATACTCTCTATTATGAGACGCTGGAAATATATGAAGGAGGGAATGGAACCCCTGCCATAGATCTTATAAGGATTGCAATATGCATCTGATATTGTCTCACTCCTATGATCAGCTCCGGGTGAAAGGGTTTGGTGAGAGTTTCCCCCTCTCCTGCTTTGTAAACATGTTCTCTGATTGCAGGTAAGACTTTCTTCTATGATTACTCTTCCTCTGATTAGTGGAAACATCATGATACATTGTATCATAAGAGGACAGCAATTAACACTCCAAAACAATTGTGCCTCTCACTGGTCAATGAGTTGCCATGGAGACCAACCTGTCACCAAGCAGTCACTTAACGAAATTACAGCTCTATCAGAAAAAAAAAACATGGCTTTTGTTTTCAACTGTATAATTTGTTGGTGAGCAGCATTCCTTTGGTGGTCTTATGCCCCATCATGTAAATTAACAAATAAATGCCTATTTTGCAGATTGTATTAACAATTGAAGTGTCTCCCCAGAGTGTAGAAATGCAAATTGTTCTTGCAAGTTTTGGGGCTGAAAAAAATCATTATAGAAATCTACCATCATAGGAAGAGCCATTTGTGTCTGGGGATTTATTGTAAACAGCGACACCAATTATAATGCTTATTGTTAATGAGGCCAAATGGCTTTATTCTGAAGGTGCTAGATGCATGCAAGAGGACCATCAATACAGAAAGCAATGCATACAAAAATAGCCTATTTCCTCACCTATGGAGGGCTATGCAGTTCTAGAAATGTGCTCTTTGCTTATTATGTGCCTGTTTTAGGTATCTGGTTGTATTTACTTGTCCCCTATATGATTACAATATACAAAATAGGATCCTTCTATTAGGAGGTGTATATTCCATAAACATATGGACCCCATAGCAAGGAGGGAAGGCCCAAGTTTGGTTGAATGTAACTAGGAGGAGCCAAGCATTGAGCTGAGCGGTACCGCAGCCTGATAGAATTTGTCAGAGGCTACAGCGATGGGATAAGGTTACGGTTAGGCTGCGGGATATGGAGGGTTAGGCTGAGGGATATGGAGCGTTAGGTTGTGAGATCTGGAGCATTAGGCTGCGGGATATGGAGGGTTAGGTGGCGGGATATGGAGGGTTAGGCTGTGAGATCTGGAGCGTTAGGCTGCGGGATATGGAGGGTTAGGCGGCGGGATATGGAGCATTAGGGTTAGGGATTAAGAAGGGGAAGGTGTGGGTTAGGGTGCAGGAAACTTAAGGTTAGGTGAGGGTTAAGGTTAGGTAAAAAAACACTAACCTGTTGGTGTGGGAATCTTCGCAACCCCAGGAGTTGCATTACCGCCGCTTTTAAAAGTGGAGACTTTGGCAATTGCCGGCAGTCACCATTCATCTGCCGTAAAATGATCCGTTGTACCTGCAAATCACAACCTGTTGAAGGTAGACATGCCACCACAATCCTCCCCTCTACTTAAAGTGGAAACAGCAAATGATACGGAACCAAAGAAAAGGATTTTCTTTCCATTTTTATAGCAGTGCAAGGAAAAGATCCCCAATGCTACTTTCCAGTAATGGATGGAAGGAAGTGTCTGGCTTTATGTTTAATGAAATTCCATATTATCCTTATATAAGGTAAAAAAAACACAAAAAAAAACACTTGCTCTAGGTATCTTCTAAAAGGGTTTGGAGATGGGATATGTTCCAATGTTATTAGGGAATCCGCATAATACTGGTGAAACGCGTTGGTAGAGAGTTCCCGACATTGGGACATATTGTTAAGGTGTATTTTTTTATTAACAAAACAAACCACTCTGTGATTTGCTCACGCCGCTTATATTCTATAAACCCGTTCCAGTATTGCATCGTCTGTTTCTTAATCTACATAAAGATTTTGATCAAAATAACAACTGACTCGCTATAAGTTTCCTTGTACTTTCTATAGATTGTAAGGTAGCGCCCCCGGTTTAATTTCAGATAACAGGCCTGATCCGGACCCCTGTGCCTATCCCGTATGGCCCCACCCCCCTTGCCGGGACTGGCCATGCGGATTTGGTGGAATAACACCGGTAGGGATCCCTTATCGGAACTCAACTGTGTACGCTAGGAGATTTGTAGTGTAACATCAGCCGCACGTAGACGCAGATGTAATGTTTAGTGAGACTTATGCAAGCATCTTGCGTAAATCCCCACATGTTACTAATTTAGGATCAGGCCCAATAGTCTTATGTTTGAGGGTATGGCTGCATTATACAATACATTTAGTTCCTTAAAACATGGAAAATATTTTACACAGGCTGTCAAATATCAAGCTTTTCTTTTTTAACAAGTGTGACGCCACGGTGGTTTCCACTGAAAATAATGCAATACCTTTTCATACGAAGATGAATGTATGTATTGAAATCAACCAATCCCTTTATAATATGCTCATCCAGTAATCTCAGTGTACAGATTACGGACTCCGGTTGGCATTAAGTGAAATACCTCTCGTGTTCGAGTGGCTTCCCATTTTCGAGAACCTTTCTTCCTTTGCCTTATGCACCAGCAAACATACTGATACAATTTAAAGGTCATGTTCTTTTCAAACTGACAAGCCCCTCTGAAATTTTGACGAGAGTCCTTCCAAGACCCACACCACTTCCAATGAAATGGAATTAAGTTAAGCATCAGTTGATGTGAGCTCGATCATGTGAACTGATTAGAACAAGTTACCATGGAGAGACGTGATTCATGGTGTGACAGACAACCTTTCACATCAACGAGACGACATGTTGATGAGAATCAGTAACAAACTTAAAAGTAAGATAGTAAAGGGGGGGTAATCATATGGAGGTGACAACAAATTCATGAAATGCATGCGGGACATGTATCTGCTTATCTAGTGTTTTATGGAAGAAAGTTATTTTTTTTGGTTTTTTTCCCTTTTTGTTTTGCTTCATTTTGAATAGATTTTATGCTAATACTTGTTTCTTTCATCACAGTCAGATTGTCATTGCTCGTTGTATCATTTTTTTCTTGTTATCTAATGTTTATGGAACTATATTTATGACAAAGTCATTGCCATATCCCCTTTCCTTTCATTTGTACAGTTAACCAGCATCTTGGATTATTAAAATAGGGCTAAAACCGGTGGTGAAGCAAGAGGTGGAACATTGTTGGAATTTAATCGATTTTGTTGTTTCACTAGACAAGAATATAGATGTTATCTTGATAAATAAAACGTGAAAGATGAGCAGCACACATCGGAAGTGCTTTGGTTCCTTTAAATAGTGAATATTTCTGAATTGCTATATATTAGTCTCTCCTTGTTTGATGAGGGATGCAGTTGCAGGATAAAATGGCTGATTTCAGACACAGATAAAGCCGACAGCTGTACTGTGGCTGTATCGGTGTCTGAAATAGTATTAATGCAGAAAATTTCCTATTGGAAATGGTTCATTGTTGAATGGCCCTATTTAGACAATTACCTGTTCCCAGTAGAGGGTAGCTTAGAGTTAGGCAGTTAGAAAGGAAAGTTTAGGGTTAGGCTGTGGGACAAGGAGGGTTAAGGTTAGGCTACTAGAAGGAGTGCATTAGGGTTAGGCTGCAGGCAGGGAACGTTAGGGTTAGACTGTAGAACAGGGAGGGTTTAGGTTAGGCTGCTAGGAGCGAATTAGACAAGAAAAACAATACACCAATCAGGCGCTTGGAAAAGTATGTGTCACTCTCTTAAATGCTGCTAGTCAAATAAACAAAATAGTTTTAAAAGGAAAAAGATAACCAGCGCTACTAGTTCTAAAAAAAAAAATGAAATATTAAAATATGCCTTCCAAATCAATTCACATATAAAAATAACATTTATTCAAACAAATTAATCTGGTACCAGATACATGAAACAAGTTTAAAACAAGCAAGTGATACAATTCTTGCAATAAGGTATCTCTTGATAGCAAACCTCTGTAAAATAATGTTAACCACTAGTTGCGGGAAAATCAACCCTATATCTTGCAGCTCAAATAATGATTTTTTCCGTTGATAAAGATGATGTCATTGGGCCTGATTCAGAGATCCGTCGGCGTTGGGATCGCAAATATACGCATCTAAGTGGCAGGTCGGAGCAGGTTACATCCCACTGAATAAATAGTCACTCCCCTTGCAAACAGCGGCCGGACCTAAAGTTAGACCTGCACTGACTTGCCCTATCTGGCCACAGTAACTTCCGACCTTATGTGCAATAGTTGCATATATTTAGGGTCCTAAGTCTGTAATTGCGCCCACTTTCCCTCATCTCAATCCCCCATTTCTATGCAAATCCTTAGGTCCGTATATTTCCGCTGGACTTAGGGTCGCAATTGTTCCCGACCGATTCACAAGTCCGACCTTAAGGCGTTTCCGACCCTGTCTTCATTGTAGATGGTGTTGCACTATTACTACGCATGCGCAGTTGATGCAAAATCGATCCGACCCTAAATATACGCACCTAACTATGGTTAATATCGGATCTCTGAATCAGGCCCATTATGTCCATACACACCTATTGACTGAGGTTGATCAGGCCTCTGAAATGGTGATGAGTACACAGTTTTAACTTATAAATTGTAAAGACCACGTGTAATGGTGGATAGGTGATTTCAATGAATGGTTAATGCAGACCGCTTATGCTGGTAAGTAATACGGTATTGTTCAATTTACCTAACCTTCCATTAGGAGAGAGACAGTGATAGTAATGGAATAGGTCACCCAACCTTCCATAGAAGATCTCTGACCGACAGAATGGTAAAGCGGCTTGTTCCGAGGCTGGGGCTGTCCATGTGAGCCAAGTGCAGGAGTTCCCGTACTGTTTAAACACTGGTGCCGTTGGCTGCGTCTCCTCTCTCCAGGCTTTATGACAGTAATGCTCCCTCGATAGTTCAAATGGTAGCGGAGTTTCAGTTAGGCTGTCAAACATATGAGGCGGTCTACATACAGTCCCGACTTAGGCGGTAGTGATATGATGAATTTTCATATATTCCCGGACCTAACCGCAATGGTAAAAGTGTCAAGGGTTTGCAGCAATGGTAGAGGATTTTTAGAGCTATTATCTGACGTGTTTCATCCACTTGGGATTTCATCAGAGGATAAAGCAAGATTGGGAAGGAGTCTCTGTGACTCCCTATTTATTGGGCCTTAATTGATTACTTAATTATCACCTGGGTGAAAGTCCACACTTAGAGAATTGTACATAGTTAGAAGCAGATGGTTAGAGTTAGGCTGCGGGACAGGGAGGGTTAAGGTTAGGCTACTAGAAGGATAGCGTAACGGACACATTATGTTATATTTACATTGGATTATGTAGAGACGCCCTCAGGGATGGACTGCCAGGGCTACCAGGCCCAGGGAACTGGGGGGGATGGGGGGGGGTCTTCCCTGCCCATCGGCCCGCTGTCAATCATCCACCTATATGTGATGTAAGGGCGTATGACACCACATAGTGGTAGAGTGCCACAGCCTAGGTCTCCAGTCCCAAAGATTCTAGTGGCAGCCCTGAGACTCTATACCCTGTGTGATTACTAGACACAGCTCTGCTCTTATACAGTGCAATAGCAACACATATCAATGAAAAGTGACTTTAAAAAAAAAAAGCTACTTTGAAATTTTATGGTCTTTGAGTTAAAATACTGTAATATTTAGAAAACTATTTCCAGGATATTATCCCTTTAATATATCATTTTTCTTTCAATATAATCTAGAAATCCGTCATATTATTTTATGGGACCAGACTACAAACATGAAATGTACAACACACATTCCACCAGTGTTTAAAGAAAAAGCCGTCCTCGAAGGATTTATTAGCCTAAACTAGTTTTTTTTATCTGCCAAGAAGAAGGGAGACTGTGTTTGAACTATTTTGTGTATCTGCCTGACACGGAAATCATTCATCAGAAATTAAATCAATCCAATTTCATACATTTAAGACTATATTAATTTTCGCTGTGCTCTTTGAAGTGGGCTGTCAAATGAATAAAATAGAGATCAACTTAAGTAATTATCCCAATGAGCTATGTTAATACTTCTCTCTCTCTTTATGATGTAGAGGACTGAGATGTGTTTAACAGACCTAATATAGAATTTGTTATACACAAAGGAATCCAGGCGTTGTAGAGATTGCTGGGTTACTAGCATTGCCAACCAACCCAATTTTGGAATTTCACTGGACGGGATAGGGTATGTTGGAAAGCAGTGAGAATCCAATAACATATTTAATAAGTTATACTGAAAAAAAATAAAAATGTTTTATTTGATTTATTTATTTTTATTTGATTTAAATTAATGGGGTTTTTTTTGTATGAATAATGTCAGCTGTTAGAGTTTAGGTAGGATTTGTGTTTAGAAAGAGATTACTTCAGCATGGGTACACTCAGTGGTGTGCCTGAAGCTTGACATGTTATAGGGGCCCCATCGCAATCAGCAGCAATAGGACAACATCCAACAAGGTCCAAATGGTGAAGAACGGGGGAGTGGATTCCTTGAAAGTGGTCCATACATTGAGCCCCTTCGCACTGTGTGCATTGAAGAAGATAACAGCGGTTACCCAGACCTTCAATGCACACAGTGACAGTAGCTCACTATTCTGTGCCCGGCCTGATCATCAAGAACAACCCTCTGGTCATAGCTGTAGATAGAGTGTTTCCCGGGCATCACTGATCAGGGGGGTTTCTGGGTATTCTAAGGTCAATATTAAGTACTTATAATTCTATCACTAAAATAACCTTATTTTATCTACACACTTTAACAACCACCAATTTTGTTGAAATGTGCACTCTTTAAAAAAAGTTGTTTCAGGGCCTCTGGGATTAGGGGCCTTGGAGCTTAAGCTTCTTTAGTTTAATAGTAGATCCATTACTGGGTACACGGATGATAGTTCAAAATTTGCCAACTTGACATCTCCTTTTCCGGGTACCTGCTGTGATATTCACTGTTCCCAGCACTGGTACCTGGTAACTCCAGTAGGGTTAGTGGTAAAAATTAGGGTTAGCAGTTAGGGTCAGAATTATTGTAATGCCAAATAAACATGTTTCCATTACAATACTCCATGATCCTGATCCTGAACTACGGCCGCCGCTGTAGTTATGGTGGCCGTATGTGTACGATTGGCAGTTTCGCCGATCTGCATATGCGCCGGGCAGATGTTGCCCTGCGTAGTTAAGGAAACTCGTTACTCAGGATCGGACGTCCCTAACTGATGCATAGTTATGGTTGAGGGGGCGTTCCTCGCCGTAACAGTTATGGAAGGAAGACAGGGGGAAGGTAAGGAAATGAGGGCGGGAGGACGGGTTTGGCAAGTTACGCTCCTGTGGCCAGTGTAATTACACACTGCTACACCAGCTGAAGTTAGAAACATAGAAAGTGACGGCAGATAAGAGCCACATGGCCCATCTAGTCTGCCCATTTGTTTATTGAAAACTATACTGACCCTAGACCCTATTTACCCTCAATTTGGGTTTCAATTTAGGATACCCTTATATTTAACCCAAGCATGTTTAAATTGTTC
Organism: Limnodynastes dumerilii; assembly: GCA_011038615.1. NCBI lineage: Eukaryota > Metazoa > Chordata > Amphibia > Anura > Limnodynastidae > Limnodynastes > Limnodynastes dumerilii. The sequence continues at coordinate 459,273 of WWET01000415.1, forward strand.
TACTGTACTGGCATCAACCACCTCAGATGGGAGAATATTCCACTTATCTATCACCCTTTCAGTGAAGTAATTTTTCCGCACATTTCCTTTGAATCTACCACCCTCCAGTTTATATTCATGCCCTCGTGTTCTATTACTTTTTCATTGCTTTGTTACATTGATTGGCTACCTTCAAGTTACTGGAAATAATGACTCCTAGATCGCTTTCCTCCTCGGTAGATTCTAATGTAATGCCATTAAGGAAATATTGAGCCTTTGGGTTTTTATGTCCTAAGTGCATGATTTTGCATTTTTTGGCATTAAACTGCAGTTGCCACACTCTTGACCATTCCTCCAGTCTACCTAGATCATCCCTCATTTTCTGTACCCCACCTGGCGTGTCTACCCAGTTACATATCTTCGTGTCATCTGGTGTTAGGGTAGCCTTCAGCTGGCGTAACAGTGTGTAATTAAGCCAGCCACAGGGGGAGCATCGGGGGGAGTGCATGCCGATACGCTGTGCGTTAGTACACACAGCGCATCGTCAGAGGTCTGGATCAGGCCCCATAAGACAGCTGTTGTGGTAACAGCTCTGTCTAATTGAAGAATGCCAATCAGTGAACGCTTCCGACACTCGGGTGCCAGCATGTGAACTGTCGGAAATCAGATCATCAGACCGGTAAATGTGTCGTACTCATTAATGAAAAATGATAAGTACAAGGTCAGGATCAGGACCTAGGTGTTTTTTCAGAGACGTATGAGGTAAGATATAGGTCACTTATACATAAAGGACCTGATTCACAGCTAAGAAGCTGCTGCTATTTGCATGCGTATTTTTAAGAATGGATAAACTGCGCTTGCGTAGAACCCTTATTTCCGCAATCTACATAGGTTTTAAAAACAGTGACCCCTTAAGAGCAATTTACAAAGCCGTTTGTAATGATTTAAGATGGGGCGTGGCCAGGCCAAGTTAAGAAGGAAGTTAAGAAAAGTGGATGGGGGGAATTATTTGAATTGGGCAGACAGGGCGTGGTTTGCTAAGTATGTGCATACTTTAGCTGCTTAAGAACAAACATACGCACAGAAAGATAAGGCAGCCTATGGCCTTCTTAAGTCAGTTAAGAACATTAAAAAAAAGAGGGCATGTCAAGGCAGTTGCCTGGCAACTTAGGTACATATAATTGCGAAATGATCTCCTTAACTGCGAATCTGGTTACAAATTAGTCTATTAAAATAACTCCTTGAATCCTTATGACACCCACATCACAATATGTGAAAGTGATCACACATTTTATACATATATACACAGTAGTCACACTTTTATTTTAAAAGCCTGGGGCAAAAAGTATGATTTACAAAAAATAGAATTCCATTGACGCGATTAGCTGTTAGAAGGAATACTGCCTATTAATATTTCTGACTTTCCTCCCCACAATTTCCGCGTCACTCATTATACAGCCACAACCTACAATCAACTTGTAACCAAACTTTTCATTCAATACTGTAAGCGTCAGTATGTAAAATAAATTAAGGGCTCAAAAACTAATTAGTGATTTTTCATGAAATTCCTGATGAACAGTGTCAAAAAAAATTACATATTTACTCCATTCAAAATGCTATAAACCTCAAACGCTCTTCAGCTGAGTCCATAAAATATTACATGAGCCCTATAATTACAATTTATTTCAATGGTGACATTATTCTGGACAAAGTGGTATGCAGCATATTGTGAATGACTACAAAGAAACCGATGTCTGGAAATAATTAATCTGGATACAATATGGATTTTATTATGTTTTGACTATTGTCCTGCACTATTGTCATTAATAACTAATGTGCTGCAGCCTCTTTTGTTGATTTTGTGTGTATAACGTAATTAGAAACAGGGCTTAACCAATGACACAGAGCATGGACATATACATGAATAAATAGATATTGTTTATCCTATAATGCTTATTTTTTGCTTGAGTCAGCGGGGAAGGGCGTGGAATATTCCCAAAAACCAATTGCATCAAAAAGTCACATTTTCGACATACAGACAGCCAATAGCTACCTGTCGGCTGTCTTTATTTCGAAAGTATGTTTAATTAGAAACTTTTGATAATGAATGGGTAAGTATGGCGAAAGATCTATTTTTTGGCAACTTACCCATTCATTACGCTGAAAGTGCCCTGCAGCTTCCACACCTGGTGCGAGACCCGGGGCAGCACCTAATGGCACCCGACACTACCAACCATACAGATTAATGAACTTAGGCTTCGAGGAGGGGATGAAGTGCTGAAGGGGAGTCTTAGGGTTAGGCTGCGGAGAGGGGATAGAGCATAGAAGGGGAGGTTAGGGATAAGCTGCGAGGAGGGGATAGGCTGTGGGGGGGGGGGGGATAGCATAGAAGGGGAGGGGGGATAGAGCATAGAAGGGGGGTTAGGCTCTAGGGAGGGGATAGAGCATAGAAGGGGAGGTTAGTGTTAGGCTGCAGGGATGGGATAGTACATAGAAGGGGAGGTTAGGGTTAGGCTGTTGGGAGGGGATAGAGCATAGCAGGGGAGGTTAGGGTTAGGCTGAGGGGATGGGATAGTACATAGAAGGTGAGTCTTAGGATTAGGCTGTGGGGAGGGGATGGAATGTAAAAGAGGAAGGTTATGGTAAGGCTGCGGGAATGGGAGTTAGGGTTAGGGTAATGGAAGGGGAAGGTTAGGGTGATATTTGGATAAGGGCTGAGGTTGGGGACTCACCCGTCGGCACTGGGTATTCCTTCTTGGAATCTTCCCTCACTGCTCTTTCTGGCGGGGAAGAGACAGTCGTTTGCGGTCACTTGTCGAAAACAACCCTGTCACAAAAGGGCCAGTCGAAGCGGCAAACCAAACACGCATTTAAGGGCAGTCAAGGGACTTAAACCTGGTACAGACTAGGTAGCAGATCCAGAACTAATAACGACAGCAGCGCCAGGGTTACGCATGCGGGCTGCCAGATGTGACGCATCAGAACTCTGAACCTAAGGAAATCATCTGTACGTTAGAGCGTGACAGTCTTCCATATGTTAGATTACACGCAGTGTTGGGGGAGGACTTCCGTATATGTCAGAGCACTCTGCACGCACAGCGATGTGTGCACAAAAGTTAAGGCAGGTTAATGGACACAGAAGTCAGTTGAAATCTGCACACAAGCCTTTTGCATATAGGCTCCATAGCAAGGAGGTGGGGTCGGAGTCCGGATAGGTGGGACTGGGGGCGGAGCTGGGTTGGACCGCTACATAGAAGGTGTGAGGCTGACAGCTTAAAACAGCGCTTGGCACTCCATAGATGAGTGCTGAGCGCAACAGCGCTATAAATACATAGACTCATACATGGAGCTATACATACACTCATACATGGAGCTATACATACACTCATACATGGAGCTATACATACACTCATACATGGAGCTATACATACACTCATACATGGAGCTATACATACACTCATACATGGAGCTATACATACACTCATACATGGAGCTATACATACACTCATACATGGAGCTATACATACACTCATACATGGAGCTATACATACACTCATACATGGAGCTATACATACACTCATACATGGAGCTATACATACACTCATACATGGAGCTATACATACACTCATACATGGAGCTATACATACACTCATACATGGAGCTATACATACACTCATACATGGAGCTATACATACACTCATACATGGAGCTATACATACACTCATACATGGAGCTATACATACACTCATACATGGAGCTATACATACACTCATACATGGAGCTATACATACACTCATACATGGAGCTATACATACACTCATACATGGAGCTATACATACACTCATACATGGAGCTATACATACACTCATACATGGAGCTATACATACACTCATACATGGAGCTATACATACACTCATACATGGAGCTATACATACACTCATACATGGAGCTATACATACACTCATACATGGAGCTATACATACACTCATACATGGAGCTATACATACACTCATACATGGAGCTATACATACACTCATACATGGAGCTATACATACACTCATACATGGAGCTATACATACACACACTCATACATGGAGCTATATATACATACACACACTCATACATGGAGCTATATATACATACATACATACATACATACATGGAGCTATACATACATACACTCATACATGGAGCTATACATACACACACACACTCATACATGGAGCTATACATACATACATACATACACTCCTACATGGAGCTATACATGCACCCATACATGGAGCTATACATATATACACTCATACATGGAGCTATACATACATACAATTACACATGGAGGGCTGAGCGCTGTTTTAAGCTGTCTGCCTCTGACCACTTGTTTACAGTGCAGGGGGAGCGGATGCCACAGCCCCCCTCTCCGCTATAGCTATGCCCCCTGATGTTAGTGTGTACCCAGCTTTATAGAGTGTGCATGACTAGCATTCATTCACCGTAGCTCTCATTTGTTACATGTGTGGATGACAGGGAAGCGTTACTGTAATGTGCACACAGCTTCCCCCTTCATTGGCAGAGCAGTGAGAAGCTGCTTCCCCAGGCTGGCATTAATGCATGTGGAAAACATATGTATTTCACAAGTATTCATGTGCGTGCACAGTACTACTGGTATGGAACTGGATCCTCTGGATCCCAACTTCCTTAATTATACCTCCCAACATTTTGGAGCCAAAAAACGGGACAAATAAGCCCAACCTCTGCCCGTCCAAGCCCTCTACCCCACCCAATCCCTATCCCACCCAAGCTCCGCCCCCATGGTCATGCCGCACAGGAAAAATAAATAGCAATTTAAAAAATAACAACCTTCCATTAATTGTGACAAGGCAGTCAGTACAGCTACACACTCACCCAAAATCTGGACTATCCCGCTGGAATCGGGACAATTTGGAGTTATGCCTCAATGGTCCCTCTGATGGCGTGATGTGAACACCGCTTACGCTAATGGGAGGGGGTAAGTATGTAAATATTACAGTGCTCTGAGCTGTCCCTGTTTAAAAGCATAGTTGCCAACTCTCCCTGAATATCAGGGAATACCCCTGAAGAGTGGGTGATCTCCCTGACTCCCAGAAGAGTGGGTGATCTCCCTGACTCCTCGAAGAGTGGGTAATCTCCCTGACTCCCAGAAGAGTAGGTGATCTCCCTAATTCCCAGAAGAGTGGGTGATCTCCCTGATTCCCTGAAGTGTACAGCAGTCTCCCTGATGCGGATTTAGTTCCAGAAGTCATCACGGTATGATGACAATTTAGAAATTGTGTGTAAATACTGATGCTGCCATTTTTATTGACAAATAGTTTTCCTGGCAGCACTAGACACACCCATGGGTGGAGTTATTCACAAGTCACACCACTTTGGCGGTACAGGGAACACCCCTTTGACTGTACAGGATACACCCCTTTGGTGCAGCGCTTTCATGGTGCTATCACAAACTCCCTGATATTCATCTGCAAATGTTGGCTATGAACTATGAAGCATTCTGCTATCATTAGGTCTCAGGAGATTCATGTGTCAGATGGACACCCCAGCCAACCTTCGAAACAAAATGCCATAAACAAGTAAGACTATAAGTCTCAATCACTAATTGCGGCTGTTCATGTAAACAGATGTAACTTATTTGTTTCCCTGAGTACAGTCTGTGTGTTGTCATTTCTATTTTGCATCTGAAAATATTTTTTTTTTTATCCTTAAGATAAAAGCTAATAAGAGGTTGGGCGCCCAACTCCTTTGCAACCATTACGGAGGCTGCTAATTTCTGTCAGTCAAATGGTTTTGACTCCCTAAAACACACACATTGGTGAAGGAACAAGAATACAGTCTGAAAATAGTAAAAATCCAAATCATTATCAGAGGAAGAGAAGACAAGTAAGCACTTGACATTAAAGACGGTGATTTTACAAACCATTTAATGCACTCTAAGGATACGGTTAAAAAAAACATTGGCATGTTGATGTGAATTGTTCAAAGGTCAGTGATTTGGAGCGCTTTCAGACAATTTGCCAGGATTTTGGCATTTTGTAAGCACACACAGGACAGATCTCCAGCAAGCTGACCTTGACAGTGAATTGGATAAATAAACCTTCAATTTACCCCCTCCAGCTCATAGCTAGCCCGTCTAATCCCCCTGGAACCATCACCTGTCCATATTGTTCAACCGGCTGCAAGTTTTAACTGACGAGCCTCCCCAGCTATCCTGCTCTGTGACAAACACCATCTAACAGATAAAGTCAAAGTCAATAGTCTTCCCATTGAAAATTTAATGTCAGCTCCATTTTTACCCATCATTCTCTTTACCGTTGCATACATCCCAGGAGGCACTTCAAGAAAAAGCATTACCCCATAACTGGTAATGACGTGGCATTTAATGATACTGTCCACAGTGATACAAGGCCGTAGAAAGTAATGCGCTCTTATGTACGAGATAAGCTTGGTTGAGTGTACTGTACAAGGGAATCATTCTTTTCGCTGTCACCAGATACAAAGTGACATATGCTCAGCAATTGTGCCCAGCATCCCTGCCGTAATTCAACATCAAAGAATGAAAGGGGGGTGGAGGAGACCATTTTTTTTTTTTTTTAAGCCGAGCGCCAACCTGTTAAGGCAATGCACTAAGAGGTAAGAAGGCTATGTATCCGTAATTAAGTATTCACAGTCTCTTTAATACTTCAGTGCCCACGGAAGCGCTAGTGGGATCGGTGAATTATACCTCATTGAAAAATGTCCTTAATCGACACTGACATGTTTTATAGAAGGCAGAGAAAACGTTTCAGTATGATAGATAAGGTTAAAAATGTTACTACTCTGATCGTTTACTCCTGTGCCTTACAAAAAAAAGACTCCGAAGCCAGAACCCATTTTC
>WWET01000415.1:483237-516881 GCA_011038615.1 Limnodynastes dumerilii
TATTTCTAAAATAAAATTTTCTGGGAGCAGCAGACTGTTCGCTGTCAGCGACTAGCAACTTAAAAAGTTCTCACAGCTCAGTGCTGCTGACAAATAACTTAGAGCTTAGTGCTGTTCTCTGCCAACCACCCAGCCATTCCGTCTTGCCAGCAGTAGTAGATAGCGAAGCAGCTGACAGAGAACAGCAATAAGCTGTCAGCTGCTGGAAAGATTTTAAAAACAGCGTTCAGCTCTCATAGAGCTTTCGTGGGTGGCTGCAACGGACCCTTCTGTCCTCTGGTCCCCATATCAGCAGCATCCCTTGCACCCATGGTAGTTAAGTCACTGCCTATAAGTCACACAAATTTTTCTCCAGTGCTGCTCTCTGTCTCTCTCTCTCTCTCATCGTAGGATTAGGTAGTGAAAAGACTTTAGTGAGTATCCAGAGGCAGTTCCATTAAAATATATGTAAATAAATGAAAGATACTTGTTTGATTGAATTCATATACTGTATAAAGAAAGATAAATGAAAACCAAGAAATACATATTTGCACATCCATCTGTACTAACCTAGCCATAGCTAGTAAAGTGCAAATATTTTAGTGTTTAACCAGACATTTATTAACAAAGCTTGAAAGTAAACAGCAAATGACCAAATCAGCTCTTCTAATTTGTAATGTTTACATAAAGGCCAACCAGATGGTATGCACTGTATGGAGGAACAGAAGTTAACTACTGACCAGGTAGTTCAGGATCAGGAAGAACAGGAACAGTGGACAAAAGAAACGGACTTTAAAAAAGTATAGACGACGGGAGTTAGAAGCACACAAGAGAAAAAATTGATTTGAAAAATGTTTAAGTGATATAACAAAACCTGCTTTCTTATAGCAAGGTCAATATGGAACTTCCCCTAATAAATATTTGATGAACACCAGAGTAAGCAAGTGGAATTTGCATCATTCTTGGGTACACTGAGTTGAAAGCACACTGGACATTACCATGACCCAGGCTTGCCGACTTTTTAAAGCTTCCCTCCGGGAGAACCCGGAGGGAAGCCATAGATGGCAGCAAGGGGGCGGGGCTTAATGACACGATTTATGCAAGTCGCGTCATTAAGCCCCGCCCCCTGCCAATCACTCCTGTAATCTCCAGCGTTTCAGGGGATGTACGGAGCTTAATGACATCATCAAGCCCCGCACATCCCCTGAAACGCTAGAGATTACAGTAATAATTAATGGCTGGTGGGGCTTGTGGGAGCTTTGCCGGCTCTCCTGGGATACCGGGAGACCTGCCCAAATTTTGGGAGGCTCCCGGATAATCCAGGAGAGTCGGCAACCCTGGGATACGAATGTATCTGCACCTAATTCCCCACCCCACCTCATTAAAGACTGCACGTAAGTTAATATCCGGACGGAACCCCCTATGCAAATTTCTTGACTATATGACTACGCATGTGCAGTGGCTCTGTCCACAATAATACACACCTAAGAAACAGCTTCTTAGGTGTGAATCAGGTCCAGAGAGAGGGGGGGAGAAGAGAGAGAATATTAAAGGCTAATCTTGATACTGGGTTTAGACTTGGTTGGTGTACTCAAAGGTGTAAACAAGGTCATCATGTAGTTAAAATAGATTAAATAAATATGAACCTAAAAACCAATAACAGCTTCGGATTGTTGGCACATTATATGTGCAGCAAGAATCAACTGTCTGAAATTACCTGGAGGCAGGGCCTAATCAGCCAATAAGCTACAGCCTAGGGCGCCGGACTACAGCGGGCGCATTAGGACCGCCCCCTTCCCCCATGGGTTGCAGCTCATAGTGAGGAAGGAGGAACCATAAATGCTTTGGCCTAAAGTGGCTTCGACCCTCAATATGTCCTCGGCTAATCAAAGCAATCTCCTTTCCATTAGCCAATCGGATGAAAGCTGCTGTGTACCTACACTTGTTGGTTTGGCAAAGGATATAACTTTAGTGAGAACCAAATCTAAATTTAGAATCTGTAGTTCATATACTTTGAGTAGATTGTTTAGCTTGGGGGCACCCATTTTATTTGGGCATGTATTTAATTGTTGAAGCATCTTCTTCATTCACTATCTACTTGAAGAATGCCAATGACCATCATGTCTACCATCCATGATTCACCATTGCCTGGGATGTAAGTAGGCCACACCCAAAAGCCTGGAATGCTCAGTGATTGGTTAGTAACGTATGTTGTTTTATTCCACAAATGTATATTCTGATTGGTGAGGACCTCCCCTTTTTCTAATGCATTTAATAATTAATTTGCACCATCAAGACTTTATTGTTATATATATATTTTGTACAGTCGTGGAAAACAATAGTCTATTTCTGTCAGGATATATCTGCTCATTTTTTTTTACAACATTACAATGCAAGTTCATTCAAAATGTTGTTACTTGAGCAGATTTTTGCTCAATTTTCTCCTTTAAAAACATTACGATTTGTGTGTGTGAGTGTGAGTGTGTGTGTGTGTGAGTGTGAGTGTGCGTGATTTCCTGTTAATCATCTAGCCAACAAAAAAAAATAAATATGTATTTATGTGTACACATGGAAGTCCCATGCTAAGTCATTCCCGCTGCACACTGTTTTCTATATTGATGTGCCCAACTCTGTCACTGGTGTAGGATGTTACTAGTTTGGCCAATCTAGCCAAAATGCATTAAATATCCCCTAAAATCAAAGCTGATGGATTACCATGAATGACAACCGGTTGATAAATATTGGTTTATGATATTAATAAAATGAATGGTTAACTCGTCGTCAGAAAGGTGTTTTGATGGCTTATTGTATTTCATTACAAAGGGGATAAGTAAGTACCAGGATGTGCTGTTATCCGTCCTATACATTTCCCTATAAGCTCGGAGAATAGATCTCCCCTGGTAGAACATTTGGTAATTAACTCTCATTATGCCAGCAATTTTTTGAATAATGTCCACAGCTCTAAGCCGCTCGTCTTCTCCCTATGAAACACACGTCGACTGCGGTGCTTCTGCTATGCATTACAATGTGTGTGTCTTACTCTTTAACCAAGCCGCTAATCACGCAAATTATTGCAACTAATTACATCTGAAGGTCTAATTAATTCTTTCAGTACCACATCATTTAGTACGCATTCACAACACAGCACCTGTTTTGAAAATCCGAGCAGTTAATTTGTTTATAAACAAACACTATTTGCATGAAATGTTTAATGAATGGTTTAACGGTTAGTACAATGCTGGGGCTTTGTTTTAGCAGATTTGAGGTCATCGAAGGCTACGTTAAATTAATTTTAAACCTCACAAATTAATGTAAATTGAATGTGTGAGTTTCTCATTAATAAAGAAAACATGCCTGCCATGTGGGCCATTGTGTTAATTATTATCCAGCCAATAAGGTTCAGTTCTAAGAACCAATGAGATGTAACCTTCCTGTGATCGGAAATTACAAAATATCAGCCAGCCGCAGTCATTGTATACTGTAATACAGTAATTCATTCCCATGAACCCTAATGAACAGTGAAAGAACACAACAGGGAATATGAAGCAATGGTTTATATTTCACATCTTCTGAACTACAACATAGAAGGTCTACTTATTACAGAGTGGGCATCAAATACATCTTTGCCGTATAAATTCAGTGATCACTAATACTTGTTAATATATTATTACTGGTAAAGTTGAATGTTGGGGGACATCCTACAGTTTATACAACACATGCACCTATTTTAGATGGGATTGGTTTGCCGGCACAAAATGGCCCTTTTAGAAGTAGAGACAGACGAAATCTCATTTTTGCCTTTTATTTAGAAAAGGAAGTCATTTCAATTTTTTTTATTAAGAATAGTTAAGTATTTTTTTTTTGGGGAAATGGTGCCATAGACCTTCCACACCAACCAGAGAGATCAGTAACACTCTCGGGGAAGTTTTAGGGTTAGGCTGTGGGGAAGGGAGGGTTATGGTTAGAGTAATGGAAGGAGAGTGTTAGGGTCAGGCTGTGGGAAGGAGAGGATTAGGGTTAGGCTAGTGGACAGGGAGGGTTAGGGTAAGGATTAAGGTAAGGGTTAAGGTAGATCAATTCTTACCATTCGGCGCGTTGTCTTCTTTCCTGGGAAGATCGATTGCTTCTCCTTCTCGAGACAGAAGCAATCAATTTGCGAACCTCTTCTGAATTGAATGGTCCTCTCATAATCTCTCTACGAGGTCATCCAATGTCTTATTATAATACTGTTACTAACATGCCATCTTACAAGGAAGGTCTATAAGCTCATGGCTGCATAAATAATGTACACGGGCCTGATCCTAAACTAACGTATGCACCTTGCCAGATGTTCCACACAATAACTTGTGTATGGAACTCTGTAGGATAGGGGTTCCGTGTGAGGGAGGTGGCGTTACCAGACATCCATTTCTTGTTCCTTGTAGTTACACAGTGGTCACTTTTGATCCTTGGTTGCACCTCTTCCATTTATACATACACTTGCACACATTTCATATATTTGAATAGAAGCGCCACCTGGTGTTCTCCAGACATTTGTATGCCTAATCCCCACGCGGCATGCAGATGATGTGCGAGGATCTGTGGTTGTACAGACACAGATCCATGCAGAGAATTTAAGGAAGGGTTCTAGACACATAAGTTCAGTACTCCATACATAAAAGGGGATTTCACTCCCATCTCACATGTGGACTTGCAGACCTATGGAAAACTCACGGAGGTCTGGATCAGACACCATGTTTTTAAGCTGTCTTTATTTAGGGACAGCAGTGCCCAATGGCAGATTAGTGGAAAAAAATCTACCAAAGGCCTCATGTAAAAAATAAAAAGATAAGTGGGACCAACAAAAAAGGAAGCAAGAGCAGAATAAAGAAACTTAAGGAGAGCAGCGCAGACGCGGTTATGTACAGCAAATTATACGCAAGAAAACTGTTACAATCACCTACAATATTTACTAATTAGTGTTTCACAATACAATAAAGTAAATTATAGTGACCATCAGGGCAGCCATTAGGGTGGGTGTCATCCAGAAATTCTGTCCTGGAAAGAGATGGGGCTTGCCAATATTCATCTTAGTTCTTGGCGGTGTCACATAGGAGGTGGAGCACTGGAGCTGTGTTACAGACCTAAAAATTTTTGGCACCGACCCTGCTAACCAGTATACAATACAAAGAGCATCCTGGTAACCACTATACAATACAGAGAGTATCCAAGTGACCAGTGTACAATACAAAGAGCATCCTGGTAACCGCTATACAATACAGAGAGCATCCAAGTGACCAGTATACAATACAGAGAGCATCCTAGTCACCACCAACCAATAAAGGTAGCATCCTAGTGACCACCAGCCAATACAGGGAGCATCCCAGGCCAGACTCAGGATCCGGTCCGGTGATGATAATTCTGTATAGTCAGATAGTGTAATTCAAAAGAAAAGAGCATTGTGTGGCGTATTTAGAAAAAACAGGTCTGTTAATGGTAATCTGCAGGAATCACTCTCTATGCATGTGAGCTATATGTTTGGTGTAGTGCTATCCAACCTTAATTGTACATGTTGTGAAAATTAGCTGGATTTTAATGTATGGTGGCCTGTCATCGTGCCACCTTTGTCCTAAAAATACAGACAAGAGGGGGATGTTTATATTGGATTTTTGCACTCAAACCCTCTCCTCAATTCATCAGGCTCACATATGCGTGGAAAAATTTGCATGTGTTAAAATCGGTCTCACTAATTTTCTTCTTCCATCCAGCACGCAAGTGTCATGCAAAGGCAGTTATATCACAGGCTGATTCATCAACGTCAGCTTTGATGGGAGAGCGGATAATTAATTATGTGCATTACCATGCAAATTTTTCTCACCTATTTCTGCCTGGTTAGATGACAATGAAAAGGCCACAAATGAGCTATAGTCTTAATCTTAACACACAGAAATAGATTTTCTGAGCACTGGCCTCATTAATGGCTCCATAGGGGTATAAAATACATATTTGTAAATGAATAAAGGACGGCACTTCCTGACCGCTGAAATAAGGGGCCGACCGCACCAAAAACACTTTACCTAAAACAGGGGTTCTACAGGACCACATTACAAATGGACATTCCACTAAACGTGCGATAGATGGATAGATAGATAGATAGATAGATAGATAGATAGATAGATAGATAGATAGATATGAGATAGCTCCATTCAGCCAAATGGTAAGTAAAAATAGTCCTTGCCTAATTCTAACCCTAACCCTCCCCTGCAGCTTGACCCTAACCCTAACCCGCACAGATAGTTTACTCACCTGTTCCTGGTTCAGTGATAGCAGCGACGGAGGTGCGGCGGAGGGATATCACAGATGGCAAAAGGATAACAGTAATTGCGAAAGTGAATGGGTACAGTATGCCGAACGGCATACTCACCCATTCACTAAAAAAAAAAGTGGAAAGCAGTAAGTATTCGAAAATGGGACTTTCGAAAAGAAACTTTTGGAAGTCCCATTTTCGGCAATTAGACTCTCGTACCGGAGAGTGTAACCATAGATAGATAGATAGATAGATAGATAGATAGAAATGAGATAGATAGATAGAAATGAGATAGATAGATAGAAATGAGATAGATAGATAGAAATGAGATAGATAGATAGAAATGAGATAGATAGATAGAAATGAGATAGATAGATAGAAATGAGATAGATAGATAGAAATGAGATAGATAGATAGAAATGAGATAGATAGATAGAAATGAGATAGATAGATAGAAATGAGATAGATAGATAGAAATGAGATAGATAGATAGAAATGAGATAGATAGATAGAAATGAGATAGATAGATAGAAATGAGATAGATAGATAGAAATGAGATAGATAGATAGAAATGAGATAGATAGATAGAAATGAGATAGATAGATAGAAATGAGATAGATAGATAGAAATGAGATAGATAGATAGAAATGAGATAGATAGATAGAAATGAGATAGATAGATAGAAATGAGATAGATAGATAGAAATGAGATAGATAGATAGAAATGAGATAGATAGATAGAAATGAGATAGATAGATAGAAATGAGATAGATAGATAGAAATGAGATAGATAGATAGAAATGAGATAGATAGATAGAAATGAGATAGATAGATAGATAGATAGAAATGAGATAGATAGATAGATAGAAATGAGATAGATAGATAGATAGAAATGAGATAGATAGATAGATAGAAATGAGATAGATAGATAGATAGAAATGAGATAGATAGATAGATAGAAATGAGATAGATAGATAGATAGAAATGAGATAGATAGATAGATAGAAATGAGATAGATAGATAGAAATGAGATAGATAGATAGATAGAAATGAGATAGATAGATAGATAGAAATGAGATAGATAGATAGATAGAAATGAGATAGATAGATAGATAGAAATGAGATAGATAGATAGATAGAAATGAGATAGATAGATAGATAGAAATGAGATAGATAGATAGATAGAAATGAGATAGATAGATAGATAGAAATGAGATAGATAGATAGATAGAAATGAGATAGATAGATAGATAGAAATGAGATAGATAGATAGATAGAAATGAGATAGATAGATAGAAATGAGATAGATAGATAGATAGAAATGAGATAGATAGATAGATAGAAATGAGATAGATAGATAGATAGAAATGAGATAGATAGATAGATAGAAATGAGATAGATAGATAGATAGAAATGAGATAGATAGATAGATAGAAATGAGATAGATAGATAGATAGAAATGAGATAGATAGATAGATAGAAATGAGATAGATAGATAGATAGAAATGAGATAGATAGATAGATAGAAATGAGATAGATAGATAGATAGAAATGAGATAGATAGATAGAAATGAGATAGATAGATAGATAGAAATGAGATAGATAGATAGATAGAAATGAGATAGATAGATAGATAGAAATGAGATAGATAGATAGATAGAAATGAGATAGATAGATAGATAGAAATGAGATAGATAGATAGATAGAAATGAGATAGATAGATAGATAGAAATGAGATAGATAGATAGATAGAAATGAGATAGATAGATAGATAGAAATGAGATAGATAGATAGATAGAAATGAGATAGATAGATAGATAGAAATGAGATAGATAGATAGAAATGAGATAGATAGATAGATAGAAATGAGATAGATAGATAGATAGAAATGAGATAGATAGATAGATAGAAATGAGATAGATAGATAGATAGAAATGAGATAGATAGATAGATAGAAATGAGATAGATAGATAGATAGAAATGAGATAGATAGATAGATAGAAATGAGATAGATAGATAGATAGAAATGAGATAGATAGATAGATAGAAATGAGATAGATAGATAGATAGAAATGAGATAGATAGATAGATAGAAATGAGATAGATAGATAGAAATGAGATAGATAGATAGATAGAAATGAGATAGATAGATAGATAGAAATGAGATAGATAGATAGATAGAAATGAGATAGATAGATAGATAGAAATGAGATAGATAGATAGATAGAAATGAGATAGATAGATAGATAGAAATGAGATAGATAGATAGATAGAAATGAGATAGATAGATAGATAGAAATGAGATAGATAGATAGATAGAAATGAGATAGATAGATAGATAGAAATGAGATAGATAGATAGATAGAAATGAGATAGATAGATAGAAATGAGATAGATAGATAGATAGAAATGAGATAGATAGATAGATAGAAATGAGATAGATAGATAGATAGAAATGAGATAGATAGATAGATAGAAATGAGATAGATAGATAGATAGAAATGAGATAGATAGATAGATAGAAATGAGATAGATAGATAGATAGAAATGAGATAGATAGATAGATAGAAATGAGATAGATAGATAGATAGAAATGAGATAGATAGATAGATAGAAATGAGATAGATAGATAGATAGAAATGAGATAGATAGATAGAAATGAGATAGATAGATAGATAGAAATGAGATAGATAGATAGATAGAAATGAGATAGATAGATAGATAGAAATGAGATAGATAGATAGATAGAAATGAGATAGATAGATAGATAGAAATGAGATAGATAGATAGATAGAAATGAGATAGATAGATAGATAGAAATGAGATAGATAGATAGATAGAAATGAGATAGATAGATAGATAGAAATGAGATAGATAGATAGATAGAAATGAGATAGATAGATAGATAGAAATGAGATAGATAGATAGAAATGAGATAGATAGATAGATAGAAATGAGATAGATAGATAGATAGAAATGAGATAGATAGATAGATAGAAATGAGATAGATAGATAGATAGAAATGAGATAGATAGATAGATAGAAATGAGATAGATAGATAGATAGAAATGAGATAGATAGATAGATAGAAATGAGATAGATAGATAGATAGAAATGAGATAGATAGATAGATAGAAATGAGATAGATAGATAGATAGAAATGAGATAGATAGATAGATAGAAATGAGATAGATAGATAGAAATGAGATAGATAGATAGATAGAAATGAGATAGATAGATAGATAGAAATGAGATAGATAGATAGATAGAAATGAGATAGATAGATAGATAGAAATGAGATAGATAGATAGATAGAAATGAGATAGATAGATAGATAGAAATGAGATAGATAGATAGATAGAAATGAGATAGATAGATAGATAGAAATGAGATAGATAGATAGATAGAAATGAGATAGATAGATAGATAGAAATGAGATAGATAGATAGATAGAAATGAGATAGATAGATAGAAATGAGATAGATAGATAGATAGAAATGAGATAGATAGATAGATAGAAATGAGATAGATAGATAGATAGAAATGAGATAGATAGATAGATAGAAATGAGATAGATAGATAGATAGAAATGAGATAGATAGATAGATAGAAATGAGATAGATAGATAGATAGAAATGAGATAGATAGATAGATAGAAATGAGATAGATAGATAGATAGAAATGAGATAGATAGATAGATAGAAATGAGATAGATAGATAGATAGAAATGAGATAGATAGATAGAAATGAGATAGATAGATAGATAGAAATGAGATAGATAGATAGATAGAAATGAGATAGATAGATAGATAGAAATGAGATAGATAGATAGATAGAAATGAGATAGATAGATAGATAGAAATGAGATAGATAGATAGATAGAAATGAGATAGATAGATAGATAGAAATGAGATAGATAGATAGATAGAAATGAGATAGATAGATAGATAGAAATGAGATAGATAGATAGATAGAAATGAGATAGATAGATAGATAGAAATGAGATAGATAGATAGAAATGAGATAGATAGATAGATAGAAATGAGATAGATAGATAGATAGAAATGAGATAGATAGATAGATAGAAATGAGATAGATAGATAGATAGAAATGAGATAGATAGATAGATAGAAATGAGATAGATAGATAGATAGAAATGAGATAGATAGATAGATAGAAATGAGATAGATAGATAGATAGAAATGAGATAGATAGATAGATAGAAATGAGATAGATAGATAGATAGAAATGAGATAGATAGATAGATAGAAATGAGATAGATAGATAGAAATGAGATAGATAGATAGATAGAAATGAGATAGATAGATAGATAGAAATGAGATAGATAGATAGATAGAAATGAGATAGATAGATAGATAGAAATGAGATAGATAGATAGATAGAAATGAGATAGATAGATAGATAGAAATGAGATAGATAGATAGATAGAAATGAGATAGATAGATAGATAGAAATGAGATAGATAGATAGATAGAAATGAGATAGATAGATAGATAGAAATGAGATAGATAGATAGATAGAAATGAGATAGATAGATAGAAATGAGATAGATAGATAGATAGAAATGAGATAGATAGATAGATAGAAATGAGATAGATAGATAGATAGAAATGAGATAGATAGATAGATAGAAATGAGATAGATAGATAGATAGAAATGAGATAGATAGATAGATAGAAATGAGATAGATAGATAGATAGAAATGAGATAGATAGATAGATAGAAATGAGATAGATAGATAGATAGAAATGAGATAGATAGATAGATAGAAATGAGATAGATAGATAGATAGAAATGAGATAGATAGATAGAAATGAGATAGATAGATAGATAGAAATGAGATAGATAGATAGATAGAAATGAGATAGATAGATAGATAGAAATGAGATAGATAGATAGATAGAAATGAGATAGATAGATAGATAGAAATGAGATAGATAGATAGATAGAAATGAGATAGATAGATAGATAGAAATGAGATAGATAGATAGATAGAAATGAGATAGATAGATAGATAGAAATGAGATAGATAGATAGATAGAAATGAGATAGATAGATAGATAGAAATGAGATAGATAGATAGAAATGAGATAGATAGATAGATAGAAATGAGATAGATAGATAGATAGAAATGAGATAGATAGATAGATAGAAATGAGATAGATAGATAGATAGAAATGAGATAGATAGATAGATAGAAATGAGATAGATAGATAGATAGAAATGAGATAGATAGATAGATAGAAATGAGATAGATAGATAGATAGAAATGAGATAGATAGATAGATAGAAATGAGATAGATAGATAGATAGAAATGAGATAGATAGATAGATAGAAATGAGATAGATAGATAGAAATGAGATAGATAGATAGATAGAAATGAGATAGATAGATAGATAGAAATGAGATAGATAGATAGATAGAAATGAGATAGATAGATAGATAGAAATGAGATAGATAGATAGATAGAAATGAGATAGATAGATAGATAGAAATGAGATAGATAGATAGATAGAAATGAGATAGATAGATAGATAGAAATGAGATAGATAGATAGATAGAAATGAGATAGATAGATAGATAGAAATGAGATAGATAGATAGATAGAAATGAGATAGATAGATAGAAATGAGATAGATAGATAGATAGAAATGAGATAGATAGATAGATAGAAATGAGATAGATAGATAGATAGAAATGAGATAGATAGATAGATAGAAATGAGATAGATAGATAGATAGAAATGAGATAGATAGATAGATAGAAATGAGATAGATAGATAGATAGAAATGAGATAGATAGATAGATAGAAATGAGATAGATAGATAGATAGAAATGAGATAGATAGATAGATAGAAATGAGATAGATAGATAGATAGAAATGAGATAGATAGATAGAAATGAGATAGATAGATAGATAGAAATGAGATAGATAGATAGATAGAAATGAGATAGATAGATAGATAGAAATGAGATAGATAGATAGATAGAAATGAGATAGATAGATAGATAGAAATGAGATAGATAGATAGATAGAAATGAGATAGATAGATAGATAGAAATGAGATAGATAGATAGATAGAAATGAGATAGATAGATAGATAGAAATGAGATAGATAGATAGATAGAAATGAGATAGATAGATAGATAGAAATGAGATAGATAGATAGAAATGAGATAGATAGATAGATAGAAATGAGATAGATAGATAGATAGAAATGAGATAGATAGATAGATAGAAATGAGATAGATAGATAGATAGAAATGAGATAGATAGATAGATAGAAATGAGATAGATAGATAGATAGAAATGAGATAGATAGATAGATAGAAATGAGATAGATAGATAGATAGAAATGAGATAGATAGATAGATAGAAATGAGATAGATAGATAGATAGAAATGAGATAGATAGATAGATAGAAATGAGATAGATAGATAGAAATGAGATAGATAGATAGATAGAAATGAGATAGATAGATAGATAGAAATGAGATAGATAGATAGATAGAAATGAGATAGATAGATAGATAGAAATGAGATAGATAGATAGATAGAAATGAGATAGATAGATAGATAGAAATGAGATAGATAGATAGATAGAAATGAGATAGATAGATAGATAGAAATGAGATAGATAGATAGATAGAAATGAGATAGATAGATAGATAGAAATGAGATAGATAGATAGATAGAAATGAGATAGATAGATAGAAATGAGATAGATAGATAGATAGAAATGAGATAGATAGATAGATAGAAATGAGATAGATAGATAGATAGAAATGAGATAGATAGATAGATAGAAATGAGATAGATAGATAGATAGAAATGAGATAGATAGATAGATAGAAATGAGATAGATAGATAGATAGAAATGAGATAGATAGATAGATAGAAATGAGATAGATTATAGTGTGATTGCTGTGGACAGGCAATGTTCTGGTATATAGTGTGATTGCTGTGGACAGGCAATGTTCTGGTATATAGTGTGATTGCCGTGGACAGGCATTGTTCTGGTATATAGGACTGCTTACATCATTGTTATATGGACCACTTTGCTCAAATGATCTTATATCAGTTATGGGCCCTGTTTAGAAACCTTTATAGCCACCAGCTGAATGGAGGGTTAGGCTGTAGGTCATGGAGGGTTAGGCTGTGGGACATTGAGGGTTAGTGCTGAGGAAGGGGAAGTTTAGGGTTAGGCTGCAGAAAGCGGAGGGTTAGGAAAGGGTTAAGGGTAGGGTTAGGTAAACACACTTACATGTCGGCAGATGACTCTTGGCAAGAAGCCTCATCACCGCCACTTCTTAAATGGAGACTGACGGCAATTGCTGGAACCCTGCATTCAGCTGCTGTACGATGGTCTTTCAGAAAAAAGACCATTGTACCCACAAACCACATCCATCAGTGAGACCTTGTATCAGAAACAGTGATTGGATGTTGCAGCAGTCCAATTAGCAGCATTAGCAGACAAGGTTTCCATCTTAATCTGGCAGGACAATTGTCCAGTGGTAGGTAATACTTGGGTGATTCATTGGAGAACAATCAGGACCACTGTATGATAAGATAACGCCTACGGCTGTCGTTGGATCTCTGTATATGTGGAGGGTGCCTATTATTTTGCTAGGCGAGAAAGAGGAGTTTCTACTTTTGGCTATATAGCGCTGGGATAAAATTATATCATGTTAAGAAAAGGTCCAGAAAGCAGACATCGCGTCACAGAAATAGTAATTAATATAATAGTATTTTGTAATCACATTAGCTGCAAATTACTAGTTCACTCGGCACAGACTAGTTTTACCATCTCCTCCCGCCAGGAAAGGCTTCCAGACTGGAATAAAACAAATTATTATTGTGAACTATGAATGACTCGGAGTCCAGCTCTGTCCTGCTCATAATTCTATGAGTGTTGAACACCTGTTGTATATTTCTGTCAATTTTGCATGCACATCATTTGTTCCAGAGACAGGAAGACAGATACAATGCATCCACCAGCAATTCATCCACCTTCTGTCGGCAAATGGATTTTTCCTGGTCGTTAAAACTTACATGAGAATATTTGCTGGAATATAAATATCACTGACCAGACAGGCTGGTTAACGAATAACCATAAAGACATTTTGCCAACTGCAATGCTGCCAGGTACAGCACACAGGGCTCACCAGTTTGGTGTCATAGGTGGCTCTAACCAGTGCAGTGCCATAGGTGGCTTTAACCAGTGTGGTGCCATAGGTGTTGTTATAGTAGCCCTTTAAATTACAATGAATCCCAACACCAAGTCTTCTGAGCACCATTTGGATCAATGCCCAACTAGGCATGTGACTATATGTAACCAATCAGTGTGGTTTTACACTGGGAACAAAAGCACAAAGTACTGTACATCACTTGTGCTAACTTCTGCATGTCCATAGGGAAGAGAGGTTAGGCCAACATGTAACCTAAGCATCTTAATATCAGCAGACAGAAAGAAGAGACTAATGAGATGGATGTGGTAAGGGTTTAAATTCAGACAATGGGCCTGATCCAGAACAACGCTTCGAAGCAAATTTACGCATGGCAGAGACGTAAAATCGCTGTTTTGAACGCACTGCGCATGCGTACCATAGAAAATACGCACATTAACGTGACGTAATTGTGAACGTATGGGCCATTTGCGTATGTGTCACGTAAATACTTACGTGTGGGCGTGCCAATTTTAAGTTACTCCAAAATACGTCTGAAATACGTGAAGTAGGCCGGGGGTGGTATTTAAAGTGTACAGTATGGGCGTGCTTAGCTGCGTAAATTCGTTCAGCCCATACGTACGTGTGCGTATGACACCGGTTATGTTTCAGCCCATCGTGTGCGTATGACACCGATTACGTTGGAAAAAGTTAAGGTAGGGTTTGGGAAGCGTATCTTGACAAAATACGTCCATGCAAGGGGTGTACCGAGGGGAGTGTAGCGAATTTACGCGCACGAAAATACGCTCCGCGAATAAACGTACGGCACACGTAGTTCTGGATCTACCCCATCAACTCATATCATACAAAATACAAGGATAATGGACCTGATTCACACTTAAGATTTTGCGTATTTTTAGGTGCATATATTTAGGAAGGGATATACTTCACAGGTGTAGTAACCTAATATACGCAATTTACATAGGACTTAAGAACAGGACGGCTCTGAATCACCATTACCAACCTATTTCTTCTAGGTTCATAGTAACTTAAGAAGGAAGGGGCGTGTCTGGAAAACTTAAGAATGAAGATAAGAAGATTGGGTGGAGGGAGGCATTTAAAAGAGGGAATGTGGGTGCTGTTAGGTAGAAACATTCTTAATTGACCGCCCTACGCACACAACTAAGAACCTGAACATAAGGTAGCCCTATGGCATTCATAAATTGGTTAAGAAGCTGAAAACCAGGAATGTGTCAGGGGAGTCACCTTGCTACTAGTTGCTTATCATTAAAAACCTAAAGCCTTCTTAAGTGTGAATCATGACCACTGTTCCCAATTAGGCACAGAGGATCCAAGGGCAGGCTTTATCTCCACAACCTAACCCTAAACCCTGACTATCCCCTTCCTTCAACCTAACCTGACCATCCCCTTCCTACAATCTTAACCCTGACTATCCCCTTCCTACAAGCCTAACCCTGACCATCCCCTTTCCACAGCCTAACCCTGACCATCCCCTTCCTACAGTCTAACCCTGACCATCCCCTTCCTACAAGCCTAACCCTACCCATCCCCTTTCCACAGCCTAACCCCGACCATCACCTCCTTACAGCCTAACTCTGACCATCCCCTTCTTACAGCCTAACCCTGACCGTCCCCTTTCCACAGCCTAAACCTAACCATTCCCACTCCGAAGTCTAACCTTTAACTGTCCCTTAACCATCCCCCTCCTGCAGCCTAACCCGACCCTAACTATCCTCATCTAGCAACTATATCCCTTTATAATTATAAATATTGCACAGTGGCATCAATGAAATACCCCTTTTTGTGCAGTGGCAACAGTTACTAAAGTGTTAACGTTTGATTAATATTAGTTTTTTTTGCTATTTGGAACCAAGTGCAGAAAATCTCCAAAAAACTGAGTGAACAATTTTTCGCAGCTGACACATAGTCCACCCCACACACACCGCCCCACAAACAAGCCCCCAACTTCTCCTAAGCCCAGCTAGCTATTGTGTAACTGACACACATTGCACCCCGCCCCCCTCCTCCTCCTACTGCCTCCCCAATAGCTGTGAATAATCAGTGTTTCACAAATATACGTGAGCACTGGGTGAGAAATGATCATTTTAAAATAGAGCCTCATTTGCATATAAGGAACATGAGATTTATGAAAGGAAACATAGAGGAGCACTACATCTGCGGAGGATCAGTCGTAATTTATATTGATTGTGACCGATCTTAAATTGTAAAGCACAGGCAAGATGGAGTGTGCTGTGGCGGCGTTATTGCCATGAGTCGAAGACTTTCCAGAGATTTATTAATAATCTTATCACAAACATGGCTCATGTCTTTCTCCCCCCCCCCCCTTTAAGACTCTTCTGCGGAATTTGCAGCAATTAGATATTTCAATACATGCATCTTCAAGCTCACTTGATCCTTCTCCGAAAATAAAGCCACCTATCATTACAATACAGTTGTTACTTTTTTTTTTCCGTGTGTGTCTGCTACTTAATAATCAATGTATTCATCATTAAAGTCTGAGGCCTCGAGCGATGGGTTTTAGCATATTCTAATGACTAGTGACTTGCAAATTACACTGACCTTTCATGTACACTCTGCAAGCACCTTGTTCTAATGCGAACTGTATTTATAGTTTGCCAATACAAACTAGCCAAAGATTGGATAATTACTGTAATCTATTAAGTGGATTGCTAGGCCCGCTCATTTGTAGCATGTACCATACAGGCGGATTTCAGAAGCCGGTCCTATCTTTCATCTCTCGCAAGGCCAAAGTCTGAAGAATGTCTCGTCTCCACTATGTACACACTTACTAATGTATGAAGAACAGCCCATCAAAGCTAATGGATCTTTCTAAAATGAAGAATCCACTTGGCTGTTACTGTCATAATGCTATTTGTGACTGACAAAAACCACAGCTCGGGGAGTGTAAACTGAGCTTAAGAATGTCAGGCAAAGTTCCATTTTCTAGTTATTACGATGACCTCCGAGTAGCACTTAAAGGTGTACAGTCTACCAGGCACCAGCAGCGATTACAAGACACTTTCATAAAGACACGGCTAAGCTGCAGGGAATCACGGTGAAAGGGAAGGCTCTTGCATACAATGTTGGATGTAGGATATAGGATCCACAGAACATGTTTTATTGTGTAGAGAATAGGCAGGATAAATGTGTGTGGAACAATATTGTGTAAGTGCGTCCTCTGCAATCTTACCTGAACATTCCAAAGAACAGAACATCGGACTGTGTTCACACTTAGGAAAGCTTTAAGAAGGTGCGGCTAAGCATGTATATAAAAGAATGTGTCCGCACCTATCTAAACCTAGGGCACTTAAAAGTGTATAGGGCATCCCTAACATTCCATTTGTATTCTCCTTAAGAAGGAGAATGTAAAGTTCTTTCCCCTTCCCTCGCTCCTTTCCATACCTGCCCACCCCACCCCACCCAACGTGCAGTGGCACGCCTCCTTCTACTTCCTAAAGTACTGGGGTCTTTAAAGACTGCAGGTACTCAATCTATGTACCTAGATACGAACGTAGATTGCATAAATGACCTACCACGCATTTCAGAAAATACTTCAGAAGCAACTGCTGCTAAAAGGTGAAGATGGTCCATTGTGTGATAAAAATAGAAGTTTAAAAAAAAAAATCCATAACGTTTACATTTTCCCACCCTCACATCGTAACATAGTTTCGCTCAAGTCTACACTTCCACCTGTTTTGCCCTTACTTCTTTGGACCTATTCCTAAACTCTGTTCTACTGCTTGTGTTAGTTGGATGATTTTCAGGCACCAGTGAAAAAAATGGCCTTGTGTAAGCAAATGAGTTCTAAAATTGTGCCGCAGAACCACACTCTACTGGACGCTTGGAGGTCGGATTGGCCGGGAATTGAATTAATGTGTACCCAGCTTAAGACCAATAAACAATCCTTGTTTCCAGGTAGCAGCATGTACACAAGGTCATTGTAACACTTCCTATACAAGAAATTGTGTGCATTGTGTTCTACAAATGTGTCTTTGGGTTTGTATTCAAATGACAGGAAAAGGTGGATTTCAAAATCTAAATATGCGTTTAGAGCCTTTAACAGACCCAGGAAGAATATCCAACACCTCTGATACTGACAATAATGTTTTATACTGAATAATTATGTATAAGGACACAGCTTCTGACCTCCAGAGATTTCGCTATGAGAACATATTTTGACCATATTTTACTAATGTGTATACAATATTCATGACAAATAAAAAGATCTAGTTAACCTTAATTAAATCCATTTGTCCTGGAGACAGAAGAGGGATCTTAACTTAAAGGGAATATACCATAAGATGATAAAAAATTTATTTAACACTAATTAGTTTTCTCTGATTATCAATGTGCATAAACAAATTATTTATTGCTACAATTTTTTTTACATGATTTGAAGTCCTCCAACAGCTTATCTAACATTTTACTGGGTGCGTCAACAAGCTGAGATGCTGGGGTCTGGCTTTGATCATTACACTCGGGGGCTGTGTTTAGCAGTTGTACTTTGCGAGTTGGCGGAGAGCTCTTTGTAAACACTGATTGATGCCATCAACACTATGTTTCTTGCACTTATCTACATTTAATTGTAAGAATTTTCTTACGATCTTATCTACATTTAATTGTAAGAATTTTCTTACGATCGTGATTTTATGCTTAACTTTAATGAACTATTGGTGAACTATGGACTTTTTAAGCATTAACTCCAGGCTGTAGATGAAGGATGTTTTTATATTATTTTTATTTGGGGGGGGGGAATTTATTTAATGATTTTAATTCCTCTAGAGGAACTGCATGCTCCCCCCACATCAAAATCACCTTCAGAAATAGTTGTCTAAAGACTGGAGACTAAAGAATGAGGCTTTAAATAATGAATGTTATTTTAAAATAGTTTTTAGACATATACCGTAAAGTTATAATACTCCTTGAGGATAATACAGCTCTAATGTAGGAGTATTATTCCACCATCAAACATGTAAATCAAAGTCATGTATGATAACACAAAATCCCACTTTTACTGATGACTTTTTTTTGCATATAATAAAGTTGAGTTCAGCATACACCGAGACAGAGCAAACTTCCATTTATCTGATCAGACACTACTCTCTGTGGTGGTTGGGGGTGGGATTGAGAAACAGGAAAGAGAGAAGAAAGGGAGCTGGCTGGCAAACAGGACTCTGTAGGGCGGCCACTAGTTGCCAGATAAAATACATGTTTACAAAACCACAGAATTCTTAGAGGAATATGGCTAAATTGTCCTAGGAGTGAAGGGAGATTTCCAAGCATTCAGAACCCCTTCCTGGCCAAATCGTATACCACATTTGTACAGTAAATTCCCCAGTGATATTTTAGAATAATTTTTTTTTAAATCTAAGAACCATTTCCTGGTTTGATTTGCGAGGCTTCTTTAAAGGATATTAAATTCTCCAAGGCCCCAACAACACGCAAGGTGGCATATGATGTAGTGAACAGTCATTTTTTGGAGCAGACCCCTGAAGTCTGTCAGCTTATCGTACTTTAAAATGTTTCACACTCCGCCTTCACTTGAGCTGCTGAGAGATAGATGGATGTGTGGGATGGAAACCCCGACTTTTCACTACTTTAAGATATTAAAAAGGAGATCATGCTGTGCAGGAGGAAAGCTAAGAAAACTGACAGATGAATCATTTAACATTATGTATCTTGGCATTTAAACAAATAATAATAAAATAAAGCTTTAAAGGGGATGATGCCGCTTGTCCAACAGCTTCCTACAGACTAGCAATTCTGCAATCCATGCTCACTTATCTGCCTTTATGGAGCAGATTCTCCGGTCCTTTACTTATTGGCAATACTTTTGGCAACTAAAATGGTGCATGACCCACATCACCTATCAAGAAGGCTGAAGGATGTACACGTGTAGCTTGCAGGGAGAGAAGTATATGAAAGAGGCTTTATAATATATCATTGGGTTTAACTAGGTACAGGAGATTGGCATTTTGCACAGGACGTAAAGTAGCACAACACAAGGCCATGCATTTAACCGGAGGGTGGTAGGTTCAGAGGGGCCATAGAGTCGCATACAGTACACTGACCTGTGTGATAGGAGCTCGACACCTCTGGATGCCGGATTGACAATTCTTTAGTCGACTCTGACTCTTAATCGACTGTTCAGTGTGGATGCCTGTCGGAGGGGCCTGGTTTGACTGGAGGGCGCATGTGCCCTCCAGATGTTACGCTGGGGTTATGATAGTAACCCTACTGTAGCAAGATTTGTACGGAACGCTGCCCGCTAAAGCACCCCCACACTTGTGCGGATCAGCGGTCAAAGGTACGGCTGATCCGCATGATGGACTTATGGTAGGCTGAAGCCCGCACAAGAGAGAGGAGTGACAGGGGGAATGCACTCCCCTCTTTCTGTCGGACGGACAGATATAAAATATTAATGTAAATAGAAATGTTTTAAAGAGTATTAAAGGTCTTATGGCATCAATAACATATAACAAGATGTATAGGCAAGCGCCAAACCATACGTAAATCAACTTAAGAGTGGTAGAGGGATGCCTTATCTTTTTCCGAGCATACATATACTTCCACAAGGCACTTGCACTTGTGAATCAATCCAACTGTTGGAACGCCCATACTGTATATTAGTAGCTCGTGTGCAGCTTATTTGCATTAAGAGCCTTGTCCCTCTAGCCATGCATGCAGGACTCATTACATGCCGATGCGTGCATCAGTCCTAAGTCAGCCGTCCGTGCATGTTTTCGGGTTCTGGGCATGGGTAGTGTTTCCGCTCGTAAAAATACGCACAGAGATTCTGCACTAAGTGTAAACACGGTGCAATATCTTCTGAATCTTGAACAAAATTGTGTCTCAAATAAGATCAAAGCCCATTTATAGGTTGTAAAGAAAAAGAGATAGGAAGAACGGATGGACCAAGTGCTTCTTCTCTGCCATCATATTCTAGGTTTCTGTTTCTTTGTTGGGTTTTATCTTTTAAACTAACCAATTAATATTAACAAATCCATCTGGTTGCTAAGAAAAGGGCCATACACCAATAAATAGCTCTATTTCTGAGTGCTGAGGGGACCTATCCAGCTCATCAGTTTTACAGGAAGATGGTGGCATAACAGTAATGACAAAGCACTGGAGGAAGAAACGTATGGATTTTATATTCTACATTAGATTTGTAGACGGAGCAGGTCTGCTCAAGAGATGTCACACAATGATCTCTTCTTCCCTCTCTCTCGCCTCTCTATGCTGACAGTGTATTGTGACAGAGTAATGGATGGGTAACATTACAGACACTGGTAATTAAAACAACACTAATTTTGTCTCAGTGGCTGAGCTTTGTTGTTTAAAATCATCTATCACAGACGTCATGCTCCTTACAATGAGAAGACGAGGCTCATTCTGCTCGGGCAACACTTCCAGAGTGATCCTCCGGTATCTGGGAGCTGACATCTTTTACTCCTAACTTTGTAACTGCTCATAATAAAACTAGACTGCAAGGTCCATGAACAAGCTTGTTATATTAGGGTCAATCAGATGATATCTTCCCTATGCCAAATTTGAATGATGTGGGTGGAGTCTGTTATACACAGATGATTGGACTGCCAGTTTAAGGAAGGGTACACACTGGGGCTTTATCGAATGATAATCTTTCCAATCAAACGTTCAAAAGACCGTTTCACCAGATATATCACCAGTGTGTACTGTCCAAAGATGCTCAAAAATATTTCGATAAGGTCTGTGATTATTTTATTTGATCTTTCGGAGCTCCTAATAGGACAGATCTACCATGGAGAGATATATTTTGCTTTTTGTAGGTGTGTCCTGTGCCTATTAGGAGATCTTTGGTCAGTA
Organism: Limnodynastes dumerilii; assembly: GCA_011038615.1. Taxonomy (NCBI): domain Eukaryota; kingdom Metazoa; phylum Chordata; class Amphibia; order Anura; family Limnodynastidae; genus Limnodynastes; species Limnodynastes dumerilii. The sequence continues at coordinate 505,576 of WWET01000415.1, forward strand.
CACACTGGTAAGATATCCGGTGATATTGATTGATTGTGTGATTGGAGAGATTATCTGCTGAAAAGCCCCAGTGTGTACCCTGCTTAAGAAGCAGATCTTGATTGATTGACCTTAAAAGTCCATAAAATAACATTTTATGTTGACACAAATTTTATAAAAATCTTTTTGAAAGTTGATCCTTTAAGAAGCTTATCCCTCTTATATCCTTTATGAACCACATAGGTAAACCTAAAATGAAATCCTTATAAAGTGGAATGCATCAATAGAAACAAGCTTGTGCATTAGGTATTTGTTTATGTCAACAGTCGAAATGTCAACAGTTGAGTATTATGGAGCAGATTCACACTTCAGTGTGAAATCCATAGGTGCGGTTTACCATGTAACTGCACCTAAGTGTCCCGTTCCCTCCCAGGCCCCACCTCCATTTTTAGGTGCCTAATAGCACTTTTGAGTGTCATTGGCTACCTTAAGATGCCACAGATGATTGGACCGCCAGTTTAAGGAAGGGTACACACTGGGGCTTTATCGAATGATAATCTTTCCATAATAATAATGATAATGTCAACAGTTGAGTATTATGGAGCAGATTCACACTTCAGTGTGAAATCCGTAGGTGCGGTTTACCATGTAACTGCACCTAAGTGTCCCGTTCCCTCCCAGGCCCCACCTCCATTTTTAGGTGCCTAATAGCACTTTTGAGTGTCATTGGCTACCTTAAGATGCCGTGCGTATTTTCCCTACTTAAAGGGGCGAGGTTCCTAAAAGCACCCGGTCATCCTCATTTAATAACACCTTCTCCCACTTTACCTAACTTTTTCCCCTTTGACACACCCCTTCTAAGTGAAGTACGTTTGAGCGGACTTGAAGTCTGCTCATAGATGATCCTCGTCCCTAATTACTGCGCACATTGCATTAAAAAAGCAACTACGCATGTGCAGTAGTTAACTTCCTATATATACGGACCTAAGATGCCGGAGCTTCTTAGGTGTGAATCAGGGCATATGTTAGTATTACATATATATTATTACATTTCTGAGGTTATTTTTATGAGCTGCCTGCATTATATAAAGCCTACAGACGTGAAAAATAAATACTAACATAGGGCCGGATCCAGACTTAAGTAAGTGCTTGAAATGAGTTACTCCTGGGCTAAACCATGTGGATTGCAGGGGAGTCATATTTCATCTGTTGCAAACATTATTAGAGTTGAGAGGTGATGTTTCCTATCCCAAGTCTAAATAATAGTGTGATAGTAAAGCTGGTCAGTATCTGTGTGCAGTAAGTCATTCAAAGATATACAGTATCCCTGCATGCAAAGAATACAATTATCTTGACTCCCCCTGCAATCAACATGGTTTAGCCCAGGAGTAACTCATTTCAAGCACTTACTTGAGTCTGGATCCAGCCCATTATACTCAACTGTCAACATTTTGACCTGTCGACATTTTATACCAGATCTCTGTTTCATTCAACCAAAAGAAAGCTGTTTAGGGATTTGTTATGAGATTTATGTACTTCAGGAAGGTTTGTACGATGCCACTAAGTGGATGACGTGGGCGCTCAGCAATGCATCATGTTATAGTTGTAGACGTACTAGACAGTCATTTCTAGACATTATAGTCACCGCCGTTAGGAGTGCGATTTCCACCATGTTCCAATGCAAGCACCAGTTGTGGTGGAATTACATAGCAGAGCATGTTTGCTGTCATAGTATGCGGCCATAGATTTATATACATTGGAAATGAAATTCTACGGTAGATTTATACATCCACAGGATAGCCCCAATCCCTTCAGGGGCATGTCAGGGACTAGGGCTGGCACATGCCACAGTTTACTATAAGGGTTATACATGCCCTAAGATGAAGTGGAACAAATTACCATTGCCCATAACCACAGACAAACTACAGAACACGTCCTCATGAGCAGAAATCCTTCCCAGTTTACAATAATATGGAGCTAAAAAAGAGAAATGCTCCTTGAAGTTCATACAGTACATAGTATCAAATATGTACTTCAAGAATAAGCAGTATATATAATGTACGCTAGTTAGGATTAGAGAGCTAGAGGGTTTAGCTGAACACTTCAGAAACAGAGTTCAATAATATAAGGTTGGTGGGTTTGCTTTGTTACGTTTTTGACGTTTAAACATTTCGGGCAGTATTCAGAAATCCGGTATTAACGAAAATTCTATGCGTAGTTTTAGGATCGGATTTATTTAGCATCAACTGCGCATGCGTAGTAATAGTGATACGCCATCTACGTTGAAGTTAAGGTCGGAAATGGCTAAGGGACGGACTTCGGGAATCGGGCGGAGAGTAATGCGACCTTAAGTGCTGCGGAAATATACGGACCTAAGGATTTGCATAGAAATGGGCCGGGGGGAAGCATGTAGATGAGGGAAAGTGGGCGCGCTTACAGAGTTAGGGCCGGTAATATACGCAACTAATACACATAAGGCTGGAAGTGAGTGCAGCCAGATAGGGCAAGTCAATGCAGGTGGAAGTTTAGGTCCAGCCGGAGGTTGCGAGGGGAGTGACTGTTTTTTCTGGTGGGTGTAACCTGCTCCAAACTTCCACTTAGTTGCGTATATTTGCAGCCCGATCGCCGACAGATCTCTGAATACGGCCCTTCATGTAGAAATGTCGTGATGCCCAAGTAGGTGAAAATATTCTGAAAATCAGGGGTTCTCAACCAGTACTAGTACCCCTGGTGGTGCTCAGACCCCTGTCTAGTGGTACTCAGGGTAACTGGGCAAGCTTGTCAGGGGGTAGCAGCTGTACATGTACTTTAACCAGGTGCGATAGCGATAGAGGGATGAATGGATTATGTAAAAAATGTACTTTAAAACTACGGTAAAAGTAAGAAGATGTAAGAAAAAGAAAATATATATTTATATGTCTACTTGATCTGCAAAGTGGTACTCGTCTAGTGGATAACTGGTACTCCCAGATAAAAGGTTGAGAACCGCTGCTGTAAATTATTAAACTGTGTTTGTAAAGCCTAGAGAGGTATTTTGTTGGGGAATACTTAGCCATGAAGTCACCAGAAGAAGGTGGGTCTTGAATAGGGTCACATTTTAGTCATTTACCTTCTTAAACGACAGAAGCTTGTCAATGCAGGATCAATGAATGGAAGATCGACAGTGATGCCTGACTGACAAATCTGTACTTGACAGGGGTGCCTGATTGATACTTCTTCACTCAACAGAGAGGCCTGATCCGAAGTTCTGTACTTGACGCAACATGGACGGGTGAGTACTATACTTAATGTTAGGTTTAGGGTTTTTGTAAGGATGCAGTTAGAGTTAGGTTAAGGTTAGCTTGCGGTTAGGGTTAGAGTGTGACTGGAGATGTAGTTATGGTGAGTTTTATAGGGCAAGTGCTCTGGGCGTCAATATACACCCAGGTCCAAAGGGGCGCAATAATAAAAATTTTATTATTTTTTTTAAAACAGTCTAATAAGGGCTCCATCAAGCCTAGTTACGCCACTGGGTCTGATTTTAGTGTTGGCAACATTATGGTCGACATAATAATACTACTATTATTGCAGCCAGGATAACAACACTCTTGACTTGATGATTTTTGTTTAGATTCAAACACAATTTACGATACTGTGTCAAGTGTATGAAAATCGATATAAGTACTATAGATCCCGCATACCACACCTTGAATTTTAGATATTAATTGGGTCTTACCAGGTAAAAAAAAATATATCTAAAATGTGAAAAGTGTACAGTGACTAACTAATTGTATTCTTCAGATCAGTTATAAGGCAAATAAACAATAGACACAATGGGCCCGATTCAATTACTTGCGATGACAGGAAAAAGCTTGCCATGTGCTTTTTCCCATCATATGTGGTATGAAACGTAAGCTAATTGTTAACTTCGCATCGCAAATAACACGGACGCAAAGCTAATTACATTGGTCCCAATCACTCAGTAATAGAAACACTGATGCAAATAACGAATATGAATTAAACCTCTAGGAGCCAGCTCCTTCACTACCACTCCAGAAGAGGTGTCAGTTTTGCAAGACTGAACCACAACCAACCATTAATCAAACTACCTTGTCCATTCCGCAACATGATTCTGAAACGCCCATGGTTACAAGTTATTGATTATGGCACACTCATCTCACTACAATTCCTATTTATTAACAAGTGCGGAAAAAAAAGTTTAGCCAAACACAATAACGTCTCTTTCAGGATGGAATTTACATTGAAATATCTCTTGTTTCACAAGCCAAACAGTGGAAGACACGGATATTAACCGAACATATTATATTCCAAATAAACTAATTGCACACCGAACAGCTAAACTCATCATTACCAGTCTGGTACAGCGGCGGATGTTGTTTTCCTAAATCTTATTTCACATTATTTTTGCTCTCACAGAAGGAAACACAAGTTATTTTCCTAAAACTATTTCTCATTTCCATGAATTTATTATTATTTTTTTTTGCCTTAAGAGATTGTTGTAATGTGTGTTAAAACACACCAAGCAATTTAATCTCCATAATCCCAGAAATAAAAAAAAAAATACTGTATTAGACAGAAAATGCAAAAATATATGAATACTGTTAATTTATATGACTCTGTTGTCTCTGGTGCTGCTCAAATGCGCCACCCATAGGAGACAGATTGATATAGCGTCCTTTGTTATGCTCATTTTAATGCTTCCTAAATGTAAAAAATGAATCCGCCACAGAAGCTGACAGAGGCATTTGATGGGAATGACTGATTTCCCACAACTGTACCTGCAGAAAATTGATGATAATGCTGTCTAACCAATTCATTATGATTTGTGACTTGATTCGCAAGCCGGTTGAATTTATAAATGTGCTAGTCATATGTTGTGTATAATTTGACAAAGTACCATTCTCCTAAGAAACGTTCGTTGACCTCAGTTTATTAAGATTGTACAAGATCTGGTATTAAAGCATTAAACAAATAGGGGGGGAAAACATGCTTGATAATTAAGCAGTGTTATAGATCTATGTACACAGAACTGAAGCAAATACAGTGTGTGAAAACCCGGCCACACATTATATCATAGCAGGATTATCGTTTTGTGCATTGACAGATTTGTAGGAACATAACAAAGCGATCCAACCATTGCATTTAGCAACCGTCGCTGGGCCAATAATATTATTGGATAGCCCTTAAGTTTTCACAATGTCATGCCACAGGTAATAAAAACATAGTAAGTGATGGTAGATAAGAGCCACACGGCCCATCCAGTCTGCCCAGTTGTTTATTTAAAACTATACTGACCTTAGACCTTATCTGACCCTCCATTAAGTTTGATATTTAGGATATTCTTATATTTAGCCCAAGCATGTTTACTCTGTTCTACTGTGTTACCTCTACCCCCTCAGATGGGAGGCTATTCCACTTATCTATCACCCTTTCAGCGAAAGATGGGCACACACTTCTCCAATGTGAGCTTCAGCCGTTCTGCTGGCCTGACATTAGATAAGTGAGTACATTCACATGTCCACTCATAACATCCAATCCTGGTCGGTTAAAATAATTTTTAAACCTGCTTAAAAATCAGGAGATGCAACCACCAATCACTCAACCAAATTACAAGTGTGTATGTTCACACAACTGGTTTATCCAATTTAGCTCCCCATTGTGACATTATGCAGAGCCAGCTCTGTGTGTGAGTGACAGGGCCCTATCAGCAGATGCACTTTGGAGGTCTTCAGTAACATTGGACAGTGTGTATCATGGTTTGGGCACTGTATCTGCAGTAACATTGGACAGTGTGTACATGGATTGGGTGCTGTATCTGTGTAACATTGGACAGTGTGTACATGGATTGGGTGCTGTATCTGCAGTAACATTGGACAGTGTGTACATGGATTGGGGGCTGTATCTGCTGTAACATTGGACAGTGTGTACATGGATTGGGTGCTGTATCTGTTTATTTAAAACTATACTGACCTTAGACCTTATCTGACCCTCCATTAAGTTTGATATTTAGGATATTCTTATATTTAGCCCAAGCATGTTTACTCTGTTCTACTGTGTTACCTCTACCCCCTCAGATGGGAGGCTATTCCACTTATCTATCACCCTTTCAGCGAAAGATGGGCACACACTTCTCCAATGTGAGCTTCAGCCGTTCTGCTGGCCTGACATTAGATAAGTGAGTACATTCACATGTCCACTCATAACATCCAATCCTGGTCGGTTAAAATAATTTTTAAACCTGCTTAAAAATCAGGAGATGCAACCACCAATCACTCAACCAATTTACAAGTGTGTATGTTCACACCACTGTTTTATCCAATTTAGCTCCCCATTGTGACATTATGCAGAGCCACCTCTGTGTGTGAGTGACAGGACCCTATCAGCCGATGCAGCTTGGAGGTCTTCAGTAACATTGGACAGTGTGTACATGGATTGGGTGCTGTAACATTGGACAGTGTGTATCATGGTTTGGGTGCTGTAACATTGGACATGTGATTATCATGGATTAAGTGTTGTATCTGCTGTAACATTGGACAGTGTGTATCATGGATTGGGTGCTGTATCTGCTGTAACACTGGACGACAGTGTGTATCATGGATTGGGTGCTGTATCTGCTGTAACATCGGACAAGTGTGTATCATGGATTGGGTGCTGTATCTGCTGAAACATTGCACAGTGTTTATTATGGATTGGGTGCTGTGTCTGCTGTAAGATTGGACATTGTGTATATGGATTGGGTGTTTTATTTGCTGTAACATTGGACAGTGTGTATCATGGATTGGATGCTAAATCTGTGTAACATTGGACAGTGTGTATCATGGATTGGATGCTGTATCTGCTGTAACATTGGACAGTGTGTATCCTGGCTTGCGTGCGCCGTATCTGTGTAACATTGGGGAGGGGGTATCATGGATTGGGTGCTGTATCTGTGTAACATTGGACAGTGTGTATCATCGATTGGGTGCTGTATCTGCTGTAACATTGGACAGTGTGTATCATGGATTGGGTGCTTTATCTTCTGTAATATTGGACAGTGTGTATCATGGATTGGGTGCTGTATCTGCTGTAACATTGGACAGTGTGTATAGTGGATTGGGTGTTGTGTCTGCAACCTTGGTCTGCTGTAGGATTGTGGAAACAGTCAGGTCAGAAGTTGGATCTGGATTGGATTGGACAATTGAGTAACCGCTAAAGTGCTCTGGACAATCCATCCCTGAGTCACAGAGACATTGGAATCAAGTGAATAATACTGGCAAAAAACAGGCAATCTCATGCTTGTATTTAGACGTCTGCAGCTATACATACAGTCTTGTGTACATAGTGTATACAGAGTTAAGTAATACCCCTTTCAGATCACCTCTAAAAACCTGGGTTTTTTGGAGAAAATCCCAGGTGTCGGAGGAAACCCGGCTTTTGGTGGTGATCTGAAAGGTACCAGGGTCCTGGTTGCAGGTCATTAGTCCCAGGAATCAGACACAGGAACAATAGAAAGGTTTTTCAACCTGGGTCTCACCTAACACACCTGATTGGAGGGATTATTTTACTGATGCCTAGCAACAGTAAACAAATCCCTCTCTGGGAGCTGCGTGCTGCCCATACACTGTCAGGGCAGACCCAAGACCAATAATTTCCCAGGTCTAGACTGCACTGTAAAAGGTTCTGACCCAGAAAGTTGGTCTTAATACGGGTTTTTTTTTTCTTTTGCCCCGGCATATTGCCTTTGGTGATGAAAAAGTGGTATAACTGAACCAAATTGCAAATCTTCAGCTGGACAAACCATGCTGCAATGTGAGAGGGCCAATGAATTTAGTTTGTTTTCATTTAGGGAAAATACTGTCTTCAGATTACACACAAATAATAAACAACTGTATTTATAAACTGTAATTTAGAGTTGAGCCACAAAACCTCGACTCTCATTCTGTTTGCACAGAAGCCTCGCTCTCCCCTTCAGCATGGTGTTTATAGGTGCAGCTGTACTCTCCGTTACTCCGGATCCGCTCCTGTATGTTTCAGAATGAAATGCTAATATTGCAGTTGAAACTTCACCTTGTTGGATAACGAGGCTTTTGGCTTGTTTTCTTTTTATAGTCTCTGATGATAGAAAAGGTTGAAGTCGGGCTATCAGATTAGGTTTGTCCTAATGGGAAACATTAGATGACAAGCCAGAGTAATGGGCTAATGCTGCTCTTTATCCTGTAAAATTGGGTAACCCTATCCTCCTATTAGTGCAGGGCCTCCGAGTTCTCCTTTTCTCTTTTCTGATGGAAAACACTTTTGAATCTCTAAATGACAATGATTTATTGCTCAGAAAAGTCATAATGTTTTTAAAGGAGAAAATTGAGCAAAAATCTGCTCAATTAACTAAATTTTGAATGAACTTGCATTGTAATGTTGTAAAAACAGAATGAGCAGATAAACTCTTGTAAAAATATCCCGACAGCAAAAGACTATTGTTTTCCATTTGTCTCAACTACAGCTTATAGCAATATAGACTTAAGGGCCTGCTCTCCCCTTAAAGTAACCCCCTACTTGAGGATCAGGCAATTCATCTATCTATCTATCTCTGTTTATTTATAAGGTGCCACAAGGTGTCCGCAGCGCTGTATACAGTACAGACATACAGGGCAGGGGTGAACAGCATAGTACATAATAAAATACAATATAAATATAAAAATATTACAAAATACAATAAACTGAATCAAGCACAGACAGTAATGCAAAATGCGAGGTGTCAAGCTTGTTAGATCAGGGAGGGGGGATAATGTGCAGTGAGAGGTTGAGAGGGAGCCACCAGGTGGGGACAGGGTAAAAGGGTAACAGAGGAGGACAAGAGTGTATGGAGTTAGAGGAAGAGTGGTGAAGGAGGGAACGACACTACGATGGAGAGCCCTGCTCACATGAGCTAACAGATGGCATAAGGCGGGGGAAGGAAGGAGAAGAAGGGATGGATGTAGGATGCAGGGCCGTATTCAGAGATCCGTCGGCGATCGGGCTGCAAATATATGCAACTAAGTGGCAGGTCGGAGCAGGTTACTCCCACCAGAAAAAAAGTCACTCCCCTTGCCACCTCCAGCCGGACCTAAACTTACACCTGCATTGACTTGCCCTATCTGGCCGCATTCCCTTCCAGCCTTATGTCTATTAGTTGCGTATATTACCAGCCCTAACTCTGTAAGCGCGCCCACTTTCCCTCATCTCAAGGCCCCCCCCCGCCCATTTCTATGCATATCCTTAGGTCCGTATATTTCCGCCGCACTTAGGGTCGCATTAGTCTCTGCCCGATTCCATTTCCGTTCACTTCCGGCCTTATGTGTATTAGTGGCGTATATTACCGGCCCTAACTCTGTAAGCGCGCCCACTTTCCCTCATCTCAATGCCTCCCCCCGCCCATTTCTATGCAAATCCTTCGGTCCGTATATTTCCGCATTACTCTCCGCCCGATTCACAAGTCCGTCCCTTAGCCATTTCCGACCTTAACTTCAACGTAGATGGTGTAACACTATTACTACGCATGCGCAGTTGATGCAAAATTGATCTGATCCTAAAAATACGCACAGAACTTTAGTTAAAACCGGATCTCTGAAAACGGGTATATATATATATATATATACACATACACACACAATATATATCAATATACTGTATAATGGATATATATAGCCTATATGCCTCAGGATAAAGTTTTATTCCTCCTGTGTACTCAAATTATCCCCCATGGTACAACTCTATATGCCCCATAATGAAGTCCTTTTATATACCTTAATTGTGCTCAAATTATTTCCCTAATAGGCCTTGATAAAGAGCTCTATTATGGGGATAATGTAGCCACAATTAAAGAGAAATAAAGAGCTTTATTATGGAATAATATAGGTGCCCATTATGGTGGAAATTTTGAGCACAAATAAGGAGATATAAATAACTTTATTAGGTGGTATATATAATATATACTTCACGTAATACATATTATATTTATAGAGGGTTGGTGCTGGCCTCTACATTTTCAGATGCGTCCCCCCTCAAGTCTCACATTCTGGGGGCTTAATGGCGGCTGTATCATTGCTTGAAATTATCTGGAAAAAGAAATTTGCTATTTCCCTCTCCTCAACAGATTCAGGTTGTGGCAGTTATGGCGGGTATAAAGTTAAGGTAAGGCTTCGGCAAGTATAAAGGTTGAAATTTTATTTTTGTTGTAGGTGGGGGGGGTGGGGGGCCCAAGCTGATCTTTTGCACCTGGGCCCATGAACCTTTAGCTACGCCCCTGGGCTTCGGCAAGTATAAGGTTAGGGTTAGACTGCGGTGGGTATAAGGATAGCTGTGGCAAGTATATGGTTAGGTCTAAAGGGGAAGGTTAGAGATAGGCTATGAGGCATGGAGAGTTAGGACTCAACAAGGGAAAGGTTAAGGTTAGGCTGTGGGAAACTGCCATTGCCAGAAGTCTACATGGTGTTTGGAAAAAACACCATCGTAACCGCAAACTACTTCCACATTAAGCTTTTAGCCTTATTAGCCCATTGGCTGTTACCTAAACATTATTGTATGTAATCACACATTATATACAGCTGTTTAATGCAGGATAGACTGTGTCCCGTCCCAAGTACTTCAGGTTACCATTATCTTTGGTTATACGTTCAAAGAGAATATTTATTCAACCATAGAGACACCTATAGGAGAACAGTGTCCGCTCTGTGAGTAAAGACACTTTGTCAATGATAATAGATCATGACCAGACACATTCATTCTGATGAGAAGGTGACAGTGGCATCAAAACCAGGCATTACAAGAACATGGAAAATCACTTAGGCAGAAGAGTAATGAGCACCTTGTGGACCAATTTGATAAAACCAGTTCTTAATGAACTGATAGGTTGTGTTCCCTGCAATATTAATCCAGCCAAGAAAATTATCTCATCCAGGTGAACACAGTAATATAAGTGTGGGCAATGGTACAAATCTGTAAAGGCTAAATATACCGTCATTGATGTATATCATAAATTACAGAAGAAGGTTTGATTGTAACTAAGTATTGACCGTGAAATTTTTATGCCATAAAATATGTTGCTGGTGAGTGCAGCTTTGTAAAAAATCTCTGTTCATTGCAATTGAAATTTGAAAATATAAATCATATATATATATATATACCCCAAGATCAGTTAATATATTAATTCATTTAAACTAAGTATTTGAAATTTTTATGCCATAAAATATGTTGCTGGTGAGTGCAGCTTTGTAAAAAATCTCTGTTCATTGCAATTGAAATTTGATTTGAAAAATCATATATATATATATATACCCCAAGATCAGTTAATATATTAATTCATTTATATATAT
>WWET01000415.1:520098-534081 GCA_011038615.1 Limnodynastes dumerilii
GTATATTGTGTTACTGGTAATGGCAGTGTTGCTGGACATTCTCTATCCTTTGTGTATGTTACAGATAGAATGGTATAGTCTGTTACTGGGTAACGGCAGTGTTGCTGGATATTCTCTATCCTGTGTGTATGTTACCGATAGAATGGTATAGTGTGTTACTGGTAATGGTAGTGTTGCTGGACATTCTCTATCCTGTGTGTGTATGTTACAGATAGAATGGTATAGTGTGTTACTGGTAATGGCAGTGTTGCTGGACATTCTCTATCCTGTGTGTATGTTACAGATAGAATGATATAGTGTGTTACTGGGTAATGGCAGTGCTGCTGGGGCATTTTCTTTCATTGTATCTGTTGCTAGCAGATTACCCCTGTGCCTTTCACACACCTGTCTGCACTAACCTACAAATTGATCTGAGCAACTTCCATTTTTAAGAAGAATTTAACTTCTGACTCTTTAAAAACGTCCTTTATATCGTCAGATAGGTCTTAAAATTAGCTCAATCTTTAGGCCTTTTTTTTTTAATGCAAGTAGCTTCTTCATAGAGAATGCAAATTGAAAAGTAAAAATTAAGTCATACTTGGCAGCCATTTAAGTGACTTAAAAAGATTATTACTAAACATTGCTCTTATAACAAAACCAATTTTTAATCTTCACAAGGGCATGAAAGGTGCCAATAATAAATGCCCAAAGGGGGGGTATATTAGGTGCACAAGATAAATGCTTAAAATATCAAATTGCTGCTGATGTATTTACCAGTGGACGCATGGTTTTGTTAGGAATTAAGAATGAACACAAGACGTGTTAATTTAAACATCGTCCAATAGAAGCTGTGAGATTGCTGGACAATGTGTAAATGTAATGCAGCGCAAATTAGGAATAATGCAAGAATCTTAGAAACTTAACGTTAAAAGTACCATTTCCAGCTCAGTGAACCAAGGACGCGCGCAGTAGTACGTACCTTCATTTTCCACTTGACTTTTCTAAGTTAATAGAAAAGATTTGGTCTTACCTTGCTTTACATAAAAGCCGTTTATTGCAGTATATAGTGTGTTTCACCTCTGAAAGTCATGATTGTGCCGATTTTAAAACTGCGCTGTACCTTATTAAACTGAATATATCGATTTCGACCTCCAGGATCTACACATGGGTGCTGAGGCGGAATTAGACAGTGGGATGTGAGTTTGGTTGGGGGAGGGGGCATACGCTGAGATTTTGCCCCTCTAACAGGCGTGTACAGTGCGGACAATGCTCAGAAAGCGTAGACAGCGATGAACACTCAATCTATGGCTGCTGAGTAAGTGCTGTTGCCAGCGGCTGATGTGTGTCTGTGTGTATGTGTGTGTGTGTGTGTGTGTGTGTACGTCTGTGTGTGTGTCTGTGTCTGTGTGTATGTGTCTGTGTGTGTGTGTGTACGTCTGTGTGTGTTAAATTGGGCACCGCCATGGCTGCAGTTTTTAGACTGGGAACCAATGAAGACGTTGGGTTTTATGCATGGGACCAAGTATGGCTGTGGGTTTAGACTGGGCACCACCTATGGATGTGTATATAAGACTTGCACCAGGTATGGCTGTTCATATTAGAGTAAGTACCAGGAATGACTGTGGGCATTAGACTGGGCACCACTGTGTATAGCAGACTGGGTATAACTTATGGCTGTCTATAGAAGACTTGGCACCGGACAGGACTGTATATTAGACTGGACACCGGACAGGACTGTATATTAGACTGGGCACCGGATAGGACTGTATATTAGACTGGGCACCGGATAGGACTGTATATTAGACTGAGCACCGGCGAGGACTGTATATTTGACTGGGCACCTGATAGGACTGTATATTTGACTGGGCACCGGACAGGACTGTATATTAGACTGGGCACCTGATAGGACTGTATATTCGACTGGGCACCGGACAGGACTGTATATTAGACTGAACTCCGGATAGGACTGTATATTAGACTTGGCACCGGACAGGACTGTATATTAGACTGGGCACCAGATAGGACTGTGTATTAGATTGGCAGTGTATATTTAACAACTGCAAAATGTCATACTACACTGTGTAAGTATTCAGTAACCCAAACGATGGCCCGAATCCAGACTTCAGACGTATGAAAGGGAGCATTTACGCTCCAGATGTTACGGACAGATCTTCTGTTATACGGAACGCTGCACATACGGAAGGCATGCGGGGGGTCAGGATCCGCTCCTATATACTGAATTAATATTGAAACCGTAAAGCTACACTATGAACTTATTGGTTTCATAGTTTCCTGTGTACATGGACTATAGGCTACAAAACAAATGTAATATTCCCTGGTAATCACAAATCACCCTTCCAACATGTAATTTCCACTCTGTCAGAATGTCCCTCGTAGAGCTTTACCAGTGTAACCAACAGGTCAATCAAAAAGAGGATTCCAAACATTGGACCGGATACACACTTAAGAGTAAAATTGCGAACTTAAATATTAGCACGTTACAAATCCGCAATACCAATTCAAAGTAAAGAAAGAATCCGATTAACCACTCCCCCTGAGTCAGGACTGCAACATACAGACGTAATTCTTTCCAGCATATAATTAGGTACGTGCGGACTTTATAAGCTGTGAATCGTCGTACGTTTAGGTGCTTAAAATTGATGATTCAAAGATACCTAACTAAACGCACTGATTGGGCTTTAAAAAAAAATAAAACTCATGCTCACATTAACATATGTTCACAACAGTAACCATTAAAAAATAAACCTTGAAATAAGAATAAACATGACAAATACAAATAAACGTATACTACATGAAGTTACAAATAAAATGGATTCACTATATATATATATATACACACACACATATATACATATACACACACACATATATACATACACACACACACACACACACACACACACACACACACACACACACACATATATATATATAGACTTTTATCAAACATTTTTAAAATAAACATTTAAAAAATAAAAGCAACAAAAACAATCAATACAGTTAAATAAAATTAAATGTAATGGTGTTTGTTCACAAAATTAAAAGTAATTGAAAATGTAAAAAAAAATACCTTAACAAACTAATAACACCGTTACAATGTTAAAGTCTTGCACAAAATGTAAAATCAGCATAGGATTAAATAAACAAGCTTTTATTTGTTGCGTTTAAAAACACACATCCATTGATTATAAACACGCAGCAGGTGTGGGCTTAACTAAGTAAAAGAAGAGACAATACGGTTCTTCAACTTATGAGTGGTTGAGGGCGACCTTAACTCTTCCCGTACATATGTTAGTTTCTGCAAGGCTCTCCTAGCTGTGACTCAGTCCTCACTCTGTAGAAACGCCCATACTGTACATTAGTAGCCCGTATGCTGCTCATTTGCATTAAGAGTCTTGTCCCATGCATGCTGGACTCGTTACATGCCGATGCATCAGTACTAAGTCAGACGTTCGTGTATGTGAATCAGTCGGCCAGGGTGTCCGTGCGTATATTTGGGTTCTGGGCATGCGCAGGTTAACTGATCGTAAAAATACGCACGTAGATTCTATACTTACTTAAGTGTGAATTCTCTCCATTCTCTCCAAGCGTTGGTTTGTAGACATTAATTGTAAAATGCATATCATGAAAATATTTACATTTTAATGGAATGATTATTTAATAACTTCTCTCTATTCACCTTTAAGACACCCAGTCTTATAATAGAAGGGTCACATTGTATTTCTTAAATAACATTTGCAAGAGAACAAGTTGCAACCTACATAAAATATATAGATAGGCTACCGGTCTGCAGCGCACTACACTGTTCCTGAAACTAGCTGATGTACATAGACGCATTAATTGATGTTTTTGGCCAGCGGCGGCTCAGAGACCTAACGGATCACCTCCGCCTCACTCTTTTGTTATTCATCCATCAGACAGGGAAAATAGGAGCCAAATGTCCTTTGTAACTCTCATAAAGTGCTGCTGACTACTAATGTTAATTATCTCCTCAGCTTTTGGCACCTGTCTATTTCCAAGGCTTTCAACTCCTCAGTTTTTTATTTTATTAAACAGCAGGATACATCTTTTAAGGCTAAGTAGGCTTGTGCTGTATCCAATCCAGGTCCTGGGGTTTCATAAATGGAGACTTTGGTAATGGAACCCCCCTATACCTCCAATGTAAAGTCCATAGCACGCTCTCTGTGCAAATGTACAGCAGTCACACCGGCCTAATGAATATTTCAAAAGGAAAACAAGACTATAGATCAGTGGGTAATAAATTACAAGAGATATTTTTGACTTTGAAAAGCTTCTAGTCTAATAATCAGTGAGGTATATTTCTAAAAGTGACACAACGACTCGCTGCCATCTTTCAAAACGAAGGTGAACTATTCCGCTACAATCAGAAATTATCCTTGTTCAGTCCTTTCACAGCTGCCTTTAAAAATCATTGACATTCCCCTTTCTTTCTGTTCATAATATCAACTTACTGGGGTCTGCTAAGAGCAGTGACCTTCACAAATGGCCTTAATCAGAGTCACGCCGCAATCCAAAAACGCGGCAGGTTTACTTTCAACGGCCACTTAGTCTGAAATAAAGTTTTCTTAGCCGATAGGTACGTTTTCAAAATGTTGTTAGGGGAAAGGTGATGGATGTAGTGTATGCGGATAGCAATATTTATCAGGATGGGCTTTACACTGTGATGGCCCTTTATTTTTGACAGTGATACAGCCAAAAACATCTGAATTGGTGCAGTATCATTGCCGACACCTTTATAATAAAGAAGATTTAAATCCTGGAACAGGTACAATGTTGCATGCTCTTATTTCAACAAGGTACCTGTGCTGGTCAGGGTTAATCTGCTTTACAGGGGTGGTTAGGATTAGGCTGGAGAGAGAGGAGGGTTAAGGTTAGTCTATGGATAGGGGATGGTTAAGGATAGGCTACGGGAAGAGGATGGTTAGGGTTAATGGAAAATTAAGGTTAGGCTGCGGGACAGGGATGGTTAGGGTTAATTTAGGGTTAAGTTTAGGCTTCGGGAAGGAAATGGTTAGGGGAGGCTTAATATTAGGCTGCATGAAGGGGATGGTTAGTGTTAGGGGAGTGTTAAGGTTAGGCTGCAGGACGGGGATAGTTAGGGTTAGGGGAGTGTTAAGGTTAAGCTGCAGGACCGGGATAGTAAGGGTTAGGAGGGGGTTATGGTTAGGCTGCAGGACGGGGATAGTAAGGGTTAGGGGAGGGTTAATGTTAGGCTGCAGGTCAGGGGTTGGTAAGGGTTAGGGGAGGGATAGTAAGGGTTAGGGGAGTGTTATGGTTAGATTTGTGGGACTGGAATGGTTAGGGGAGGGTTAAGATTATGTTACAGGAAGGAGATGTTAGGGTCAGTGAAGGGTTAAGTTTAGGTTGTGGGTAGGCGATGGTAAGGGTTATGGGATAGGGATGTTTAGGGTTAAAGGAGTGTTAATGTTAGGCTACAGAATGGGGATATTAGGGTTAGGGAAGGGTTAAGGTTAGGCTGTGGGACTGTAATGGTTAGGGGAGGAATAAGGTTAGGTTGTGGGAAGGGGGTGATTAAGGTTAGGTTGAAAGAAAACTCTGCGGAGACACTGCAGTCCCGGGAACAATGGCATTCTGCTGCAAACTGCCATGCCCTTGAACAAACCATTATGTACGAGCTTCATGTTTAGTGGGACCGGTGCGTAAAGGTAAAGTAGGATCTTGCTTTTGGAAGTCCATAAGTGTGAGGGGAGAGACCCTATCAAATTAACTCTAATACTGTTTGCAACATTAAACTGCCTCCCCTTCAATACACGAGTTTTGCACAAGTGTAATTTTCCACCTTTTTGCTTCTATTCAACAACACTAGGATGGAGGGCCCTGCTCACGTGAGCTAACACACTAAGTGGGAGGGATGAGCTTACAGAAGACATAAGGAGGAGGAAGGAAGTGGACTGCTGTTGTGAGCGGAGGGAGAGGGGGAAGGAAGGAAAAGAAGGGATAGATGTAGGATGCAGTGAGGATGTTAAGTGGAGGAGGGGCAGGCTAGCCTGAACAGGTGCATTTTGAGTGAGCGCTTGTAGTATGTAATGTTGGGGAGAGTCTGACTGAAGAAGGGAGGTCATTCCAGTACAGCACGGGAGAAGTCCTGAGCACAGATGTGAGATGTGGTGATCAGTAGGGAGGTCAGACAGCGGTGGTTAGCAGAATGGAGAGGGTGGGAAGGGGTGTTATGAGAGTACTATGAGTAAGAGATACAACAGTAGTTTCATACAGGACAAAAGAAAGGTCTGTATTTATAAAAAAAAAAAAAGTGGCATTGTATAATTCATTGGAAAAATAAAACAAAATGACAGTTATTAAAATAAAAATAAATGGAGAATGAATAGAATATCCAGTAAAAGAAAATTTCTATTGAACTATTCTCAAAAGGGAAATAAGGATGGTAATTGCAGTCTTCCCCCCCACTAAATGTAGATTTAAGATTACAATGTAACAAGCACAGGACACAAGCTGGCTACCAGAGTATTGGAGATTAGTTCATTAATAGCTTCAGTATCAGTCCATGCATCAGCATAATATTAGCAGCTAACGGATATCCTGACTGTAAAGCACTTATAAGTACCAACTTGCAAATCACTGGGAGATGCATGTCAAACTGAGAGATGACAGAGTTAAGAGAAAACATTTTTCATCCATTCGATTAGCACAACACATTTGGAATATGCTACAGTGCATATAATGGTATGTATTGTCTTATAAATCCTTCTCATCATTCATTAGCGCCGGGACGAGAGAGAAAAATTGTACACACACATCGTGGAGTTCACCTCTGGATGAAAATGAATGAATTATATGGAAGGATGGCATCTAAGCAATTCAAAACAGCATATTAGCTGTATTTAAAAAAGCATTTCATTTATAATGGGAAACAATGCCTTGATAATGTATGGTGAAATTTACCGTATTTGTATTCGGTGCACAGAAAACTTATTAGCCGACATTCAAAGTTGATGGCAAATTAGGTTTTCTCAGATGCAGAGAAATGAGTAAGAGGAACATCAATCTTTAGGTAAATAGGACCCACTTTTACTAACCAGTTGTGCAACGCACTTAATTATCTATCACCGCCTTTGTGTTCTTGTTGCAGGTTTTATGTTGAACCTTTCAAGCATAGTTGCCAACTCTCTCTGAATATCAGGGAGTCTCTCTGAAGAGCAGGTGATCTCCCTGACTCTCTGAAGAGCAGGTGATCGCCCTGACTCCCTGAAGAGCAGGTGATCTCCCTGACTCTCTGAAGAGTAGCTGATCTCCCTGACTCTCTGAAGAGTAGGTGATCGCCCTGACTCCCTGAAGAGCAGGTGATCGCCCTGACTCTCTGAAGAGCAGGTGATCGCCCTGACTCTCTGAAGAGCAGGTGATCGCCCTGACTGGCTGAAGAGCAGGTGATCGCCCTGACTGGCTGAAGAGCAGGTGATCTCCCTGACTCTCTGAAGAGCAGGTGATCGCCCTGACTCTCTGAAGAGCAGGTGATCGCCCTGACTAGCTGAAGAGCAGGTGATCTCCCTGACTCCCTGAAAAGTGGGTGATCACCCTGACTGCCTGAAGAGCAGGTGATCACCCTGACTCCGATTAGTGATTGGCAATCAAATCAATGCTCCCATTTTTATTGACAAATAGTTTAACTGGCAGCACTAGACACACACAAGGGTGGGGATATTCACAGGACACACCCCTTTGGTAGTACAGGACACACCCCTTTGGTGTAGCACCTTGATAATGCTATCACAATCTCCTTGATATTCATTTGCAAAAGTTCGTAACCAACACAAATAAGCAATGAGAGCCTATCAAACACAGCTGAGTTTTACATTTGACAACTCCTTAACAAATCATGTGCCCCACACGTAAAACTTTAACCAATAGCAAGTCTCCCAAGGCCCCATCCTTGATTTGACATGACTTTGGGCCAGTTTCACAACCCCGTAATTTTTAACCTATGTGCCTAATTTTACGATTCTACTCATGCGTGGTAACTATTTTACGCTACCTACGTAGCGTTTCGTTACGTAGATTGCGTACATGCAGTCTTTACAGATCCGCACCTAACTCACCCGTCCTGTCCCTAAACCGCCACTTCCCCCGTTTTTAGGTACCTTATGGAACTTAAGAGGGCTACCTTACCTTACCGTGCATAGTTTCCTACGCACGGACAATGTCTCTCCCCGCCTCCCCCCCTCCCAATCTAAATCCCTTCCCCCTCCCACTTGTACCTAAACACTCGCCAAAGCGGCATTATGCCACCTCTTTCTAAGTAAACTACTCCGTGCGGTCTTTAAATATAGAAGAAGCTTCTTAGGAGTGAATACGACCCTTGATCACCAGTTATTGTGATTACTGAGGGCACAGTGTGGTCAGATATTGATATACAGGATCTAAGAAGCAAGGAAGATAAGTGAAGCTTCTGGTACTGGATCCAGCCTTCTGAGTACGCTGCAGTGCAAGTGAGTATCTTATGTCGTATCTCCACTGGGTCCAGTCTTCCATGCTGGCAAGGGTAAGCCACTCCCATTGCACACGCGGTCTT
Organism: Limnodynastes dumerilii; assembly: GCA_011038615.1. Lineage (NCBI taxonomy): Eukaryota > Metazoa > Chordata > Amphibia > Anura > Limnodynastidae > Limnodynastes > Limnodynastes dumerilii. The sequence continues at coordinate 528,665 of WWET01000415.1, forward strand.
ATGACCTGTGCACCTGCCTCATAGTGTTGTGCCTCATAGTGTTGTGCCTCATAGTGTTGTGCCTCATAGTGTTGTGCCTCATAGTGTTGTGCCTCATAGTGTTGTGCCTCATAGTGTTGTGCCTCATAGTGTTGTGCCTCATAGTGTTGTGCCTCATAGTGTTGTGCCTCATAGTGTTGTGCCTCATAGTGTTGTGCCTCATAGTGTTGTGCCTCATAGTGTTGTGCCTCATAGTGTTGTGCCTCATAGTGTTGTGCCTCATAGTGTTGTGCCTCATAGTGTTGTGCCTCATAGTGTTGTGCCTCATAGTGTTGTGCCTCATAGTGTTGTGCCTCATAGTGTTGTGCCTCATAGTGTTGTGCCTCATAGTGTTGTGCCTCATAGTGTTGTGCCTCATAGTGTTGTGCCTCATAGTGTTGTGCCTCATAGTGTTGTGCCTCATAGTGTTGTGCCTCATAGTGTTGTGCCTCATAGTGTTGTGCCTCATAGTGTTGTGCCTCATAGTGTTGTGCCTCATAGTGTTGTGCCTCATAGTGTTGTGCCTCATAGTGTTGTGCCTCATAGTGTTGTGCCTCATAGTGTTGTGCCTCATAGTGTTGTGCCTCATAGTGTTGTGCCTCATAGTGTTGTGCCTCATAGTGTTGTGCCTCATAGTGTTGTGCCTCATAGTGTTGTGCCTCATAGTGTTGTGCCTCATAGTGTTGTGCCTCATAGTGTTGTGCCTCATAGTGTTGTGCCTCATAGTGTTGTGCCTCATAGTGTTGTGCCTCATAGTGTTGTGCCTCATAGTGTTGTGCCTCATAGTGTTGTGCCTCATAGTGTTGTGCCTCATAGTGTTGTGCCTCATAGTGTTGTGCCTCATAGTGTTGTGCCTCATAGTGTTGTGCCTCATAGTGTTGTGCCTCATAGTGTTGTGCCTCATAGTGTTGTGCCTCATAGTGTTGTGCCTCATAGTGTTGTGCCTCATAGTGTTGTGCCTCATAGTGTTGTGCCTCATAGTGTTGTGCCTCATAGTGTTGTGCCTCATAGTGTTGTGCCTCATAGTGTTGTGCCTCATAGTGTTGTGCCTCATAGTGTTGTGCCTCATAGTGTTGTGCCTCATAGTGTTGTGCCTCATAGTGTTGTGCCTCATAGTGTTGTGCCTCATAGTGTTGTGCCTCATAGTGTTGTGCCTCATAGTGTTGTGCCTCATAGTGTTGTGCCTCATAGTGTTGTGCCTCATAGTGTTGTGCCTCATAGTGTTGTGCCTCATAGTGTTGTGCCTCATAGTGTTGTGCCTCATAGTGTTGTGCCTCATAGTGTTGTGCCTCATAGTGTTGTGCCTCATAGTGTTGTGCCTCATAGTGTTGTGCCTCATAGTGTTGTGCCTCATAGTGTTGTGCCTCATAGTGTTGTGCCTCATAGTGTTGTGCCTCATAGTGTTGTGCCTCATAGTGTTGTGCCTCATAGTGTTGTGCCTCATAGTGTTGTGCCTCATAGTGTTGTGCCTCATAGTGTTGTGCCTCATAGTGTTGTGCCTCATAGTGTTGTGCCTCATAGTGTTGTGCCTCATAGTGTTGTGCCTCATAGTGTTGTGCCTCATAGTGTTGTGCCTCATAGTGTTGTGCCTCATAGTGTTGTGCCTCATAGTGTTGTGCCTCATAGTGTTGTGCCTCATAGTGTTGTGCCTCATAGTGTTGTGCCTCATAGTGTTGTGCCTCATAGTGTTGTGCCTCATAGTGTTGTGCCTCATAGTGTTGTGCCTCATAGTGTTGTGCCTCATAGTGTTGTGCCTCATAGTGTTGTGCCTCATAGTGTTGTGCCTCATAGTGTTGTGCCTCATAGTGTTGTGCCTCATAGTGTTGTGCCTCATAGTGTTGTGCCTCATAGTGTTGTGCCTCATAGTGTTGTGCCTCATAGTGTTGTGCCTCATAGTGTTGTGCCTCATAGTGTTGTGCCTCATAGTGTTGTGCCTCATAGTGTTGTGCCTCATAGTGTTGTGCCTCATAGTGTTGTGCCTCATAGTGTTGTGCCTCATAGTGTTGTGCCTCATAGTGTTGTGCCTCATAGTGTTGTGCCTCATAGTGTTGTGCCTCATAGTGTTGTGCCTCATAGTGTTGTGCCTCATAGTGTTGTGCCTCATAGTGTTGTGCCTCATAGTGTTGTGCCTCATAGTGTTGTGCCTCATAGTGTTGTGCCTCATAGTGTTGTGCCTCATAGTGTTGTGCCTCATAGTGTTGTGCCTCATAGTGTTGTGCCTCATAGTGTTGTGCCTCATAGTGTTGTGCCTCATAGTGTTGTGCCTCATAGTGTTGTGCCTCATAGTGTTGTGCCTCATAGTGTTGTGCCTCATAGTGTTGTGCCTCATAGTGTTGTGCCTCATAGTGTTGTGCCTCATAGTGTTGTGCCTCATAGTGTTGTGCCTCATAGTGTTGTGCCTCATAGTGTTGTGCCTCATAGTGTTGTGCCTCATAGTTGTTCTTTGCAGAGGAGCTGACTGTACCGTTATCAGAGGGGAGAGGAGGGCAGACAGTGATAACCAGAGGGAGCAGGGGCGGGATGTGATAGGGACCCTTTACCTTCGGGTGCTTTAGTAGTTATACTAGAACTGGAATTGTGGTTTCTGTGGCACATGGGCTCTAAAGTCACTATTGTGACATTCATACACTCCACAACATTAGTCTGACAGTGTATAAATATTGTTAAAATTGACCTCAACAGGGCTGTTAGCCTGACACTGACACTTCTACTATCCCTAACCCTCCCCCTCACCGCAGCCTAACCATAACCCTCCCCTCACCACAGCCTAACCATAACCCTCCCCTCACTGCAGCCTAACCATAACCCTCCCCTCACTGCAGCCTAACCCTAATCATCCCTTCTCCGAAGCCTAACCCTAAATCTAAAATTAAAATAACATTAAGCATAATACTCACTTGTATGTGTCGCATTGAGTCCGCAAGAGTCCAGCAGGCATCACAGTTGAATGAGTCGTCAATCCTGCATCATTGATGATCCGGCGTTCTGCACTCCAGAGAGGTCCAGCTACTGTCCATTATACCGTACATGACCGTATCCTGTTTCACAGACATAACCAGTGCTAAAGTCCAATGGCAGCAGCTAAAATCACCCAGGAGAGTCCAATCCTCTCATTGAAAGACAATAAAAGAAGAGGCGCAGATGAAATTAAAAGCGCTATTGGTATGTGGCTCAAATTATAAATGAGAAATACAGGTTATGATTACCTAGTGGTGGCATGAGAACAATAAGTTACTTATATAAAGGCTCGAGTAAAAGCCCAATGAACAGTATCATAATATGAGATTCCTCCTTTCTCGATCTTATTTCTTTCTCTACTGCACTTTGTATCTCTTCAACGATTATACTAAAAGGGAAGTAAACTCAGCGTGCAGCTCACTGTGTGCTCTATATGGAGAATAATTTATTATCAAGACAACTAAGGAAATATAAAGAGCTTTGTTATGGAGTATGCCCCATTATTTGTGCTCTCATTGTGCCCTATAATAAGCTTCTTATTCCTCCTTAGTTGCGTTCAAATGATCCCCCATAACTGGTCTTTATATTCTTCTCATTATAATAGAGGTTTATGAAATAAACCTCTATTATTGGGGGGAAGGGGTATAGACAACCTCTATTATAGGGGACAATTTAAGCACAAATAACAAGAAATAAAGAGCTTTATTATTTTGTATTTAGATTATATACCCATAATAAATCTCTTTAATTTTACTTAAAAATATCCCCATTATAGACCAATAGGGCTGTATACGAGATAGAACCATATTATGAGGGATCATTTGACTACAAAAAAAAGAGTAATAAAGAGCTTTATTATGAGGCTTAATGAACGTATGACCCATAATAAAAGCTTTTTAATCCTCCAAAATGGTGTCTAAATTATCCTTATAATAGTCCTTTACGTTTCCCTCATTATAGCGCTATATATTCCCACTGTAACAGAGTTCTGTATAATATAGAGTGTTGTACATCTAATAAAAATTTTTATTTTGGGTGTTTTAATATTTATTTCTATTGTGTGAAAAGTTTTTCTAAGGAGCCAAAAAACATTTTCTGGTAAGTATCTATAAATGTAATTGGATAAAAGGGTAGGGAAGTAGAGGGGGAACTTAAAAACGTGCTGGCCGGCCCTGGTGCAGAATTTATACACCTTGCATTACTAAACTTGACCCCCCAAAAAATCACAGTTGTATCTCCATTGGCTGTATTGGTTTGATCCCTGGTATAACTATTAATGATTACACTAGTTCAGGCCTGGCCAACCTGTGGCTCTCCAGGTGTTGTGGAACTACAACCCCCAGCATGCTTTCACTGCATTGTCTTAGCTGAAACATGACAAAGCATGCTGGGAGCCGTAGTTCCACAACACCTGGAGAGCCACAAGTTGGCTGTTCCTGCAATAGCTGATCAAGGGGTCTATCTTTTTAGATATGACTGTGAATGAGGCCAATTATTTACATTATATACAGTATAAGGTGCCTATAAATCAATATGCAAGTCAATACTGTAAATGTAAATACACTTACATGTCTAATTAATCAATCAGTATAGTATAGTATAGTATATAGTGTGTGTGTGTGTGTGTGTGTGTGTGTGTGTGTGTGTGTGTGTGTGTCTGTATGTGTGAAGTGGTTTTTGTTTTCCATCTGCTGTTATTGTTTGGTGGCAGACACGTTTTTATGTGATTTGGTTTTATTTTGTGCCTTTATTCTTTTTGCTCGCTTGACAACTTGTCACTGGCCTCGTCACTGCCACACTGGCTGTCCTTGGATCCCGACCTCTGTGGCTTTGTGATGCCAAGTGCTCATGCTGTCTCCGTCTCACTCCAACCATTTGTGACAGGGAGCAAGGCGATCCTAACAGCCAGTCTTGGCACCTGTGACACTCTGGGATTACACAGGTAAATCAGCGGTACTGCGTGTCGTCTGCAGGCTAACAACTGCAAGAAGATACATGACATCTCCAAAAGCTGATCTTACATTCGCATATTCAAGAGCCTCATCATGATTGTACAAACAGATGGCCCAAGATCGCGTTCCCTCTGCCTCGGTGCGAAAAATGATCCGACACCACACGCCTGATAAAATACGGTGTTCTTTTAGTGCCTTAATTACAGACACTGCTATAGAAATAGTAAAGATGTATGCCCAAAAACAACTGTTTTACACTACAACCAAGGTGTCACTTGGCGCGTGCAAATTTTACTGCAGCAAGATAAGCAAGATAAGCAGGCATGGTAATATACAGAGGAGCACTTATGCTTCATCATCTGTATTCCAATCTATATATCAGATAGATGAGATAGACAGATAGATAGACATGAGATAGATAGATAGATATGAGATAGATAGATAGATAGATAGATAGATAGATAGATAGATATGAGATAGATAGATAGA
>WWET01000415.1:577391-596272 GCA_011038615.1 Limnodynastes dumerilii
CATTTAACTACCTCCCCCCGCCCACCTACACTAACCTGAACGTAGGGACGCTGGGGGACGTCCCCTCCAGCGTCCCTACGGCGCTGCTACGGCCACACGATCCACGATCGGACGTTGCCGTAGCGACGCCGGGCAACATCAGCCGATCTTACACTTACACCCGCCGTCCTAGCGACGGCAGGCATAGGTCTAGATCAGGCCCTCTGATCCGCAGGGAGCTCAGCATCAGTTGGCTCTGTTGCAGATATAACGGTACTGCACATGCACAGCACCGTTTTCCAGCTCGTAGTGTACAGAAGTCTGTAGTCGGTATTCGTTTTGAACATGGTCCATAAGATCACTTAGACCCCATAAAGACAACTCTATAGCGGACATTGACGTTCCACCCTTCAACCGCCCATCCGGTGAAGCAACCCTTCCTCAAACCTCTCCCAAACCCGCCACCCCCCCAGTTATTATACAGAGAACACTTGTCACTCCCCTCACATATATGGATTATACATGGTGGCCGACTTTTCATTTCTTCATTGTGGGGGGAGGAAAGAGATGGCGGTATGGGCCGGGGCTTAAAGATGTAATTTATTATAATTGAGCCCTTAAGCCCCACCCTGTGGCTGTCAAAGCTTCAATTCACGCTTTTACCAGGGATGGGGTGGAGCTTGATGATGCAAATAACGTAATTAAGCCCCGCCTATCCTTACTTATGCTGTGGGAGATTTGCCAGCTGTCCCGAGATACCGGTAAAAATGCCTGAGTTTCGGGAATCTCACGGGTGTTTCGGGAGAGTTGACAGCCAAGGGAATATAGGATCGGTAATTATGTCCATTAGCGTACATAATTCCGTCTTAATTCTGGATCCGGTCCATTATGCAGGTGTTTCGAAGGACAGGTGCATTAGGCGGATTTGGGATCTTACCTTACCCAGCTTTATGCTTGAGACAATACAAATATTCAATACAAAACACGCGGCAGAACACAGCTGCCAGACAAGAACTGAACCCTCTTTCTCCAATCCCTGTGGCATGGACACATTTAATTGCCTTCTCGTCTGATACACAAACATCTGAAGATGACCATTGCTCCAAATGCCCCCCCCCAACCCCCCGGTTGGAAGTATTCTGGTTATTAAAATGTTCACTGCTCATATTAGGAATGGAGCAGGTCACGCATTCATAATTATCACTGACAAAATTTAACATCAGACAAAACCCACAAGTGAAGCAATATTAACGTCTCTCAATCTCATTTATCTTTCCTGCTTATGGCCCCTCTGTGGTCAACATACTGCGAGCGTGGTGGACATTTAATTATGAACACATCAAAAATGCGGCTGACAAGGCAGAAGATGGGAGGCTCCTGGGATGAGGGGCCGAGTGTGGAGAATGGGCAGAAGCGCACAGATTTTCCTCCTCTTGCTCTGGTGAGCTACATCTGTGCAATTTGCTGCACTCACTTCTTAAAGAGCAGATTGCAGTAATCATCCAAAAAGATTTATTGATCAGACTCCAGAACTTAAATTTAGAATGTCAGGCATTTTTTTTTTTACACAGTGGGCCTCATGCACGTGTTGGGCCCGATCCCGAGGTAAGGGTGCACCATCTGACGCAATGTTTTATTTGCGTGAAATTCTACCGCGCATTCTCAGAACCTTAGAGCCAATTTAGCCCTGAGCGCTTCCTGTACTTGGCACAATGATCCCCCGTGACGTCTAGAGTGTGGGCAAATCAGAATTGCGCTCATTTGCATGGATATGTTTTGTGTAGCACTGAAAAGTATAAACCACAGTATCCATAGACGATAGACAATCATTTTAGCACCTTTTATTGATAATAACCAACAAGCAAATTGTCCTTTGTTCATAACAGTGGTAATATAATAAGAATCATCATGACAGATTTGGTCGTATACAGACTTCCAACATCACGTATGGAAATAGCCTGATAACGTGTACAGCACATGAGGAGTACAAAGGAACTCCGTAACGGAACGCACTCACCATGGGAATCCGGTTGTTATGTTGACAGGTCAAATTGTCAACAGATCAGACAGTACACACAGAGATGCATGCTGCGAAGAAGGGAGTCTTAGGGTTAGGCTGAGAGGAAGGGAGTCTTAGGATTGGGATGCAAGGAAGGGAGTCCTAGGGTCAGGCTGTGAGGATAGGAGTCTTGGGGCTTGGCAGTCTTAGGGTTAGGCTGTGGGGAGGGGAGTTTTAGGGTCAGGCTGCGGGGAAGAGAGTTTTAGAGTCAAGCTGCAGGAAGGAGAGGGTTAGGTTAGGTTAAAGAAAAGGCAGGGCCGCCATCAGACAATACAAGGCCCGGGACATAGTCGCAGGCCTGCTTTAACAGCATTTCTTCCCTGTGCATCATTGGCCCACTAATGACCAGCTTTGAACAGCAAGTATCAGCAGTAGAATACCCGGATTAACCTGATCCTGCAGATCTAGGAAATTATTGGCGAGCCCCCATCAGTTCTGGGCCTGGGACAATAGTCAAAGGCTGTTCCCCCCAAAATGGCGGCCCTGATAGAAGGTTGAGGGTTAGGGTGAAGATTAGGATAAGGTTTGGGATTGGTTAAATACTCACCACTTGCCACTGTGGATTTGTGCTGGAGTTCTTCGATTACCTCTCCTCAGCAAGACATGTGTAATCAATTGCAGAGCCACTTCAAAAATGGCTGGTAGAAAACGGCCCTTTTAAAAAGGGCCCATTGTAACTTCCAACCCAATACACAAGTGAGAGGCACTAGCTCCATTTTCATCTGCTTTTGGTGCGGTTTTAATTTTCCAGGTTTCTTTGGGGGGGGGGGGTTTCTTCTGGGCAACCAGAAACCTACCCCGCTATTCCTGCATGTACCATACAACCAACGCTATCCCAATCCTATGAGTATGCCACATTTTGGTTAGAGGATCTACCCAGCCTTACACTAAAGTAAAGTAATGTAAAGCAATGAAATACAAATAAATGTAAAAACAATAAAATAAATACGGAGCATAGCGATAAAAGACCATTATTATTTTTTAGCCCATAATTAAATGGACGTGAAATTAGATTTTTGCTATTTATTATTACAAGTGTTTATTGGTTAAATATTATTCTCCATCTTTGCTTCCTAGTGTGACTGGCATCAGTGACCAATGGCCCCTGTGAATAGAAGCAATGTTAGTCAGCCAATACCTTGTACAATTAAATTCCTCGTAGATTGACTGCATTTCTTATCTCATTTCATACTAAATGAGAATAGGGGGACGAGCATCTTTGCAGATTAAACAAATACTACCAGGCTACAGTGCACTAATTAAGGGACAAGAAGTTAATAATCACTTTCTTTCAGGGAGAAGTCAGGAAAGGTACATGTATTGATCATATACCGCAAGCATTACAGAAACACGTTTAACCTCTTCCCCGCAGTCCAGGGGCTGCACACTGCGCAATGATGGCCACGAACGACGACTAATGAGTTTTTATTATAGTGCCTTTATTCTGTTACTACTATAATTATTGCGTTATGTTCTGAATTTTGTATATTGCTTCACTCTGTCACTTAGGTGTTCATTTTAGACAATGTTTAAAATATAGCCGCTGAGTTTTTCTTTGAGATCTAGTAAGGATATAAAAAGACGACTAACCTAGTCTAAGAATGCTGCCATTTATAACGCTACTAAAGATGGGGTGGAGCGTGATGTCACAAATGTCATCAAGCTCCGCCCATGCTTAGTAATGCTCTTAACGGCACCATTGGAAAGGTTGGTGGGAGGTTCTATGAGTCAGCAGCTACGGTTTAACAATAGTTCCCATAGATAATTTATTACATATTCTTGTGGTCATTTCAAAAATATTGGTCATAGCAACCAATTAGAGTCTACTAGACATTGACTTTACTTTTTGTTATCTTCATGCCCGCTATGGACAATCTGGTATACTAGGCGCCTCTTACATTGCAGCCAATCACAGCACCTAGCCCCCTGGGTGTCCATCTTAGAGCAGAGGCATTCTTACCATCCACCTATATACAGTGGTTGGACAATGAAATAGGATATATATATATATTTTTTTTTAAGAGTTATCTTAGAAACACATTGGTCCCAATTCACAATTAAGTCCTTAAGGGGACTTACACAAGTCTCTTGCGTATGTGATGCTACATGGCATGTCATATAAGGGACCTAGGGACACTGGGGTAAAAGTAGAGCAGGAAAGTCACATTATGGGTTTTGGTTGCACTTTCAGCCAATCACTAGCAGTGCAACACATTTATGTTCAGCCTTAGAGGAATGTGAAGCATTTCATTGACAGCTAAGCGCAGTTATTCGGCCTGGTAGGTTCTCATTGCTGCCGCACTCCTCTTTCGGCAGAGAAATTGAGGTGGGGTGGGGGAGGGGCCGGTTCAGAAGCTTTTGGAGCAGACCAGGTGATTGTGCCAATGCTGCACATGCTCAGAACAGCCCGTCTGCGGTAGATGTCCACACTGTGCGAGAGCCGGGTGGGGGCGTCTCCACAGATTAAACAAATACTATCAAGCTACAGAGCACCCTGGGCAATTAGAATGATTTGGCTATAATCACATGGTGGGGCAAGTTACTAAATGGAAATTCATTCTCAGAGTCCTGACTTGCATTGTCAGAGGGTCAGGAAAATAGACATAACAAAACATAGAAGGTAATATCCCACCCTCCGACATGACCCCTTCCATTAGGTACACAATACTCTGCTCCTGAGCTTTCAACTGTCACTCACCTGGCTTTAATGAATGAACTGATGTTCGAAAGACATTCTTCTCTTCAACAAAGATGGTTACCATAGTAACTGACAGCTGAACGCTCAGGAGCAGAGTATTGTGCACCTAATGGAAGGGGTCATGTCGGAGGGTCTGGTAATATGCAGTATTTGTGCAATAAATGAAAACACAATAGCTTACTGTCCAAGAACAGATACAAAATGAAATCCAATACCAAGATCGGTGTTGCCGTGCATAGATATGACCAATAAACTTAGTAAATCACACTGATTACTTTGTTAGAAACGTCCTATTATACCTTTATACAATCAAATATTGCGACATAATATAACAAATTGCACCGTGTCACTGGTCAGTATCAAACAACATATATAAAACCAGGTCCCTTGATGCATCTGTGCATTTAAATGCAACTCTACAAAACTATTTTGTATACAACCATTTTTTTCCACACAAGAATAAACACAAAAAAACTACTTTCTCTTTTGCGTACTTTGATTAAAAAAAAATAACAAAAAAAAAACCCACAAGACACAAGCTGGAATCTTATTGTTGCTCATTGTATGAGAGACGGATTGGGAAGAAGTATTGTATTCCCACACAGGGAAGAAACAAAAGTATATGCAAAAAAAAAAAACAATGATAACCAATGTCATGTTTAACAGCAAATGTTCTCTGCGGTGCTGAGACCAGAAATTGCTGCGGCCCCCAGCACACCGGGAAGACACCGAGACAATGAGTGCAATGAAAGGACTTAGCAGAGAAAGCTGAGGAGGACCCGTCATGTTAGCAGATAAATCCTAGCCACAATTATTCATTCCTAGCCTCCTGACATGTAGATTAATGAGTTTGATAACCAAGGCTCCCAACACGTAGATTCATCCATGTTCTATGGAATCGCACCTCGGTCTACTGTGTTTATATTAAAACAAGAAGAAAATATGATTCGATACATTTGCAGCGGTCATCAACATTTCTGGGACCGAAGTGTGGCGTCTGGAAAAAATATTCTGGGAATACCCCAGAGATGGGAGACTGCTGGGGAGGACATAAACCTGAGCAATCCTGCGCTTCAACCTGTACAGGAGAGGAAGAGAACATTAATCCCAAATCCTGTTCATAGCTCAGCTTTATATATATATCGTAGTTTGTGCCTTTCTATACTATACTGATAGGACATTTACTGACAGGTGATATGAAAATGGAGTCCTGTCTGGAGAAGTGGACCGGATCAAAGGACAGGTAGTTAATAGTAAATACTAAACTAAACATCAAAAAAACAACCCCCAGAACAATTAGAGAACTGCGAGCGGGTAAATGTTACACACCGACAAGTATAAGGGATCCGCCTGGTTGTTGACGGCTGAAAGTGACGGCAGATAAGGGCCACATGGGCCATCCAGTCTACCCAGTTGTTTTTATTGTCTAAACTATACTGCACCTAGACCGTATTTTACCCTCAATTTAGTTTGACATTTAGGATATCCTTATATTCAATCCAAGCATGTTTATATTGTTCTACTGTGTTAGCCTCAACCACCTCAGATGGGAGACTATTCCACTTATCAACAACCCTTTCAGTGAAGTTCATGTTTCCACATATTTACTCGTGTTCCTTTGAATAATGCTACCACCTGTACTTGCAGCACTACTTGTTATATGTGACAGCTGCTTTTATATCCCCTTTTTCCCATCTCTGCTCCGGTTCCTTTAGTCTTTCTATATAGGTTGTGTGACACAGGACATGCACCATTTTATATTAGTACCATCCATGTTTGGTGCCTATTCCATCTTGCACTTATCTCCTCTTAAGAAGCTATCCTTACATTAAGCAATTCATGTTTACATACCTTCTAGTTCTTCTATCTCCCTCTGGGTCCCTCTCTCGTGGGTGTTAGGTATTGCTTTTCAAATAGATCTCTCTTTCCTATTACATACTAGAGAATGTCCGCTAGAATCTGATTGGTTGCTATGGGCAACATCTCCACTTTACCAAACTCGCAGCTTAGTAAATCTGGCCCCTGGAATTCTACCCTTCTCTGTGTTACGTAGTGATCACTCTGACACGACACTAACTCAGGGATGGTCATCAGGGGCTGCGACCTGCTGGGAACCAACTGCAAAGTCTGTCCCCACCATGAGGGGCTCTAGTGAATAGCAGATTTTTAGTTAGACTCTGCACCCTGGTGTACAATTTCTTAACAGTAACCAAGAGGAAGCAAGAATTTCCACCCTCTAATTATCTCAGTAAGCCGGGATAAAATCCCTACCTTTATTATGCCCAAACTCTGCCCACAAATGACTATATGCCAAAATTCTGCTCATTTTCTCCGGTTATGGTTAAAAAAAACTAAACTTTCACCGTTCCGCAGTTCGAAAATCGTGCAGTCACAAGAGCCATCTTTGCTGAGGGCAAACTGCCGAAAACAGACAGCGGTCTCACCTCACCGCTGCAAAGTTATTTGTCACAAGAAAGAAGGCAAACCACACCCAGTCTTTCCTTCAGCTTTAATTGGGCCTTAGCTGACACATGACCTCTTAACCGCTGCATCTTTAAGGATTTTCAATACACAGGCTCAGCACTTTGCTTGGCCATAGCCTCACTCCCTTCAACGAGTCAAAAAATAATTTTGAAAGAAAATGGTCACAAAAGTTTAACTATATAAAAAATGCCATAAAAACAGAGACAAAGAAAGGCCTTTAAAGAAGACATACATTAGAGTTACAAAAATAATAGTTTCTTAGCAAAACAAATGAGGAAAAGGTAATAGTTTATTATTGCTTAAGCAAGCCTAGCGCAGCAAAAAACATGTTTATTCTTGATTAGTAAGCAGCTTTACGTTCTTAGAAACGGCAGGCGCTTTATTGTACACCTGGATAGGAGCCGTCCTGGGCAGCTGTTGTGATTCTCTCGGTTTTATTTCTCGCGCGGCAAAGCGTTGTGTAAAATTTGGCAGATTATCCATTAGAGAGATGGGATAGATTTTAAAATGAGCTCTTTACATGCAGCACTGCCTGTCAGCCGTTACTGTGTATTTGCTGATGACACAATATTACAAGGGAGCAGCAGAATTACGGATACCATAAAAATGATATTTTGACTGCATAGATTAGCCATGTTGCTGGTCTTACGCGAGATGTCCCATGACATTGAGTTAACAATAATGACCTCCAAACAGGCACTAGCATGGGACAAAACGTACACACACATGTATAGGTTTATATAAAACTACAGAAGACTTGTTTCTATGTGTACTGAAGTCATTTATCCAGAAGGCTATAATATAGCAAATAAAAGAAGAAAAATAAAAATTAGTGGAGAAAAACCCACACACCTTTAATAATAGAAAAATCTCATTTTATAAGCAATAAATCTATTTACATAATCCACTACTACAGATGTCTAAGGGCTCTAGATCAATTCATTAATCATTAGGGCAGCACAGTGGCTCAGTGAGTGGCACTTCACAGCGCTGAGGTCATGAGTTCGATTCCTGGACTAGGCCTTATCTGTGTGGAGTCTGTATGTTCTCCCTGTGTCTGTGTGGGTTTCCTCCAGGTGCTCCAGTTTCCTCCCACATGCCAAAGTCTTAGTACCTTAGTATGTAGTTCCAATGGGGCAGGGACTGATGTACAATATCCTCTGTAAAGCGCAACATAATCGGATAACGCTATATAAAAACCTGTTAACTAAATGAATCAGCACTGCACAGGTGGGAAATTATTACCAGGGTTATGTAATAGGGGCTGTCGTCCAGGGCGTACAGTCAAGATGGGGCGCCAGTAACTTCATTTTTTAAGGTTAAACTTGGTTATTAATTCAATGCAGGGGGTGCCATTCTTCCTGTAGGCTCCTTGCACTACAATTTCTTGACAAAGCTCGGCGTCCCTCAACACACCCCCCTCAGAACACAAGCCCCCCTGATGCTCTCCTCGCGCTCACATCTGAATCGGTCGTGACCCCCGTTCTCCAGTTCTGAGCACGTGCAGTAGAGAGTCACGCGGCTGACGTACACTCACCTCCGGGGCCCAGCACAGTACGCCTAATTTCCTAAAAGACTTCTATTACGACAAACCTGACTTACCGTTAAACGGGTCTGTGAGACCGCGGCCACCTTGAACCTTGCGTCAACAGGGTTCCATTGCCTTTTAGGAAAATGTAAGTGTGGGTGTAAACATCATAATGCTTTGCTGCCGTTACAACCGTGAAACAATAATGAAGCGTGAAAGAGATATTTTCATGTTCTGATGACAGCATTAGCCCTCGATAAGCAAACTGAAATATTTATTAGTCAAATGAGCTTTATCTTTGCTGGAGACAGAAGAAAAAAAAATGAACAAAAATGTTTATAATAAAAAACAGATTGAAGGGAGAGGTAAAATTTGGTTGGCTGATTTTATTGCTTATTATTAAATCCTGGCAAAACAATTATTTTTTTCTTTTCATTAGGAAGACACCCAAATTAAAACTATGCCCTGCAGCTGTAATGTTTACAGTAGTGATTAAAACCACAATACTGTGATTCATAGGGAGATCTGACAATGGCATAATGCAATTAATTCATATTGTTCAATCTTTCACTGACAAATATTTTTACAATGAAATTTCCGCGACAAAGAATGGTGTACGAGAATCATCCGTACAAAGACATCTTCCCCGCACTGTACGGCGTCAGAACAATAGACAGTCTGTTACATTGTTTTGAAGGTGTGTGTGATACAAACATTAAAATATGGTTAATTATGGTAATTATTGTAGAAAGTTTTCTTAATTGCATACTGCCGAGAAAGGTTTTTTTTTTGTTTCGTTTACATTCAACCAATATGTTTTGTGTCGGTGGCTTATTTTGTACTTAAAATAGAAGGGTATTCATGTTTCAGGACAATAGCAAAGACACTTGCTGCAAGCTGTAAATGTTTTTTTGTTAGGATGTCTGAACAGCTATATTTATACTACAGATCTTTTCAAAATTGCTTGCTGCATGCGATGTGAGACAGTCGGCAGCCCGAGCAGCTGTATTTCGAATATGATATCATTGTACATAATTGTTATTTTGAATGGGAGCCTATTTCCCCATTCCCAATACCGAAAAGGCTGCAGCAGAAGGTTAGAGTTAAGCTGCGGCAGGCTAAGGTTAGGGCTTAAGGGAAAGGTTAGGATAGCCTGCAGGGCATAAGGGTTGGGGTTAGGCTGCGGGGCATGGTGGGTTAAGGTTTGGGCTAAAAAAGGGATGGTTAGAGTTAGGCTGTGGGTAATGGAGGGTTACGGTTAGAATCAGGGGCCAGATTTACTAAGCTGCAGGTTTGGAAAAAAGGAGATGTTGCCCATAGCAGCCAATCAGATTGTAGCTGACATTCTCTAGTATGTAATAGGAAAGTGAGAGCTAGAATTTGATTGGTTGCTATAGGCAACATCTCCACTTTCCTTTTTACGCAGTTTAATAAATCTAACCTCAGGAGTTGCATCACTGCTGTCAATTGCCATCCGTCTGCTTTCAGCTCTAATAAAGTAGTCTTTAAGATCATCGTACCAGCAAACCAAACTCCTATCCTCCCCATCCGAAAACTGGGTACACACTGACCCCGGTTCTTCAGCGATCAGATCAATTAAAATGCTTATACTACAGAAATGAGGTCACAAGTTAGCTTCTTATCTTCATACATCAACTGACTATGGAGCTGACCACATCCTACATTCCTTCACATAAGAGCCTGCAAAATAACAAGTTATTCCATCTAGAGCCCTTTCCCAAACGCTGAAGGTATATTTGGGTCTTATTACATAATTTACAGCCTGCTTTGATCATTTAACCTGTACTAATACTTCAGTGCTTGAAGCCTTCGCCTCTTCCGTTAACAGGATAATAGGACTCTGCTCTTGTAAAAGGGCAGCAATCTTTCTTGTTAAACAGATATCTGTTCATTAAGTCCCACAGAACAGCAATATATAGAAATATATACATAGAATTATTGAGATGCTTGCAAGAAATATCCACACCCTCCAATGATGTTTCAGAGTTTGATGTGTCCGTCAGTGGCGGACCTACATTTTTGGGGCCCTGAAGCTTGAACAGTTATGGGGGCCCCATTGCAACTGGCAACAACTGGGCAATATCCAACAAGGTCCAAAGGCCCAAATGGTGGAGAACAGGGTGGTGAGGTGGAGACCTTGAAAATGAGCCATACAGCAATGAGGTCTGGGTAACCGCTGTAATCTTCTTCAATGCACACAGTGACACTAACAGCAGCCTCAATTCCGTGCCCTGCCGTATCATAAGAGCCTTCCTCTGGTCGAAACTGTAGATAGAGGGCCCGATTCAATTAGTAAAAAATCGTTCGCCGGCGTATTTTGAACGCATTTTTTTTTAAAATTTACCGGCGTTATTTTTTTTTCTTATTCAATTCTTTTATTGCGTTAAAAATACACCGGTTTTTTAACGATAAAAATCCGCACCTATGAGAGGTGCGGATTTTTAACGCTGCCCTATGTTGTGCCTCAACAGGGCATGCTGATGCTTGTAGAACTACAAGCATCAGCATGCCCATGGATGGCAGGGCATGCGGCACCATGCTCTGCCATCCAGGGACCGCTGAGCAGCTGCTAGGGGGAAAAAAAAATCTCTCTGTTAACGCTGCAAATCACTTCCTGCTAGCAGGAAGTGCCGGGCGCTACTGAGGCTATTACCCAGCACCTGAAGTATCGTGAGAACGTGATTTCAGGCACTGGGTAATAGTCTCTCACTAGCGCTGGGTGCAGGACATGATGGGTGATGCTGGGTGGAGGACATGATGGGTGATGCTGGGTGGAGGACATGATGGGTGATGCTGGGTGGAGGACATGATGGGTGATGCTGGGTGGAGGACATGATGGGTGATGCTGGGTGGAGGACATGATGGGTGATGCTGGGTGGAGGACATGATGGGTGATGCTGGGTGGAGGACATGATGGGTGATGCTGGGTGGAGGACATGATGGGTGATGCTGGGTGGAGGACATGATGGGTGATGCTGGGTGCAGGACATGATGGGTGATGCTGGGTGGAGGACATGATGGGTGATGCTGGGTGGAGGACATGATGGGTGATGCTGGGTGGAGGACATGATGGGTGATGCTGGGTGGAGGACATGATGGGTGATGCTGGGTGGAGGACATGATGGGTGATGCTGGGTGGAGGACATGATGGGTGATGCTGGGTGGAGGACATGATGGGTGATGCTGGGTGGAGGACATGATGGGTGATGCTGGGTGGAGGACATGATGGGTGATGCTGGGTGCAGGACATGATGGGTGATGCTGGGTGGAGGACATGATGGGTGATGCTGGGTGGAGGACATGATGGGTGATGCTGGGTGGAGGACATGATGGGTGATGCTGGGTGGAGGACATGATGGGTGATGCTGGGTGGAGGACATGATGGGTGATGCTGGGTGGAGGACATGATGGGTGATGCTGGGTGGAGGACATGATGGGTGATGCTGGGTGGAGGACATGATGGGTGATGCTGGGTGGAGGACATGATGGGTGATGCTGGGTGCAGGACATGATGGGTGATGCTGGGTGGAGGACATGATGGGTGATGCTGGGTGGAGGACATGATGGGTGATGCTGGGTGGAGGACATGATGGGTGATGCTGGGTGGAGGACATGATGGGTGATGCTGGGTGGAGGACATGATGGGTGATGCTGGGTGGAGGACATGATGGGTGATGCTGGGTGGAGGACATGATGGGTGATGCTGGGTGGAGGACATGATGGGTGATGCTGGGTGGAGGACATGATGGGTGATGCTGGGTGCAGGACATGATGGGTGATGCTGGGTGGAGGACATGATGGGTGATGCTGGGTGGAGGACATGATGGGTGATGCTGGGTGGAGGACATGATGGGTGATGCTGGGTGGAGGACATGATGGGTGATGCTGGGTGGAGGACATGATGGGTGATGCTGGGTGGAGGACATGATGGGTGATGCTGGGTGGAGGACATGATGGGTGATGCTGGGTGGAGGACATGATGGGTGATGCTGGGTGGAGGACATGATGGGTGATGCTGGGTGCAGGACATGATGGGTGATGCTGGGTGGAGGACATGATGGGTGATGCTGGGTGGAGGACATGATGGGTGATGCTGGGTGGAGGACATGATGGGTGATGCTGGGTGGAGGACATGATGGGTGATGCTGGGTGGAGGACATGATGGGTGATGCTGGGTGGAGGACATGATGGGTGATGCTGGGTGGAGGACATGATGGGTGATGCTGGGTGGAGGACATGATGGGTGATGCTGGGTGGAGGACATGATGGGTGATGCTGGGTGCAGGACATGATGGGTGATGCTGGGTGGAGGACATGATGGGTGATGCTGGGTGGAGGACATGATGGGTGATGCTGGGTGGAGGACATGATGGGTGATGCTGGGTGGAGGACATGATGGGTGATGCTGGGTGGAGGACATGATGGGTGATGCTGGGTGGAGGACATGATGGGTGATGCTGGGTGGAGGACATGATGGGTGATGCTGGGTGGAGGACATGATGGGTGATGCTGGGTGGAGGACATGATGGGTGATGCTGGGTGCAGGACATGATGGGTGATGCTGGGTGGAGGACATGATGGGTGATGCTGGGTGGAGGACATGATGGGTGATGCTGGGTGGAGGACATGATGGGTGATGCTGGGTGGAGGACATGATGGGTGATGCTGGGTGGAGGACATGATGGGTGATGCTGGGTGGAGGACATGATGGGTGATGCTGGGTGGAGGACATGATGGGTGATGCTGGGTGGAGGACATGATGGGTGATGCTGGGTGGAGGACATGATGGGTGATGCTGGGTGCAGGACATGATGGGTGATGCTGGGTGGAGGACATGATGGGTGATGCTGGGTGGAGGACATGATGGGTGATGCTGGGTGGAGGACATGATGGGTGATGCTGGGTGGAGGACATGATGGGTGATGCTGGGTGGAGGACATGATGGGTGATGCTGGGTGGAGGACATGATGGGTGATGCTGGGTGGAGGACATGATGGGTGATGCTGGGTGGAGGACATGATGGGTGATGCTGGGTGGAGGACATGATGGGTGATGCTGGGTGCAGGACATGATGGGTGATGCTGGGTGGAGGACATGATGGGTGATGCTGGGTGGAGGACATGATGGGTGATGCTGGGTGGAGGACATGATGGGTGATGCTGGGTGGAGGACATGATGGGTGATGCTGGGTGGAGGACATGATGGGTGATGCTGGGTGGAGGACATGATGGGTGATGCTGGGTGGAGGACATGATGGGTGATGCTGGGTGGAGGACATGATGGGTGATGCTGGGTGGAGGAAATGATGGGTGATGCTGGGTGCAGGACATGATGGGTGATGCTGGGTGCTGGACACTATTTGGTTCAAAATATTTTTTTTCTGTATTCTTCCTCCTAAAAACTAGGTGCGTCTTATGGTCCGAAAAATACGGTAAGTTCCGATTCCCAACAGCAATTTTCTATTTTCAGTTGTTTTCCAACAATGATACAACCGCTATTCAGTTGACGGCTATATCATCTGGAGAAAAGAGGAGAAGACTTAAAACTCTATTGATGTGAGCAGGATTGGATGTAATGTGTGATTGTGTGAGCGGACACACTTATCCAATGTCTGACTATCTGGTAGGTCGGAGGATGGATTGGACAACAATTGGATAATTGTGTACCCAGCTTAACTGTACATTTCCACACCTCTAGCAACACATGGTCCACCAGAACGCAGTGATTATGCCGTATTTACCAGGGTGCCATAGTGTACAGGGCACAAATTAAATTATTTGTTGTCTAAATCAAGGGTTAGACACAGAGATATAGGGGTATATTTACAAAAGGTGATTTTTGCCACCAATTTCAATTGGTGGCAAGTCGCCGCAATTTGCAGCGTGATTTCACCAAATTCACTAAGCTGCGAATTGCCTGCAAATTTTTTAAACTCACGCGAGATGCGGCGCTTAGCCTTGCAATGCTTAGCCTTTTAGTTCTATCAGCATAGCATGGCTAAGGCTTTCAAGCATGCTGCAGTCGGATTTGACACTCAGAAAAACACGTCTACAAGATTGATGTGTTTTTCTGGCTCACAGGGTGAATTGTCACTAACTCGCCTCTAGGCAAGGGCGAATTGCTAAACGACGAGTTAATGGTGATTTTACTGCGACTTAGTCATAGCGACCTTTGTGAATACAGTGAGTTGTATGTATAACATTGAAAAAGTCACACTGGCGATTTTACAGATGCCTAAACTCACGTGAGTTTACCTTTAGTGAATATGGTGATTTGATAGTCACAGCAAACTCACGTGACTTTAGGCGATTTTTTCAAAATCACGTTTTGTAAATATTCCCCCTAGACAGGTAAACCACTAGAATACACTACTGTGGCAGCCATGAGTATTGAAACTATGGGACATGGTCTAAATGCAGTTTAAGGAGAAAAAATGGTATTTTACATTTCATTACATTTATTTTACATTGAAGTGGTAGACTTCAGAGAAATGGAGCCTAGTGTTGTAGGAATTGTGGATGTGTCCAACACGATATGTGTAAATGCTAATATCCATTAAAAAAAAAACATCGACAGATTTTGTGGCTGATTCTGTATGTGAGTAAGCGCAAAACAGGTGCAAGTTTACAGCTTAGGCTAAACCATTGCAAAGTAAGGGGAGCTTATTACTTCAAAATCTTTTGCAGGCAGGGAAAATACTTTACTTTTGCATATAGAATACAAACACTGCATGTTTAATCTATAAATTAGAGTTAAGCTAAGAAACCCTTCCTTTGAACAACAAGGTATCTGCCAATAGCAATTATCTACGTTACATAGTTCTTTTGATACATATTGCACCAGCGTCTTAAACCACTGGTACAACACAAATCTGTCTTTTCCAAAAAGATTGCTGATTGCAGACTGTCAGGCATCAGGTCGGATCCATACAGATCTGTCCACATCTTCCCGCACACTTTCTGCTATGTCGGCAATTTAAATCCTCGCAACATTTTGTTCCCTGAAGTGTCAGGATTTCAAGAAAATCAGTGATTAGGTCTCCGAGCTTTCATCTGCTTTTAAAGTGTCAGAGAGCCACAGCAGGCGTTAGGATACCTCCAGCTAACCCTTCCAGTACAAGGACACATTAATTACTCTTTTATCCCTTCTTAAGATCACTGGTTTATTTGCCAGTAACTCAACTTATGGTTTCCTCTACAGTAATGGGGGGCGCAGGCTCGTTACAGTTACTGTAAAACATGAAAAAAAAAATGTATTTATTTCAATGCCATTTTCCCTAACAGTAATCTTTATTTATTTGATTGGAAACGAAGCCATTAGAGATAAAAGAAAATAAATAAGTGTATAACAGAAATGAAGGATAAAGGAGGATAAGTTAGACAGAAGAAGGAACCCGAAAGGGAGTAATGGATCTTAGATACAAAAAAAAGGCCTTATAGATATTGTTTATTAATTACATTTTTCAATTTTTCAATTACAATCCTCCAAACTGTCCCAATTCCAGCAGGCCAGTCCTGCTTTCGGGAGACAGTCCTGCCAATTTACAACTTGTCCCGAAAGATCAGACGAGACTCTTGGGACAAAGTAGTTTTTTTTGTAGTGAATTTAGACCGTGCTGTAGGGCCAAATCTGTTTCTGTGAATGGCAGTGACCTAACATATACCTAAGAGTGACCTAACAGTGATCATGACGTCATGTCAGCATCACACGGCGAGTCTCACTGCCTGCAACCTGCAACATGGACATTTCTGGTCTTCTGGTATTAGCAGCAGTAGGCCCAGAGGCGAAACTACCATTGGTGCAACAGCACCATGCTGATTTAAGGGTCCATAGCCATCATCTCTGCACCACCGAAGCTCCCCAACAGGTTACTTGGGATATCATCAGGGCCAAAGCATATTTTTACACCTTGGCCCACAACTCGCTAGTTCCACCTCTGAGTGGGCCAGACAATGGACCAGACTCAGAGCTCCGTGCGATGACGTAATTAAGCACGGAGGAGAGGAGTGCACGGACCTGTTACTCTCCTCCTTCTTATGGAGTTCTGACACTTAAGTGTCCAAAACCCTACCTTAACCGCACGGATCTGTAAACTGCTTCTTCCCATCCCGGCACTTAATTACCCTGCCTGTATGGCGGGATTTAGACATGCGGCTATTAAGTGCCATCCCCCTTACGAAAGCACATAATATCTAGCGCACGCATGCACCAATATTACAGGTCAAGGGGACTTAAGCAGATGGCTTGCGTAAGTTTCTCTTTCCGAGCCTAAGTCTGAAGCAGGGCCAACGACTGTGTCCCCGGCTGCTCTCTGCTTGCTGTCGGAGTGGTGCAGTCGAACAGCGCCCAAGTCCTCTCGAATGAATCTTGAGTTAGCACCGATGTGTAGAGTGATGCCCAGCAGATTACAGCAACACTTTCATGTTACACAAATGAAACTTGGCATAGTGCAGAGTTCTAGACTGGCATATATGCTCATGGAGGTAAATTGGAGTTTATACAGGTAATGTACCTGTACAAATACGGGTGGCTAAAACCCCTGATGTAGCCTGCATGAGCTATCACCCAACTAATGCCTCCTGATGTGCAGTCCCCCTGAATTTTCCTATCACCTGCTGCCAATGAGAACTTATATTGACAATATGCTTGCTGGAAACTGTGCCAGCCTCCAACCCGTGATCTTCAGTGCGTCGTGCCAGACATGGACTGGCTGCCAAGAGGCCTGCACTGTGAGCATAATAAACGATTGTCATTACATTGCGGAGCCTTCTGTCTGAGAAATACAGTAAATAAAATACTCAGGGCCTGCATGCACGATCATTAAGTATGTAAATAGCTGCAACGTAATAAAATAAAGTATGTAAACAGCATCACGTTAAATAGAGTTCACCGATAGGCCAGGACACTTTTTTTTTTTTAAACACTAATCCCCTTCAAATCTTACCGAGAACAATATAAGATACAGACCCTCCAACATGACCCATTCCTTTAGGTACAATTTAATCCGCTCCTGAGCTTCCAACTGTCACTCACCTGGTTTAAATGATTTAACTGATGTTTAAAAATCTATTTGCCTCTTCAACAAAGGTGGTTACCATAGCAACTGACAGCTGGAAACTGAGGAGTAGAGTATTTTGTACCTAATGGAATGGGTCATGTTGGAGGGTATGTAATATATAAATTAAAATTTTACCATTCCTCATTTAAATGTCTGAAGTTTAGCTAAATGTAACATTGAAGGTTTCCAAATTCCCTTGTGGAGGAATCAAATTTCTAGGCATATTTCTTGTTTTCTGTGAGCATATTGTGCTCAGGACAGGCAAAAGTTACTAAGAACCAGTCCTACTCAAATGCCATAGGATGAGCAGAATGGATGAGTCTTGTTGCAGGTACCTAATAAACACCTGGGGCCAGATTTAGTAAGCTGCAAGAAAGGAAAAGTGGAGATGTTGCCCATAGCAACCAATCAGATTCTAGCTCTTACTTTCCTGCTACATACTAGAAAATGTCAGCTAGCATCTGATTGGTTGCTATGGGTAACAGCTCCACTTTTCCTTTCCCATTACTGTCTTTAAACCACTTCCACTCAGAAACTCCAACTTACACACTATGCGTGCGGAAATCAGGTGTCGGATGAAAGTCTGGACCCGGCTCAATAACTCTAATTCCTAGCCAGGGAAGCATAGCAGAGTGTAGGTCATGGGTTACCGAGAACCAGCACGACTACCGGGAACAGTTAAAGTCACAGCAGATCTGTTGGAGTAGAGGATTATGGGAGAGAAAATCGAATATCTGGCGGTAAATTGAGTGTCATGTGTACAGAGGCATCATTATGCTGATTGAGAGATTTTCAGTCATTTAAAAATATTGGACCATATTCACACTTAAGTGTGAAATAAATATGCACGAATTCGCAAAAATACACCCATGACACTCCCCTCTCACTTATCTTTAGCAGACTTCCGCCACCATAGGGCAATCTTAACTCTCCGGGCGTATATTTGTGCTTAAGTTGCTTAGGTACGTGTGCACTTTCCTAACCGCGACCATATTAGGCCATTTAAATGCCCCCCCCCCCCCCCCCCCATCGCTATAACCCCTCCACTCCAAGG